>CM042396.1:30879783-30902283 GCA_023634145.1 Thymallus thymallus
CTGAATGTTTTCTGAATGTTAGACCATGTCCCCTCAGCCTCCCTCACCCAACCACAATATCATGTAAATATTATGTAAGTGGACACAATTACTGTATCTTCTGAAAACATAAAGCAGCATTTTTCTAAGTGGGAACTGGAAACATTATGGACTAAAAAGCTATTTCGATGGATATGGCCGTAATCTGTGTCCGGGAGACCAGCCCTACATGATGTCGTCATCATTGGAAGAGAACACCAAGATACAGAGCCGTCACAAAGTATTCACAACCCTTGACTTATTTTCCATTTTGTTGTGTTACGGTCTCTCACTCATCTACACACAATACCTCATAATGACAAAGTGAAAACATATTTTTAGACATTTTTGCAAATGTATTGAAAATAAAAATCCCAACATTTCAATACTTTGTAGAAGCACCTTTGGCAACAATTACAGCTGTGAGTCTTTCTGGGTAAGTCTCTAAGAGCTTTCCACATCTGGATAGTGCAACATTTGCCCATTATTATTTTCAGAATTCTTCAAGCTCTGTCAAATTGGTTGTTGATCATTGCTAGTCAGCCATTTTCAGGTCTTGCCATATATTTGCAAGTAGATTTAAGTCAAAACTGTAACTTGGCCACTCAAGAGCATTCAGTGTCTTCTTGGTAAGCAACTCCAGTGTAGATTTGGCCTTGTGTTTTAGGTTATTGTCCTGCTGAAAGGTTAATTAATCTCCCAGTGTCTGGTGGAAAGCAGACTGAACCAGGTTTTCCTCTAGGATTTTGCCTGTGCTTAGTTTCTTTTTTATCCTAAACAGGATGCATGTTTTGAAATATTTTTATTCTGTACAGGCTTCCTTCTTTTCACTCAATTAGTGGAGAAAGTACAATGTTGTTGGCCTTAAATAAAATCCTCATGGTGTATTGATAAACCATCCAAAGTGAAATTAATAACCATTCTCAAAGGGATATTCAATGTCTGTGTTTCTTTTATTTAGACATCTATCAATAGGTAGATGAAATTCACTGTTCAACTGAGGGACCTTACAGATAATTGTATATGTGAGGTGCAGAGATGAGGTTGTATTTCAAAAATCATGTTAAACACTATTATTGTCCATGCAACGTATGTGACTTGTTAAGCAATTTTATATTCCTGAACTTATTTAGGCTTGCCATAACAAAGGGGTTGAATACCTATTGACTCGAGACATTTCAGCTTTTCACCTTTCTGAACATAGATCGTTACAATGGGGTACTGTGTGGAGGCCAGTGGTAAATAAACTAACCCTCCAGACGGTTAAGAGCTCATCAGATCAGTAAAATACAATCCTATAAAATACAAGTTAATCCTCTTAGTTATGGAATAAATCACATAATCCAGTTTGTCTTGTATTTGTATAGACTATGCATTCAGTCACTACCAGACCAGAACCATACTATACAGTGTGTGCGTGTGTGTGTGTGTGTATCTGTCTGTCTGTGTGTTCTGCTAACCCAATACTAATCCATATTCCTGTCTAAGCAGCACAGTGATTTAGCAGAACAGAATAAACAGGGGACTGCTAAACCCAGATAAGAAAAATAGCAACAAAAAAAAGCCCACCTCTTAAAATCATCAAACTACTGAAATGAACCAAATAAACCCCATGACCGTCTGCCCCCTGCTAAATAAATAGACTTGGAATGTCTTGGTGAGATGTGATTGAAAGGGAGAAAACCCTGGCTGGACTCTTTCCAGATTCCTAACGCCCAGATAATATGTTGAAGGAGCAATTTTGTGTGGTGTTAGTCCTAATCCCACTCATATAAAGCTATTAAGCTGGTGCTGATGTCTTGCAGAAGTGTTCAGGAGTTAGTAGTTTTACAGTAGACTTGTAGACTAGTGTTCAGGAGTTAGTAGTTTTACAGTAGACTTGTAGACTAGTGTTCAGGAGTTAGTAGTTTTACAGTAGACTTGTAGACTAGTGTTCAGGAGTTAGTAGTTTTACAGTAGACTGTTTTATTAAACCTTTATTTAATTAGGCAAGTCAGTTAGGAACAAATTCTCATTTACAATGCCGGCCTACCCCAGCCAAACCTAGTCACTCCTCTAGCACCAAGATGCAGTGTCTTAGACCACTGAACCAGGTTGTCTGTAGTGACACCTCTAGCACCAAGATGCTGTGTCTTAGACCACTGAACAAGGTTGTTTGTAGTGACACCTCTAGCACCAAGATGCAGTGTCTTAGACCACTGAACCAGGTTGTCTGTAGTGACACCTCTAGCACCAAGATGCTGTGTCTTAGACCACTGAACAAGGTTGTTTGTAGTGACACCTCTAGCACCAAGATGCTGTGTCTTAGACCACTGAACAAGGTTTTTTGTAGTGACACCTCTAGCACCAGGATGCAGTGTCTTAGACCACTGCGCCACTCGGGAGCCCATATGACAAGAGATTCAGATTCAGATAATGTTGGTATCAGGGTGCACAAAACATTCCTTTGATGTTGCAAGAATGTTGCCAGAAATCATTACTGGTACATTGTGTTACATAGAAACCTAATGAGAACTTTTGGGGAATGTTTTGTGGTGGTTTGTTACAGATGTTGTGTTTAGTGAATGTTAGGAAAACATTTGCTGGGTACACACTGCTTTCAATTATACACATTCAGCACAACATCAAACTACTGTGTGTGTGTGTGTGTGTGTGTGTGTGTGTGTGTGTGTGTGTGTGTGTGTGTGTGTGTGTGTGTGTGTGTGTGTGTGTGTGTGTGTGTGTGTGTGTGTGTGTGTGTGTGTGTGTGTGTGTGTGTGTCTCTATGGAGGCGGTGGTGTGTATGTGAGTGTATTTGTATTGGTGCGTGCCTGCATTTTTATCAAAATCTGACCATGGTTATTGGCTCCAACATGTGTATGGTCGGTCTCACCTCTCTATATTCTGGGGCAAACACACAAACACACACGTCTTAGCTCACTTTACCTCTCACCTCTCTATTGCAGCATCATTACATGACTGGGCGTTTGAGTTAAAACAGACAGAGTCAAACCAGGTGTTTATTCATTAATCTGTCCACAAACCATCCCTCCCTTTATCCATCTCTTTATCCATCCTCCCTTTATCCATCCTCCCTTTATCCATCTCTTTATCCCTTCCGATAGATAGATAGATAGATAGATAGATAGATAGATAGATAGATAGATAGATAGATAGATAGATAGATAGATAGATAGATAGATAGATAGATAGATAGATAGATAGATACTTTATTGATCCCTGAGGGGAAATGTATTCGTCAAGCAGCTACGAAAAATGAGAGAACGAAAATACACAAAAGACAGATACATGATACATAGTGCGGCAGTATAAAAAAGTATAAAAATACAAGAAGCCTGGAGAGCAAAAAGCTATAAAAAGACATTGCATAGTATGGGTGGATGGCTGAATACGTACACTTTACAATGTTACAGAGTGTTAGGTGAAAAAATGATAAAAATATTGCAAGTTGATATAGATAAATAAGGAATATTTGCATGGTTAACTAAACTATACAGGTCGATGGCAGAGAAATACTTAAAAAACAGTAAGAGATACTTAAATAGCTAAATGTGTGTATGATATAATTTAGGGTAATAATATAATTCCCTTAAAATACAATCCTTAGTACAGGGTTTAATTACAGATAAATGCACGTATTGCACATTCGATATACTAAAAGCAATGAAAAAAGACACAACTGACAGGATACTAATATGGAGTCCTGAGTGAATGACTACATAAGTTCAGTCCAAGAATGACTTACAATATTGCACGTAATATGATATAACAACTGTACATGAATATGTATATACAGTCCTGAATGAATGAGTGCTGAATGAATAAGTCCTGAGTGAATCAGTGAATACAGACCAGAGAGTTACTCACGGATGGATGCCTAATTGTTAAACCAGGTCCAAACACCCCAACAGTTCCAGGTCTATGTTGCCGACGGCATGACACCCTGGTGAGGCATTAAATAGTCTGTAGCGCTCTCTGGCACACCGTGGTGTGATCAGTCTGTGACTGAAAGTGCTCCTCTGCATCATAACCATGGCATGCAGAGGGTGGGTGACGTTGTCCATGATGGCCAGCAGTTTGGCCAGGATCCTTCTCTCCGCCACCTCCTCTAGAGTGTCAAGGCTAATCCCCAGAACAGAGCTAGCCTTCCTGATCAGCTTATTTACCCGAGAAGCATCACCGGCCTTTATGTTGGTGCCCCAGCACACCACTGCAAATCAGATTGGTAGAAAGTATGCAGTAGTATGCAGTAACTTTTCCCTGGGGTGAAATAGCGCTGAGTGTACTAAATCCAGGACCTGGGCTCGGTTGTAAATAATTGAGGACTCGCATGTACGTTTGGCGCTGAGAAAAATAAAAAGTGCCTCAGTAATAAAAAGGACCGCTAAAACCTTCATAAAACAGTAGCACTCCATAATCCTGAACTATTATAGTTCAACTGTTGCGAAAAACCTCCCTTTATCCCTCCCCTGTAACACATGGGTCGTATGACTAGCCCAGGTCAATTGTGGAGTCCTTGTGGAGTCCTTGTGGAGTCCTTGTAGAGTCCTTGTAGAGTCTATGTAGAGACCATAAAGAGTCCTTGTTCAGTCCTTGTAGAGTCCTTGTAGAGACCATGTAGAGTCCTTGTAGAGTCTTTGTAGAGTCCTTGTAGAGTCCTCATGGAGTCCATGCAGAGTCCTTGTAGAGTCCTTGTAGAGTCCTTGAAGAGTCCAGGTATAGTGCTTGTAGAGTCCATGTAGAGTCCTTGTGGAGTCCTTGTGGAGTCCTTGTAGAGTCCATACCCCAATAAAAGTGATGCTTTTCTGAGAGCAAAAAGGGGTGCAAATCTTTTGTACTTACCCCTTGACTTATTACACATATTTTGTGTTAGCCTGAATTAAAAATTTATTAAATATATATATATTTTCTCACCCATCTACACACAATACCCCAAAGTAAAAATGTGTTTTTAGAAATTGTGCAAATTTATTGAAAATGAAATACAGATATTGCCTCTGGTATTGAAACAGGTCGGCATTGAAACAGGTCGGTATTGTTTATTTCAAAGAAATAGAGAACTCATTTTATCCTCTATTGCCTTTTCTACCACGATATACACTAGCTCTGTTTCCAGACAGACCACCAGATATACCCTGGTATTATGTGGCTGAGCCATGAGACAGACAGACCACCAGATATACCCTGGTATTATGTGGCTGAGCCATGAGACAGACAGACCACCAGATATACCCTGGTATTATGTGGCTGAGCCATGAGACAGACAGACCACCAGATATACCCTGGTATTATGTGGCTGAGCCATGAGACAGACAGACCACCAGATATACCCTGGCATTATGTGGCTGAGCCATGAGACAGACAGACCACCAGATATACCCTGGCATTATGTGTCTGAGCCATGAGACAGACAGACCACCAGATATACCCTGGCATTATGTGGCTGAGCCATGAGACAGACAGACCACCAGATATACCCTTTTATTATCTGGCTGAGCCATGAGACAGACAGACCACCAGATATACCCTGGCATTATGTGGCTAAGCCATGAGACAGACAGACCACCAGATATACCCTGTTATTATCTGGCTGAGCCATGAGACAGACAGACCACCAGATATACCCTGGCATTATGTGGCTGAGCCATGAGACAGACAGACCACCAGATGTACCCTGGCATTATGTGGCTGAGCCATGAGACAGACAGACCACCAGATGTACCCTGGCATTATGTGGCTGAGCCATGAGACAGACAGACCACCAGATATACCCTGTTATTATCTGGCTGAGCCATGAGACAGACAGACCACCAGATCATACGTTTCCTGTAGTTCTTGACCAGGTTTGCACACACTGCAGCAGGGATTTTGGCCCACTCCTCCATACAGATCCTTCAGGTTTCGGGGCTGTCGCTGGGCAATACGGACTTTCAGCTCCCTCCAAAGATTTTCTATTGGGTTCAGGTCTGGAGACTGGCTAGGCCACTCCAGGACCTTGAGATGCTTCTTACGGAGCCACTCCTTAGTTGCCCTGGCTGTGTGTTTCGGGTCGTTGTCATGCTGGATGACAACGACCCGAAATGATTTTTGTTTTAGATTTTTGTGTCTCTCACAGTTGAAGAGTACCTATGATAAAAAATGACAGACCTCTACATGCTTTGTAAATAGGAAAACCTGCAAAATCGGCAGTGTATCAAATACTTGTTCTCCCCACTGTATGTATGTATGTATTCTAGGGATAGAATTATTATTATGTATTGATTTTTACATTTAAATTATTTCACTCTTTATGAGATGCACACTGTAGAGAACACTGTAGAGAACACTGTAGAGAACGCTCTAAAGAACACTGTAGAGAACACTGTAGAGAACACTAGAGAACACTGTAGAGAACACTGTAGAGAACACTAGAGAACACTGTAGAAAACACTGTAGAGAACACTGTAGAAAACACTGTAGAAAACACTGTAGAGAACACTCTAAAGAACACTGTAGAAAACACTGTAGAGAACACTGTAGAAAACACTGTAGAGAACACTCTAAAGAACACTCTAAAGAACACTGTAGAGAACACTGTAGAGAACACTGTAGAGAACCCTCTAAAGAACACTGTAGAGAACACTGTAGAGAACACTGTAGAAAACACTGTAGAGAACACTCTAAAGAACACTGTAGAGAATTTTGTTTTGAATTACCACAGTGAATTATTGCAATATTTGTTCATGTGTCAAGTAATCCCATAAGAGATGGGTTGCCAATTGGCTATTTGACACAAAAATAAATAAAATGTCATGTCATGGCAGAAATATCTAATTCACAAAAGTATTCACACCCTTGAGTCAATACATGTTACAATCACCTTTGGCAGCAATTACAGTTGTAAACCTGTAAAGTCTACAAGAGCTTTGCACACCTGGATTTAATAATATTTGCAGATTAGTAATACTTCAAGCTCAGTGAAGTTTGTTGTAGATCATTGCTAGACAGGCATTTTCAAGTATTGCCATAGATTTAAAAAAGATGTAAGTTGAAACTGTAACTAGGCCACTCAGACACATTCAATGTCGTCCAGTGTATATTTGGCCTTGAGTTATTGAGGTTATTGTCCTGCTGAAATGTAGGTTAGTATTGTGGAGTAACTATAATGTTGTCACAGCTTGTGTAGTTAAGGGACGATAAACGGAGCGCTGATGGAGTGTCATTCCTCTTTTATTTTTGGAGATGAAATCACGAAGCACAAAAATAACAAAAGGAGATGACTGAGGAAAAAACTAAACTTGAAAACCAAACAAACACAGTGACTTACTTGCTGGGCTACAGGCAGTGCAGACTAGCAGGAACAATGATCCACACACAGGTGGATTTAGGTAGATCCTGAATACTATCCCCAATCAGAGACAACGCTAGACAGCTGTCTCTGATTGGGGATCATAATCTCCCTAATTAGGGTGTGAGGACTTGGTTGTGTGCCTCTCTCCTCCCCTAGGTGGGAGTAAGAGGCCTTACCACAACCAAGCCCTCACAAATGTTGAGTTCCAAAAGTATTGGAACAAATGTGTTGCTGTTTTGGTTCTGGGCTCCAGCACTTTGGATTTGACAATGACTATGGCAGCATGTCAGCTCCAATTTGAGGGTATTTTCATCCATTTAGAAATTGCAGCACTTTTTGTACATAGTCTCTCCATTTTAGTCGACTGAAAGTATTGGGAGAGATTCACTTATACAGTATGTGTATTAAAGTAGTCAAAGTGTAGTATTTGGTCCTATATTCATAGCATCCAGCTTGTGACTCTACAAACTAGTTGGAATCATTTCCTGTTTGTTCTGGTTGTGTTTCAGATCATTTTGTGCCCATAGAAATAAACACTTCTACGATGATTACGGATAGTCCTGAATGAATCGCGAATAAAGTTCCCCACTTCTGGTCCCCACAAGGATAGTAAACCCCCCAAAAAACACGCACAGACACACACACACACACAACCTCAACTGAACTCACCTTCCAGACAAACCAGTTTTGGTTTTCATTGATTTCTCAGAATCAATTTCCTTCTGTCTGATTGAGTCTCCTTATCCACACAGCCAAACTAATTAGAATTTCCCCATTTAACCTCTAAAGGAATAAGCCAGGACCAGCCTGTGGATAACAATGTGGATATTTAAATTTATATGAACCTGAGATGACTGTAGCTGTAGTTTCAAGATCAGAGAGCGGAAAGAGAGAGATAGAGAGAAAGAGAGAGAGAGAGAGATGGAGAGAGAGAGACAGAGAGAGGGAGGGAGGGAGAGAGAGAGAGAGGGAGAAAGAGAGAGAGATAGAGAGAGAGAACCCACAACACAACACTCAAACAAACTGAAATATGGTTAAACATCAATCAAAAACACAACACCAGAACTTCCTCCACAGTAACAAAACACAACAGCCTCTGAATACCCCACACGCTCATAAACAACCCAATGTTATTAAACAGTTTGTAATAGGCAAATTCAACCCTCAGTCTTGCTGCCATCATCCCCTCCAGCATGTCCACCACATCCACAGACCCCTGTCCCCAAATACTGTTCTTTCGTGTCTTCCAAATTGCTAATTTCAAGTTATTAGTCACATAATGCAGATGAAGTACTGGCAAGGAATCGTAGACCTCAGTAGGCGAGATGATCGGATCCCTGCTCTTTCTCCCAGGTCCTCCAACGATCTGCTCCTGCTCCGCATCAGGTGACCCAACTTGGTACACTCCACACCTAACAGGCATGAACGTAGGCTGGCTGAACCCATAGCACGGGACTGGATGACAGTGTTATACATAACAGACTCATAGAATGGAGTGAGGCCAGACAAATCACCCCCCTATAGCTTTAAGTCCTGTGCTATGGCCTGACTCCATTCTATGAGTCTGTTATGCAGACTTGTAGAATTTTCGGCACGCCACCAGGGATGTGGCTTTTTGAAGAGCCTCTTTTTTATTACACTGTCACTGTACAACAGTTTCTGGGCTGCTTGAAACTGGTAAGCCATGACCCTAGAAGAAGTGTCCACCAGGCCTTGCTCACCCTCATAGAGTGGCAGGTGCAGCAGAATCCCACCTGTTACAACTGTTACGTCTCAGTTGTTGTTCCTTCCGTGTCTTGGGTAGTTGTGTTTGTTTGTTCACACCGCAGAGAGTATCTGCTGGCGTCGCATTGGACCGCCGTTTCTCCCTGGAAACGTTGTTTTGTTTTTGTTCGGACTACTGTTTTGTTTGATGTTTTCTACTCGATGGCTTGTCTGTGCGAAGTGTGCAAGAACATAGCTAGCTAGCAGTGTTTTTGGTCGTAGTTTGTCTCCCAACCCGCGACACATTAGCTAAACATCTGCGGTGCACTAATGCGCAGATACAACTTTTTGCCACCACACCACTGGAATAATTTATTTGTGTATTTATTCAACAACTCCCTTTGGACTTCCACCATTGGACCCCCCTCCTGCTGTACCACGCTGGAGGACCCTCCCCAATCCACTGCCTGCTCACCGACTAATTCTACGGCCTCTCTCCCGAAGGTATTCTCTCTTTGGCTCTTGTGTTGGCATCCTGGTCACCTCCCGTTTGCCACCACATTGCCCCAGATATCTCTTACATTGATTAAGTTTGCACTTTATCGTTGTATCTGCTGTACTGGTGAGGGCATGCTTCTACTGGGTTTTTACTACCTGGCCCTGGTGCTGGCAGGTGTGAGCTGGGTTGGGCTGGATTGACTGTATGCTAATGCTAATTCATCTGGTCGCCATGTACCTGCCCACTCTGCTCTCCCTGCTCCTCCTGACAACACTTAGCCCTGGATTACTATGGTTCTCTCCTGCTGTTTTTACCTTCAATAAACATTACTCTCCTGGCACCCTGGAAACTATTAATAACAACTATCGCCTTTCTTCGATAGTAACTAGGCGTGCTGGCTCACTTGGCATTCTACGCTGACGCCCCTACATTCATCGGGGCTGTCGTCGCAAATGGTCTGTTAATGCTAACACTAGCACCAACATAATCTCTCTCTGGTCCTACTCCCGTGTCCATTCATATCCTTCCTCTCGTTCAGTTGATTTCAGCTGTCTCCGTACCCTCCAACCTACCACTTTCAAGCTTGTAATCAAGCTTGTAATTTTTTTCTAAGATGGCGCCAGGTTGTGTGTTGGCTTGCCGTCGCTCCACATTTAGGATGTCTGTTTTTTGTTTGTTTGTTTTATTTGTATGTTTTATCATTCATATGGATTGCTCACAGTTAAATTATGACCGCCTTAAATTATTAAGCCTTCGATCCACGGCTTTTGATATGTGTAGCCGTGATCTGAACTTGAACTTGTATACTGAACAGCCATGCACGTTCCAGCCGCCGATGAAAGTCTGTCAAGTAACTGGCTGCGTGTGCTGGAAAAGGAGACGCCGTAGGAGACGAGGCATACGGGCTGGAGTTTTGGTGAAACTTAAGAAACTGAGTATCCTAAACAGTGGAGTTAGACTAACGGCAGAGTTGCGGCCTTCCTACCTGATACATGTTCTGCCTGTCATATCACCACCATTACGTTGGACTATACGGAGAGAGAGAAGACGCGGAGGTGCCGTGCACTCAAATTTGCGCTCTGTCAGACGAGCTGGGACAACGAAGCTAAGTGCTGTTTCTACTTCTAATTGGTCTGTTGAGTCAACCACAGTGCTTATGGCTTTGATAAACGCACGTTCAGTTGTCAACAAAACATTCATCCTGAATGACTATTATGTAACACATGGGCTGGACTTTCTTTTTATTACTGAAACTTGGTTGAACGACGCGGATACGAGCCCTCTTGCTGAGCTTCTACCAAATGGATGTAGCTATTTAAGCACTTCGAGGAGTAATCGTCGGGGTGGAGGCTTGGCTGTTATTTTTAAAAGCATGATGAAGTGCAAGTTACTGCCTGTTGAAAGCTACACGAGTTTTGAAGTACAATTAATGAAGATTGACTTGCCCTTGCCAGTGATCTGTGCACTGATATATAGGCCTCCTAGTTATAACAAGAATTTTCTTAATGAATTTTATGAGTTTCTATCTGTGATCGTTCCATCTGCAGATAGGATTTTGATTATGGGTGATTTTAATATTCACGTTTGTTGTCCTGGTAAACCTATGACTAAAGAATTTATGAATTTAGTAGATTCCTTTAACTTATCCCAATGTGTCTCTGGACCAACTCACGACCATGGGCACACACTTGACTTGGTGTTTTCTTTGGGCATAACGATAGAAAATATTTGTGTTGAAGAAATAGCCATTTCTGACCATATGCCTATAAGGTTTAATTTTTCTTCCTCAACAAATGGACTATGTTATCCTTCTCTATCATGTTTGTCCAGGGTTATCACTACTTCTACACCTAGTGCGTTCTCAACTGCTTTTACTGAATTGCCCCTTCATACTGAGCCCACAGCTTTGCCCGTTGTGGGACCCGATGAATTGGTTAATTCTTTTAATAATGTTTGTTCTGAGATCCTGGATAATGTTGCTCCTTTTAAAATGAGATGTCAAAAAGCTAAAAAAGAACCGTGGCTAAATGATATTACGCGGAATCTGAGGCGGGTTTGTCGGCACGCAGAGCGTAAGTGGCTGAAAGACAAATTGCAAGTATTTTACGATATTCTTAGAGAGTCTCTATCAAATTATCAAGACGCTGTTAGAGCCGCTAGATCTTCATATTTTGCGCGAATTATATCACATAATGCACATAACCCGAGGGTATTATTTTCAACCATAGATAAGGTACTGAGTCCGTCTTTTAATATTTTCCCTACCCAGTCTAAGGATCTGTGTGAGAGTTTTTTAAAATATTTTATTGATAAAGTTGCTCTCATTCGATTGAACATTATGCCTGTAGGCAATGTTATAATCCATAAAATGAATCCTTTTCATTGCTTAAGTGAATTTAAATATATTACATTAGCTCAGTTGGAAAAAATAATACTGCTCTTAAAACCGACTACCTCACTTAATCAAGTTAATAGCGTCGTGAAATCATCTTTTTTTCAGTTGAGAAAATTGGCAAAATTAAAACCCATCCTTTTATACAAGGATTTGGAGATTGTTCTGCATGCCTTTGTTTCAACCCGGTTGGACTATTGTAATGCTCTTTATCTAGGCATAAGTGAATCACTGGTTACTCGTCTTCAGTACGTTCAAAATGCTGCAGCGAGATTTTTAACAAATACCAGAAAACGAGATCACATAACACCTGTATTGATAACCCTTCACTGGCTACCTGTCAAATTTAGAATACAATACAAGGTATTAACGTTTGTTTTTAAAGCATTACATGATCGAGCTCCTGAATATATAAAGGACATGTTAATCCCATATCAGTCTCAACGTCATCTACGTTCTTCTCAGAACATGCTTTTAACCGTCCCACGATCTCGCTTGAGGCGTAGTGGAGATCGCGCCTTTTCTGTTGCGGCCCCTGCACTTTGGAATGAGTTGCCGCTATCTTTGAAATCCTTGCCAAGCATAGATACTTTTAAAAAGGACTTGAAGACTTACTTATTCCATCAAGCTTATGACGTTTGAATGGGTCTGAGAACTGTGAGTGATTATATGTTTGATTTAATGGTGTCATGTGTTGATGTTTTTTTTTAATGTGTATTCTAGAGTTATTGTAATTTTTGTGTAACTTTGGAGTTATTTTATTACTCATGGACAGCACTTTGGTCCATTTTAATGGTTTTGAAAGCGCTTTATAAATAAAGTTGACTTGACTTGACTTGACTTTCCCCAACCTTAACTTAACTTGTCACACTACCAATCTTGCTCTCTTAAACACTCGTTCTATGAACAATAAATCTTTTCTGTTTCATGAACTCTATAACCTGGACTTTCTCTTCCTATCTGAAACCTGGCAACAACCTGATGATTTTCTTTCCCTAAATCTTGCTACCCCCCCCTGGTTATAGCTACTTGTGCCGACCCTGCCTTACTGGGCGTGGTGGTGGCCTTGCTGTTTTGCACAAATCCAACTTTAAAATAACTAAGCTGTCTCTTCCTTTATTTCTCTCATCTGAATACATGGCCTTTAAATCTGCCTGTTCCCTCACCACTATTTTACTTTACCGTCCTCCTAAAAACAATGAATAATTTCTCTCTGATTTAGCTGAACTACTCACCATAGCAGTATCACTTTCCTCCCGCCTTCTGCTGCTTGGCGACATGAACATCCACGTTGACTCTTCAAGCTCCAAATTTTATTGCTGTCCTGGACTGCTTTAATATCACCCAACATGTTAATTTCCCAACCCACATCAAGGGCCACATTCTTGACCTCATCTGCTCTGTTGGTCTCAACATTACCCACATCTCATCGTCATTGTTCCCCTTATCTGACCATAAGATCCTGAATTTTTCTTTTTCCTCAAACATACCCCACAATACTAAGAAACGACTCATCTCCTTTAGCAATCTAAAAGCTGTTGACCCCCTAACACTTTCAGATGCAATCTGCTCTGCCCTTCCCCTGGACCTTGCCCCTTACACACCTGAAGACCTTACCAATCAGTTCAACACTACTCTGTCTGCTGCCCTCAACACTATGGCCCCACTTCAAACAAAAAATGTCTTCTTCTCATCCTCTTCACCCTGGTTTACATCTGAGCTCCGTGCCATGAAGCAAGAAGGCCGCCGCCTAGAACGTCGTACTAGAGCTGGCCTAACTGTTCATGCTGAAGCCTATAAGCTTCACCGCTCCATGTACAGAGATGCTCTCCATGCTGCCAGAACCTCTTTCCTCTCCGACACCATCAAAACCTCCACCACAAACTCCCGGACTCCGTTTTCCACTGTCAATAAACTACTTCAATATCACAGTGAGCCCTCCACATCCTCCACTGTGTCAATAAACTACTACAACATCACAGTGAGCCCTCCACACCCTCCACATCCTCCACACCCTCCACATCCTCCACACCCTCCACATCCTCCACATCCTCCACATCCTCCACATCCTCCACATCCTCCACATCCTCCACATCCTCCACTGTGCTTGCAAACTCTTTTCTTCAGTTTTTTAAGGACAAGATTACACACATTAATTCATCCTTGTCTAACCCATCTCCCCCAGTACCTTCCTCCACTTATAATTACCTACCCTCTCCTGTTATACAAACCCTACTGAGTACGTTCACCCCAGTTGACTCAGCATATATCACAAAACGTATTGCATCATCAAAAACAACTACCTGCTCCCTGGATCCCCTCCCTGCCACTCTCATCAAGGCCTGTCTTCCTGCACTCTGTCCATACATCACTCAAATAGTAAATCTTTCTCTCTCCCACTCATCGTCCCTTCCAACTATAAACATGCTGTTGTCATACCCATCTTAAAGAAACCTGGCCTGGACTCTACCAACTTCAGTAACTTCTGCCCCATCTCCAACCTCCCGTTCCTTGCAAAAACCCTCGAAAGGTCTGTTGCCACCCAACTTCAATGTCACCTCCTCAATAACTGCCTCTTTGAGCCTTTCCAGTACTGAAACTGCTCTCCTTAGAGTCGTCAATGACCTCCTCATCTCTGCTGATGCTGGTGCCCTCAACATCCATATTCTGCTGGACCTAAGTGCTGCCTTTGACACAGTTAGTCATCAGATCCTCCTCACCAGCCTCATAATTCTGCTTCAGCTGTAGTTACACAGGGTGTCCCCCAGGGTTCTGTTCTTGGTCCCCTGCTCTTTATCATCTACATCCTCCCCCTTGGTCAGATTCTCCGTCACCTTAAACTGGACTTCCACTGCTATGTTGATGACACTCAGATCTACCTTAGCACTAAGTCCCTAACCAACCCTCCTCTGTCCCATATTGAAACCTGCCTGGCAACAATAACAACCTGGATGCAGCAGACCCTATTGTTCAACAGTGACAAAACTGACCTATTGCTGTTAGGTTCACAATCTACGCTAGCCAAAGCTGGCACCTTCAATCTCACTATTGATGGCACTGTTGTATCTCCTTCCCCCCATGCACGCAACCTAGGTGTCATACTGGACTCCTCCCTCAGCTTTGAACAACACATAAAACAGACAGTTGAGTCCTCATTCTTTCACCTCCGCAATATTGCTAAACTACAGTCCTGTCTCGTCCGCACTGCCGCTGAAACCCTAATACATGCATTCATCTCTACCCGTCTTGACTACTGCAACTCCCTTCTATCCGGCATTAACTCTTCATCTCTCCGTAAACTACAACTAGTTCAAAATTCAGCTGCCAGACTCACACACTCCAAATCTTGGCAGCACATCACCCCTATCCTTCAGGAATTCCACTGGCTCCCCATCTCCCAGTGCATTGATTTTAAAATTCTTCTGCTCACCTACAAAGCCCTCCATCAGCTTGCTCCAGTCTATCTCTCGGAACTTATTCCAAAATACCAACCCTCCAGGTCACTCCGCTCTGCCACTGCTGGCCACCTCATCATCCCCCGGTCCAAGCTACGGAGCTTTGGAGACAGGGCTTTCTCAAGGGCTGCACCAAGGCTCTGGAATGCTCTTCCACAATTCATCCGTGACTCTGAATCCCTTACCATCTTCATCCACCGCCACAAGCCTCATCTGTTCAAACAAGCCTACCCCTAGCCCCTGACCTGTCCTGTGTTATGTTTGACCCCCCCGTCTTTGTTTTGTTATTTTTCTACTGTCTGAATGTTCTTCATGCTAGTTGTTTGTTATACATTATTTTCTGGGTCTCAGAAAAGCGCTAAATGTATTATTATTATTATTATTTAGGTGCAGGACTGCCGCTTTAATCCAATGTTGTCCAGACCAGAATACATTTTCATCGTTCCTTTTCGCTCTTCTCTTTCTTCAGTGCCACTCTCTCCCTCCCTTCCCCTCTGTATCTCTCTGTAACTATCTTTCGCTCTATCGCACTCTCTCTATTAAAGGGTCCTCTGAAGATCTTGTATCAGACCCTTCCGGTGGCTGTAAAATCATTAGTCTGTGCCACAGGTTAGAGGCGGCTAGGTTATCGGCTACCAGCACCCTTCCCCTATAAGACAGCTGGAGTAGCACCCATTTCCACCAAGACAATCTGGCACACACCTTCTCCACTACACCCTTCCAGTTCTTTTTTTGAAAGACTTTGGCGCCTAGAAAACCCCCCAAAATGTTCAGCCCATCTCTGCCCCACTGAAGCCCCCCTGGTAACCTTGGAGTGGACCCTGTCTGACCTGCCCACAGTGAGTCACTCTTTCCCCAATTGACTCTAGCTGAAGAGGCCCTCTCATACACCTTTAGAGCATTTGAAAGAACCTTAACATCATCACCCCCTGTAATAAAAACTGTCACGTCATCTGCATACGCAGACAGTGCTATTGTGGGACCATTCATAAACCCTGGCACAGAGAAACCAGTAAGCCTCGCTCTTAAAAACAAAGCATTTGTTAAATTGCCAGACAATATAAATGTCCTGAAATTGGGCGTCCCTGCCTGATACCCTTATGGACAGGGATGGGGCAGCTCAAACCACCCCCCACCTCCACCATACATGAGGCCCCCAAACCCAAAGGCTTTCATTGTTTTGAACAAGTACTGGTGGTCCACACAGTGAAAAGCCTTCTCATGATCCAAAGAAAGCAAACCCACATTCACCAGAAATAATGAAAATAGTATATCCATTCCACGTTGGGTGAGGCAGGTTGCAGGAATAGTATATGAGGAACAAGACAAATATACGGAAAGATTAATTACTAATTACAGACTATTTACACGTCCGAACTGTTACGCCATCTTTAAAGAAAGTTCACTTTTTCTGAACTGTTGATGTTGAGATGTGCTTAACTCTGTTAAGCATTTATTTGAGCTGCAATTTCTGAGGCTGGTAACTCTAATGAACTTATCCTCTGCAGCAGAGGTAACTCTGGGTCTTCCTTTCCTGTGGCGGTCCTCATGAGAGCCACTTTCATCATAGAGCTCGATGGTCTTTGTCAAAGTTCTTGACATTTTCAGGATTGACTGACCTTCATGTCTTAAAGTAATGATGTACTGAATTACAATAATACAATAATGTGGACAATAATGTGGACTTGGTCTTTTACCAAATAGGGATATCTTCTATATACCAACCCCTACCTTGTCACAACACAACTGATTTGCTCAAACGCATTAAGAAGGAAAGAAATTCCACAAATAAACATATGGAATCAAATAAGCTTTTAACAAGGTATACATGTTAATTGAAATTCATTCCAGGTGCCTACCTCATGAAGCGGGTTGAGAGAATGCCAAGAGTGTCTAAAGCTGTCATCAAGGCAAAGGGTGGCTACTTTGAAGAATATAAAATCTAAAATATATTTAGATTTGTTTAACACTTTTTTGGTTACTACATGATTCCATATGCGTTAATTCATAGTTTAGTCGAAAATAGTAAAAACTAACTAAAAACCTGGAATGTGTAGCTGTGTCCAAACTTGTGACTTGTACAGTACTTGAAAGTGTAGTGTCAGCATTTGTTGCTGGCTTGTCATGCCTACATTTGCTAATCTGGCCGATGAATAAATCATTAAAGTAGTTGGCAATATCAATGGGTTTTGTGATGAATCAGCCATCTGATTCAATGAATGATTGAGCGGAGTTTGCATTTTTTGCCCAACATTTCATTGAAGGAGCTCCAAAGCGTTTTACTCTCATTCTTTATGTCATTTATCTTTGTTTCATAGTGTAGTTTCTTCTTCTTTTTATTCAGTTTAGTCACATTGATTTCTCCATTTGTAGTACGTTTGCCAATCGGTTATGCAGTTAAACTTTTGCCTCATCGCTCTCAACCATACAATTTTTCAATTCCTCATCAATTTTTACAGTCACTTTCTTAATGGGTGCTTATTAGTAACTGGGATGAGCAATTTCATAAAAGTGCAGCGTCTGGTTTCTTCTCATTACACACCACGGACCAACACATATTATTTATATCAACAACATAGGAATCACTACAAAACGTATTGTATGACCTCTTATACACTTTATTACGCCCAGTGTCAGGTTTAGGTTTTAGAGATGCCTAGAGGCATCTCTAGATTCTGACAGGAATAGAGTTTGTATAGAGTTCCATCGAACTCTATGGTGCTCATTTGTGTTTGGTCCCCAATTAGAGGCAGCTTTTTCTATGCATGATTAAGATATTTCTTTTTTTTCAGTGGTAGAATTAGTACATTGCTTTTGTTGTTGGAATTGCCCTGGTTTTGTTGGGGGATGGCGACCCACATGGGGACGCTGTCCCTTTCACTTCGGCACGGCTTCAGGTGTGTTACTGAAGCTACTGTCAGTGTGTAGGAGAGAAGGCAGGCTATGAACATGTTGCTTATGCGTCATGGATGAATAAAGCGGTGGTGGTGTTTCTTAAAGAAGAGCGTCTTGATGATCGGATGTTTGAGCATGGCGTACTTCTTAAAGGTATGTTTATTAAAGTTACGATTTATATTTTTTCCCAATGAGCTTTCGGAGTTATTTCAGTTTGTAAAGTTTGCAAGTTCAATTCAGATAGTCCCGTTGGGTTGCAAACACCGGGCTCTGAAACAGGTTCTGTATCGTTTAAAGTCAAGTAAGCGACATGCTTGCCTGAAAAGGGAGAAGGTGGAGGGAGGGGCGCAGGTGGTCCTCGTATCGCCTGGGCCCACTGATGTAGGGAGAGGTGGGCTGACAGTGGTAGAGCAGCCACAAGCACCTGTTGCTGAGGAACAAGTTGTTTGTGTTGAGGGTACTGAGTTGCAGCTTGTACCAGAGGGGAACATAGCGTCTGATGTGCAGCAGGAAAATATTGTTGTAGGAGGTAAGGATGGATCTGGGGATCCACTTCCCCAGACTGGTGAGGAGATGCCCAGTACGAGTGATGGGGTACAGGAGGGGGTTCAGGTGGAGCTAGTCTCCCAGGTAGAGGAGGAGATGCCCAGTACGAGTGATGGGGTACAGGAGGGGGTTCAGGTGGAGCTAGTCTCCCAGGTAGTGGAGGAGATGTCCACTACAAGTAATGGGGTGAAAGTGGGGAGTGTTGAGAGGGATGTGGCAGAGGGGAGTCAGGGGTCTGTGGCTTCATTTGAAGTGGATCAGGAGAAAGATTTGGACATTTCTGATGTCCTTGTTGATATGATAGCAGCTGGCGATGACTCAAAATGGGTTCCTGGACCAGACTTTTGGGAAATCTGTTAAATTGGCAGATTTGTTTTATGTTGATCAGTTTGTGAGGTCAGCTGTGGTGTTACAGAAGATGGCGGAGTTAAACCAGTTGAGTGTGAAGAAGTTTTTCCGCTTGAGGAAATGTGTTACTGATGTCATGGCAACAAAAGGTAGTGGTAAACATGGTAAGATTTAGAGAAAATTAAAACAGTGATGATGATCATGAATCACAGGGTGTTTTTCTCTCTTTGTCTGGTTTCTCTGTGGTTTCTTCTGTTTTTCTTTTTATCTTTTCTATATGGAGGCACTAAGGGGAGGTTCTCTCAATATTAATGGGGGAGGGACAGTAATAAGAAGGATTGGTTATTAGAAGTAATAAAACAGAAAAGGCTTAATGTTGTTTTTCTGCAGGAGATACATAGTGATGAGGCCAATGGGGTTGACTGGGGTATGTGGTGGGAGGGGCAGCATATACTCAGTCATGGTACTGATTCCTCAGGCTTAGGGGGGACTGTGGTATCTACAACAGATATTGTCAAGGGTCAGGTTTTATTGGTGTTTCTGCTCCTAATGAGACAGAGCGTATTCAAATGACGAAAACCTTAAGACAGTGTGACCAAGAGGGTGGATTTTACTGTTGATCGCACTGCTGAAGAACCAGAAGTCTGTCTGGTCTATTAACTGAGTTTGAGCTTTCTGACGTGTGGAGAGTAAGAAATGCAAAGGTTAGGCAGTACATTACTAAAAGGTAATGAAGGTTGTGTCAGTGCAGCAAGGTTAGAGAGGTTGTATGTATCTGAACACTACTGTAATATGGATGTAAGGTGTGACATCACTCCTTTGGGTTTTTCTGATCACCATATTGTTACTGTTGATATTCTCTTGTCCTGTCCACAAAGGTCAGCATCTTATTGGTATTATTAATGATAAGTTATTACTTGGCACCATGCTCAAGGATACATCAACAGGTTTTTTTTCACCTAGTTGGCTCAGGTATTCAAACCAGCGACCTTTCGGTTACTGGCCCAACGCTCTAACCACTAGGCTACCTGCTGCCCTGATGACAGTGAGATGCGCCAACATACCATGGATGTCTACTCTGCCCTCTATTAGGAGAGAAAACAAAAAAGAAAACACAGGCAATCTAACTCCATAACCCACTCACACTCGCTCATACAATTCCCAGCATGCATCAACACTCCCAGCATGCAGAGAGAGAGAGAGAGAGAGAGAGAGAGAGTGGGAGAAAGAGAGAGAGACAGTTAAGTGAGAGAGAGAGAGAGAGAGAGAGAGAGAGAGAGAGAGAGATAGTTAAGTGTGTGTGTGAGAGAGAGAGAGAGAGAGAGAGAGAGAGAGATATTTAAGTGTGAGAGAGAGAGAGAGAGAGAGAGAGAGAGAGAGAGAGAGAGAGAGAGAGATGGTTTAGTGAGGTAGAGGAAGAGAGAGTATGTGTAATGTGAAGACCAAGCCATTGTCACTGGGTTAATGTATTAATTCAGTGGTTGAGGGCAGAACTAATATGTAAACATATAGGCTAAGGTGTTTTACAGGTCACCTTAATGCATAAACCAGCAATATTTTTTTCACAACTAAAATAGTTCTGCTTCAGTGATCGGCACACATCATTTGTTCCTCACAGTTCATCATATTTCAACGTATATTAGCGTTCCTGAAGAAAACACTTGATAATGAACATGCACTTGGCACAACGAGAAGCCCTCCCTCCCTTCCTCCCAGTCTGGTGAACTGGGGACCGGTTCTAGCGCTCTTCTGCCAAGACTCACACCTCCTCTGGCACCCACCTCTTCAGGCACCTTCCTTTCTTCCTTTCTTTCTTTCTTTCTTTCTTTCTTTCTTTCTTTCTTTCTTTCTTTCTTTCTTTCTTTCTTTCTTTCTTTCTTTCTTTCTTTCTTTCTTTCTTTCTTTCTTTCTTTCTTTCTTTCTTTCTACAGTAATGCAAAAGAGATCGGAATAAAATGAACTAAACATATGGGCAAGCGAGAGAGCAGGGTCTCCCTCACTTACCTTCCTCGACTAACTCCCGCAGAACAACTCGGCAGAACTGTCATTGCTAATAGCACTAAGCTAATTGCCTAGCACAGGTGTCACCCCCCCTCCTATTAAGTTTTAATCTGCAGAGAACAAAAGAAGTGGATGGACCTGCACCCAATTTGAATGGGTAGCAATCACTAACACTTCTTTAGCAAATTAGCAGTTGACACAGACTAGGTAGCTTACTAACTAACTGGGACAGACAGACAGAACCAACACAGCTTCTAGGTTCTAACTAATTACACTTAGCCTGCTGGGAGAATGAAGCAGGGTCCTTCTAAGACTACAAGTTGACAGCCAGCAGCACATACACATTTGTTTGTGATTTTATTTCATTATTTTATTCTACAGTAAGTACATTGTCAGGTGTTATGTTACTTAAGTGGGATGAAAGCTAGGGGGAAAACACATCTTCATTATCCCAGAATTACTATTTCATGCTTAGAGACATTGTTGGTAATTCTAATTTGCACCTCTAATATACTTCCTATCACATTGGAGTCTAATTTCACATCTAGAAGAGGTTTTATCTGCTTACAGTCCAAAGGTATTGAGAGAGTGACACATTTGTGTTGCTTTTCTATGTGCCGACTGTCAGCTTTAATGTTCATCAGTATCGAGTGAACCGTTTAGAAATTACAGCACTATTTGTACATTTTAGGGGATAAAAAGTTTTGGGACAAATTCCCTTATGCAGTATGTGTGTTAAAGTAGTCAAACGTTTAGTATTTAGTCACATATTTATATATGAATTGTGAATAATGAGTGAGAAAGTTATAGATGCACAAATATCACACCCCTAAGACATACTAACCTCTCACCATTACAATAACCGGGGAGGTTAGCATTTATTTCTGGTGGGGGTTTGATATTTGGTGGTAAATAGAGAGCTATGGTCTACAGCTGGTCCAGGATGAGCAGTATGTTCTGCGCCGCCGACTCATTGATGTAGAAATCTCCATCCAAATGGAGGTTGGTGATCGCTGTTCTGATGTCCAGAAGCTCTTTTCTTTCATAGGAAATTATGGCGGAAACATTATGTACAAAAAAAGTTCAGATAAGCTAAAAAAAAAACCCCACAAAATAGCAAAATTGGTCAGGAGCCCGTAAAACGGCTGCTATTCCCTCCAATGTCATTCTCTCAAGAATGTACACACATGCAAGCATACTGTCACACTAGGTACGTATTTGTCCATCTATAGACACACCCTACGTGTTAATGAAATTAACTAAATGCATTGAGCTTGTCTAAAGCTTTAAGCACACTGCTGGCTGAAATAAG
>CM042396.1:30907283-30912283 GCA_023634145.1 Thymallus thymallus
GATTAGGCAAAACACATTAAATAAAGGACTGCTTTATATCAAAGATAGGACAAAACATTTGAGTTAAAATTGGAAAGTGGCAACTCAGTAAAAATAAACTTCTTTCCGTGGTGCCCCAGGATTCCTAATGAGCTAATTATTGCAGGATTAATTAAACCCAATAATTAGATGTAGTAGGTAATTATTCAATAAATAGCAGTCACCACTTTAATAAGGCAACGTTACGACAAAGTGCATAGGTGATGTTGTTCTGACTGTGAATATTAAAAACTACCCCTAGCAGAAACCGTGGATAAAACTGAACGTGCGAACCACTTCAATTAACCAGGGCAAGAAGACTGGGAATATGGAAGAATACAAACAGTGTAGTTATTCCCTCTGCAAAGCAATCCAGCAGGCTAAACGTCAGTTTAGGGACAAAGTTGAGTCTCAATTCAAAGGCTCAGACATCAGACGTATGTGGCAGGGTCTACAGATTATCACAGATTATAAAAGGAAAACCATTGTGTCGTGGACACTGACGTCTTGCTTCCAGACAGGCTGAACACTTTCTTCTCTCGCTTTATAAATAATACAGTACCACCGACGCGGCCCGCTACCAAGGAATGTGGGTTCTCCTTCTCCGTGGCCGAAGTGAGTAAGACATTTAAACGTGTAGCCGCGTCCTCAGAGCATGCGCAGACCAGCTGGCTGGTGTGTTTACGGGCATATTCAATCTCTCCCTATCCCCGTCTGTTATCGCCACATACATAAGGTGTCCCTGTTCTTAAGAAAGCAAAGGTAACTGAACTAAATGACTATCGCACCATAGCACTTACTCTTTGTCATCATGAAGCGCTTTGAGAGACTAGTCAAGGATCATATTACCTCCACCTTATCTGCCACCCAAGACCCACTTCAATTTGCTTACCACCCCAATAGATCCACAGACGATGCAATTGCTACCACACTGCACACTGCCCTATCCCATCTGGACAAGAGGAATACCTATGTCAGAATGCTGTTCATTGACTATAGCTCAGCATTCAACACCATAGTACCCTCCAAGCTCATCATTAAGCTTGAGAACCTGGGTCTGAACCCCGCCCTGTGCAACTGGGTCCTGGACTTCCTGACGGGTTGCCCCCAGGTGGTGAAGGTAGGAAACAACACCTCCACTTCTATGACCCTCAACACTGGGGCCCCCCTCTCCTGTACTCCCTGTTGAACCATGACTGCGTGGCCAAGCACGCCTCCAACTCAATCATCAAGTTTGCAGACGACACAACAGTAGTAGGAAAATAACCTCTCAGTCAACGTCAACAGGACCCAAGGCACAGAGCTGTAGTCAATCGACAGACTTTATTGTCGGTATAAGAAAAACAACAAAAGGAAAGGACGCAACCATGAACTGATGTGCACAACGCACAAACAATAACCCACATGCAAGTGGGCAGGCAAAACCCTTAAACAGGATCACCAATTAGAGACAACGCAGCGCAGCCGCCTCTAATTGGGGATCACTAACACAAGCAGCATAGAGATGCCTCTTGGCAGGACCACAGTGGAGAAGGTGGAAAGGTGGAAAGCTTCAGGTTTCTCGGCGTACACATCACTGACAAACTGAAATGGTCCACCCTCACAGACATTGTGGTGAAGAAGGTGCAACAGCGCCTCTTCAACCTCAGGAGAATAAAGAAATTTGGCTTAACATCTAAAACCCTCACAAACCTTTACAGATGCATAATTGAGAGCATCCTGTCGGGCTGTATCACCGCCTGGTACGGCAACTGCACCGCCCATAACCACAAAGCTCTCCAGAGGGTGGTGCGGTCTGCCCAAGGCATTACAGAGGGCAAACTTCCCGCCCTCCTGGACACCTACAACACACGATGCCAGAGGAAGGCAAAAAAAGATCATCAAAGACATCAACCACCTGTCTGTTCATCCAGAAGGCGAGGTCAGTTCAGGTGCATCAAAGCTGGGACAGAGAGACTGAAAAACTTCTTCTACCTCAAGGCCATCAGACTGTTAAACAGCCATCACTAGCACATCAGAGGCTGCTGCCTATAGACATAGATTAGAAATCACTGGCCATTTTAAGGAATGAAACACTAGCCACTTTAATAATGTTTCCGTATCGTTCATTACTCATCTCATATGTATAAACGGCACTCTACACTTCTCTACAGTATCTTAGTCACTTTAATTCTGTTTACATATTGCATCAGCCATTTCATATGTATATACTGTATACTATACTATGCCACTGTATCTTAGTTCAATGCCGCTCTGACATCGCTCGTCCATATACAGTATGTATGGTATATATATTCTTAATTCATTCCTTACTTAGATTTATGTGTGTTTTGGGTATACGTTGTGAAACTGTTAGACATTACTTGTTAGATACACTGGGGGCCAAAAGTTTGGAATATTACTCATTCAAGGGTTTTTCTCTATTTGCACTATTTTTTACATTGTACAATTAAAGTGAAGACATCAAAACTATGACATTACACATATGGAATCATGTAGTAACCAAAAAAGTGTTAAACAAATCGAAATATATTTTATATTTGAGATTCTTCAAATAATATTCTTCCACCTTTACCTTGATGACAGCTTTGACCACTCTTAGCATTCTTTCAACCAGCTTCACCTGGAATGCTTTTCCATCAGTCTTGAAGGAGTTCCCACATGCTGAGCACTTGTTGGCTGCTTTTCCTTCACTGTGGTCCGACTCATTCCAAACCATCTATATTTTGTTGAGGTTGGAACCAAAAATCTCACATTTGGACTCCATGCCCAAGCATTTCTTTACAAAGAAGTGACATCTCTTCACACATTTCTTTATGAAGAAATGTGACATCTCTTCACACATTTCTTTACAAAGCGAAACAACAACGATTTGAATATCTAATAGTTTAGACAGAGAGAGGGATGAGAGAGGGAAGAGATTAAATGTAATCACAGACACCTGCTTTTACATGTTGAGATTGGCAGATTAGAAAAATGAATTGGATAGACTGATCTATGAATGAAAGGAGAAGAGAGGGGATGAGAGGAGATTGTTAGTTGCTTCAAGATGGAAAGATAATGGAAAGTGATTAAAAAACAATACAAGACTCTGATTTAGAACGATCAAGTATCTCATCAGAATAATAATGTCACCATGACCAATGACCAAACCCCAAAGAGCAAGTTTGTGT
The DNA here is from genome assembly GCA_023634145.1 of Thymallus thymallus. Classification (NCBI taxonomy): domain Eukaryota; kingdom Metazoa; phylum Chordata; class Actinopteri; order Salmoniformes; family Salmonidae; genus Thymallus; species Thymallus thymallus. The sequence continues at coordinate 30,910,475 of CM042396.1, forward strand.
GTGCAGTGTGGTTGTTTACAGTAAAGTGTATTTATCCGTTGTGTTCATCTGTAAGGGCTCAGGGGCTGGAGAAGAGGAGGAGAGGAGGAGAGGGAGGAGAGGGAGGAGAGGAAGTCTGTAGGAGCAGGAATAATTGAGGAATAAATCACATGAAGGAGGAGTGTGTGTGTTAATAATAAGGACTTCCTCTGTGTGGGAGCTGCTGCTTGGGAATTCAGAGGGAGGAAGACAAGGAGAGAAACAAGGGGAGAGCATGGGAAAGAGGAGAGGAGAGGAGAGGAGAGGAGAGGAGAGGAGAGGAGAGGAGAGGAGAGGAGAGGAGAGGAGAGGAGAGGAGAGGAGAGGAGAGGAGAGGAGAGGAGAGGAGAGGAGAGGAGAGGAGAGGAAGAACTAAAAAGAAAAAAAGAAAGAAAGAAAGAAAGAAAGAAAGAAAGAAAGAAAGAAAGAAAGAAAGAAAGAAAGAAAGAAAGAAAGAAAGAAAGAAAGAAAGAAAGAAAGAAAGAATGGGATTGAGCCCAGTGGCATCAGGACGTAGGCAAAGTTAAAGCCCTAAATCACACATACACAACTAAGCCACCCACAATGAGGGGCAACAGTTTAAACAGCCGTGGTGTAGTGGTGGCGTCATAAGGATTTAGAGCCCATGGACCCACCACAGAGAGGGAACACACTCACTGTTAGCTGTGTGTGTGTATGAGTGTGAGAGAGAGAGAGAGAGAGAGAGAGAGAGAGAGAGAGAGAGAGAGAGAGAGAGAGAGAGAGAGAGAGAGAGAGAGAGAGAGAACGGAACAGAGTCACTGTTAGCTACAGGAAACCATCCCTAAACCTTCCCTCCTCAAGAGCCACAACAGAGGGATTATGTCACAATCGGCACCCTACTCACTATATAGTGCACTACTTCTGACGAAGGCCCATAGGGTAACACACTGTAAAGTGAATAGGGTGCCATTTGGGATGTACAGTAGCCAATGACACTGCAAGGTTGATGTTTTTATTTTAGCATTGCTGTACAGCATGTGGCTCATACAGTATATTCAGAAAGTATTAAGACTCCTTGACTTTGTCAAAAACAATGGATAGAGGATTATTTTTTGCATACATCGAAAACCAAATTGAGTTTGACACCCCTGATTTAAACACCTACAGTCTTCTCAGATTGCCCACTTCAGTGTGACCCAAACTCCTGTCATAATGTAGTGAACACAGGTTTCCTGTGCACACTACATTATGTCAGACAGATCTTGACACACACATTATGTCAGACAACACTTCACACACACACTGCACGCATTGCCTCACATCTGTCTAACCACTATGGCAAAACCACAGAGAAACACAGACACACACTGAACGCTGCCTATGTCTATCAACTGTGGCCAACCCACAACAAAGAGCCCCCTCTGGGCCTTGATCCCACGTCAACCTTCAGCCCTCTCTCACAAACCTCTCTGAGTCACTGAATCTTCTGGGCTGAAACTAAACAGCTGGAAGTATCTCAGCCCAGTAGGAAGTATCCACAGTAGTAAGCCAAAGTAAACACTAGATCGAGTACCAGTACGATCCAATGGGAAAGAGAATAGCAACTAACTAGGGAATAGATGGGTCATAGGTCCAGATACGGCTTGTGTGTTTGCGCTTGCATCTGTGTGTGTGTGTGTGTGTGTGTGTGTGTGTGTGTGTGTGTGCGTGCGTGCGTGCGTGCGTGCGTGCGTGCGTGTGCGTGTGTGTGTGTGTGTGTGTGTGTGTGTGTGTGTGCATTACATTACATCTATAGACAGATTACAGATCAAACTGTTGTCTCCACTGAGA
>CM042396.1:30917283-30949783 GCA_023634145.1 Thymallus thymallus
TGTCCTGGCACAGGGAGTACAGGGGGGACTGAGCACGCACCCCTGAGGGGACCCGGTGTTGAGGGTCAGCGTGGCGGATGTGTTGTTGCCTACCCGCACCACCTGGGAGCGGCCCTTCAGGAAGTCCAGGATCCAGTTGCAGAGGGAGGTGTTCAGTCCCAGGGACCTGAGCTTAGTGGGTGTTCCTCTTGTCCAGGTGGGAGAGGGCAGTGTGGAGTGCAATAGAGACTGCGTCATCTGTGGATCTTTTGGGGTATTATGCAAATTGGAGTGGGTCCAGGGTGTCTGCGATGATGGTGTTGATGTGAGCCATGACCAGTCTTTCAAAGCATTTCATGGCTACAGCTATGAGTGCTACGGGGCGATAGTCATTTAGACAGGTTACCTTGGCGTTATTGGTCACAGGGACTAGATGGTCTGCTGGAAATATGTAGTTATTACAGACTGGGTCAGGGATAGGTTGAAAATGTCAGTGAAAACACTTGCCAGCGCATACTCTGAGTATGTGTCCTAATAATACGTCTGGCCCCGAGGCGTAGTGAATGTTAACCTGTTTAAAGGTCTTACTTGCACATAATAATTTGCACATCCTTCATTCCTGTGTTAATGATAATCTGTAATTTATTTCACCACTACGGTCTATTTATTGTCCTACCTCTTAACCTTACTGCATTTTGCACTACATTTTGCACTCTGTATATAGATTTCTTCTATTGGGTTTTTGACTTTGTTTACTGTGTAACTCTGTGTTGTTTTTGTCGCACTGCTTTGCTTTGTCCTGGCCAGGTCGTAGTTGCAAATGAGAACTTGTTCTCAACTGACTTACCTGGTTAAATAAAGGTGAAAAAAACAAACAAAAAAAAAAACATTAGCTACAGAGAGTGAGATCACACAGTCGTTCAGAACAGCTGGTGCTCTCATGCATGGTTCAGTGTTGCTTCCCTCGAAGCAGGCATAGAAGGCATTTAACTCATCTGGTAGACTTGCCTCACTGGGCAGCTCGGGGATGGGTTTCACTTTGTAGTCGGTAATAGTTTGCATGCCCTGCCACATCTGACGAGCGTCAGAGCCGGCGTAGTGGGATTCGATCTTAGTCCTGTGTAGACACTTTTCTTGTCTGATGGAGGTGGTAGCAGGATTTCTTATAAGCGTCCGGATTAGTGTCCCGCTCTTTGAAAACGCCAGCTCTAGCCTTTAGTTCAGTGTGGATGTTGCCTGTAATCCATGGCTTCTGGTTGGGATATGTACTTATGGTCACTGTGGGGATGATGTTGTCAATGCACTTATTAATGAAGCCAGTGACTGATGTGTTATCTGATGAATCCTGGAAAATATTCCAGTCTGTGCTAGCTAAACAGTCCTGTAGCTTAGCATCCAATTCATTGGACCACTTCCGTATTGAGCGTATCACTGGTACTTCCTGTTGGAGTTTTAGCTTGTAAGCAGGAGTAAGGAGGATAGAGTTATGGTCAGATTTGAGGGCCTTGTATGTATTGCACAGAAGCGCCGCCTCTGAATTAGCATTTTCTTGTTTGCTTATGGACCTACATAGCTTGTTGAGTGTGGTCTTAGTGCCAGCATTGGTTTGTGGTGGTAAATAGACAGCTATGAAATTTGTTTATGAAAACGCTCTTGGCAAATAGTTTGGTCTTCAGCTTATCATGAGGTATTCTAACTCAGGTGAGCAAAAACTCGAGACTTCCTTAACATTGGAGATCGCACACAAGCTGTTGTTAACAAAGACACACCCCCTGAGGCTGCCGTCCGGTCTAGATGATATATGGAAAAACTAACGAGATGTATGACATCCGTTTTGTCACCAAAGCCCCATATACTACACACCACTGTACCTGTACGCTCTCGTTGGCTGGCCCTCACTACATATTCGTTGCCAAACCCACTGGTTCCGGGTATCTATAAGTCTTTGCTAGGTAAATCCCCACTTTATCTCAGCTCGCTGGTCACCATAGCAACACCCACCCGTAGCATGCGCACCAGAAGGTATATTTCACTGGTCATCCACAAAGCCAACAGCTCCTTTGACCTCCATTCCTTCCAGTTCTCTGCTGCCAATGACTGGAACGAATTGCAAAAATCATTGAAGCTGGAGATTCCTATCTCGCTCACTAACTTTAACCATCAGCTGTCAGAGCTGCTTACTGATCACTGCACCTGTACATAGCCCATCTGTAAATAGCCCACCCTACTACCTCATCCCCATATTGTTATTATTGCTCATTCACACCCCAGTATCTCTATTTGCACATTATCATCTGCACATCTATCATTCCAGTGTTAATGCTAAATTGTAAATATTTTGCCACTATGGACTATTTATTGCCTTACCTCCCTAATCTAACTACATTTGCACTATAGTGTCATTGTCTGTACGTTTGTTTATCCCATGTGTAACTCTGTGTTGTTGTTGTTATTGTCACACTGCTTTACTTTATCTTGGCCAGGTCGCAGTTGTAAATGAGAACTGGTTCTCAACTGGCCTACCTGGTTAAATAAAGGTGAAATACATTTTATATTTTAACACAGCAAACAGGGTGTGTGTGTTGTCTTGTCGTTGAGGGAGACAAAAAGTGAAAGGGGATGAGATAGAAAGAGATATACAGATAATGAGAGAGATATACAGATAATGAGAGAGATACACAGATAATGAGAGAGATACACAGATAATGAGAGAGATACACAGGTAATGAGAGAGATACACAGGTAATGAGAGAGATACACAGATAATGAGAGATATATAGATAATGAGAGATACACAGATAATGAGAGATACACAGATAATGAGAGATACACATATAATGAGAGATACACAGATAATGAGAGATACAAAGATAATGAGAGATACACAGATAATGAGATACACAGATAATGAGAGATATACAGATAATAAGAGAACAAAATAAGGGAGAAATAAAAGATATGAAAACAGACTAAATGCCCCTACAACAAAAATCATTATTTGTTGTGACATGTGCCTGCAGAGAACCTCTCATTGTAGACACACAGGAACAGGATATGACAACATTAACATGTTTTGGCAGACTGACCCAAATAGCACCCTCTTCTCTATTTAGTGCACTACTTTTGACCAGTGCCCATATGAGTGAATAAGGTGCCATTTGGGACTTAACCATGTTTTGGCAGGGTGACACTGATGTGACACAGCACTTTACTGCTCACCTCTGTTCCCAGCCCTCTCAAACCAGCCAGGGATATAGTTAAGGGGTAAATATTTATATATCCAGTGAGCAATGCATCCTGTAGAGAGGAGTGTGGGAGTGTGAGATATGTCTCTCATAGGAAGCAGAATAAATACAACTCAGGACATCATGTTCTTGCTAGTGGAAAAGCACTTCATTTCCAAAGAACATAGAACTCCAGTTAGTGAGGGGTGATATACAAAAACATTTGACCATTTTTGACTTTTCAAAGGAAGAGATCTGGTGACAAATAAGAATAATTTCTGGTTAATCTTCAATATAGTTCCCAACTGTAGACCTGACTCACCACAACAACAACAACAACAACAACAGAAACAGAAACAGAAGAAATACAACTAGAGATATTAGAACACTTTTTCCTTGCTAGTGGAAAATCACTTTAATAAAATGATCATTTCTGGTCAGTCTTCACTCTGAAAGAACATTTAACTCCAGTATAAAGTCATAGGATAAACAATTGACTATTTTGAAATTGTTAAACAAAGAAAGAGAGAAATGCTAATTATCCCAAACTAGGTATAGATATCGGTCCAGATCCAAACAACTTGGAATAATATCTGGTCAATCTTCATTGGAAGAGGATTCCCAAACCTTGGAATGTACTAGTTCTAGAGTAAAGAAAAACAACACATGTATCATCATGGCTCATGTGTTTTCACAGAGCTGTGTTTAGCCAACGAGACACACTCCCACATGGGTTGGTGTTGTAGGAGAGATACAGATACAAGAGGGGAGAGGGGAGAGGGGAGAGGGAAAGAAAGAGAGGGAGAGAGGAGACAGAGAGGAGACAGAGAGAGAGAGAGAGAGAGAGAGAGAGAGAGAGAGAGGTGATAAATGAGAGTTCTTGATTTGCTATTTCAGAGTATATCTGAGAGCAGAGGGAAACAGTGTTTGTGTGCCAGAGTCATGTGTCTCGGAGACAGCCAATGAGACCAGAGGAATTTGGTTCACATGCAAGTTTACTGGGTCAGACAGACGTTTAGGAGGGGGCAACAGCCAATCAGAATAGACCCAGGTGTCTGGAGGAACCAGCCAATGAGAGGTGACTCTAGTGTCTGGATGGTCCCAGTTGATGTTTGACAGCTAGACGGCTGCTCCAGACATACTGTATCTAATTGCCATGGAGGGGTGTGTGTGTGCTTGTAATGAAGAGTGAGGGATGCATATAGAAAGAGAGAAAGAGAGATGGAGAGAAAGAGGAAGAGATAAGTAAACATTGCATCACATATAATTATGCAAAACTCATCTCTCCAATGATTGTGTTAAGAGTCAGCGAACACAATGGTTGCGTCCCAAACAGTTTGTGGTGGTAGACAGCTACCAAAAATATAGATGAAAACTCTGTTGATAAATAGTATGGTCTGCAGCTCATCATGAGGTGTTCTAAATCAGGCAAAAACTCTAGACTTCCTTAACATTTGAGATCGGGCAGAAATTGCTGTTAACAAAGACAAACCCACGAGATATACACTGAGCATACAAAACATTAGGAAGTCTAGAGAAATGACTACATTTATCGGGCATGGACTCTACAAGGTGTTGAAAGCGTTCCACAGGGATGCTGGCACATGTTGACTCCAATGCTTCCCACAATTGTGTCAAGTTGGCTGGATGTCCTTTGGGTGGTGGACCATTCTTTAAATACACAGGAAACCGTTGAGCGTGGAAAAACCCAGCAGCGTTGCAGTTCTTGACACACTCAAACCGGTGGGCCTGGCACCTATTACCATACCTCGTTCAAAAATATTTTGTCTTGCCCATTCACCCAATCCATGTCTCAATTGTCTCGAGGCTTAAAAATCCATCTTTAACCTGTCTCCTCCCCTTCATCTACACTGATTGAAGGAAGTGGATTTAACAAGTGACATCAATAAGGGATCATAGCTTTCACCTGGATTCACCAGGTCAGTCTATGTCATGGAAAGAGCAGGTGTTCATAATGTTTTGTACACTCAGTGTGTATTATCTTTGTTCAGCTAAGACTTGAGAAACATAGTCTCTAACGGAGTTCATCCAGTGTGTTCTCCAGTGACTGCACATTCACCAACAGAACAATGGTGGACTATTTGTTCGATGGCATTATCTCGTTAGGAGGCCGCCTCGTCCACCTCTATTTCGGTCCGGAGTAAGCGGAATGTCCAGAGCTGCCGAGTCATCGAAATAGAAATCTTCATCCAAATCGAGGTTAGCGATCATACAAGTCCTAACCACAGAGTCAATGTGAGGAGGCTATATACAGGAAGTACCAGTACAGAGTCAATGTGAGGAGGCTATATACAGGAAGTACCACCACAGAGTCAATGTGAGGAGGCTATATAGATAGATAGATAGATAGGTACTTTATTGCTCCCCCGGGGGGGAAATTTCATTGTCAAGCAGCTACAACAAAACACAGGGCAGGTGCAAAATGCCACAACGAAAAGTACACAAAAGACAGATACACGGTACATGATACATAGAGCGGCAGTATGAAAAAGTATAGAAATACAAGATATCTGGAGTGCAAAAAAAAAAAAAAAAAAAAAGCTATAAAAGGACATTGCATAGTATGAGTGGTTGGCTGAATATGTACACTATACATTGGTGGATGTTGGATGGTTAACTATACTATACAGGTCGATGGCAGAGAAATACTTCAGTAGCTAAAAATGCGTATGATATGAGCGAGGGTAATAATAGTTTACTTAATAGACAGACTGGGTAAATTAACAGGTAAGTGAAAATTTTGCATGGTTAAATTAGTTAAATTAGCTGTACAGTTAGGTATACAGTTATATTTACAGATAAGTGAATACTTGCATGTTTACACAAACTGTACAGGTAAATGACAGGAAGAGATACTTTAATAGCTAAATGTGTGTATGATATCATTTGGGGTAATAATAGTAATTCCCTTAAAATACAGTCCTTAGTGCGCAGGGTTTAATTACAGACAACTGCACTTATTGCACATTCGATATACTAAAAGCAATACAGGAAGTACCAGTACAGAGTCAATGTGAGGAGGCTATATACAGGAAGTACCAGTACAGAGTCAATGTGAGGAGGCTATATACAGGAAGTACCACCACAGAGTCAATGTGAGGAGGCTATATACAGGAAGTACCAGTACAGAGTCAATGTGAGGAGGCTATATACAGGAAGTACCACCACAGAGTCAATGTGAGGAGGCTATATACAGGAAGTACCAGTACAGAGTCAATGTGAGGAGGCTATATACAGGAAGTACCAGTACAGAGTCAATGTGAGGAGGCTATATACAGGAAGTACCAGTACAGAGTCAATGTGAGGAGGCTATATACAGGAAGTACCAGTACAGAGTCAATGTGAGGAGGCTATATACAGGAAGTACCAGTACAGAGTCAATGTGAGGAGGCTATATACAGGAAGTACCAGTACAGAGTCAATGTGAGGAGGCTATATACAGGAAGTACCAGTACAGAGTCAATGTGAGGAGGCTATATACAGGAAGTACCAGTACAGAGTCAATGTGAGGAGGCTATATACAGGAAGTACCAGTACAGAGTCAATGTGAGGAGGCTATATACAGGAAGTACCAGTACAGAGTCAATGTGAGGAGGTTATATACAGGAAGTACCAGTACAGCGTCAATGTGAGGAGGCTATATACAGGAAGTACCAGTACAGAGTCAATGTGAGGAGGCTATATACAGGAAGTACCAGTACAGAGTCAATGTGAGGAGGTTATATACAGGAAGTACCAGTACAGAGTCAATGTGAGGAGGCTATATACAGGAAGTACCAGTACAGAGTCAATGTGAGGAGGCTATATACAGGAAGTACCAGTACAGAGTCAATGTGAGGAGGCTATATACAGGAAGTACCAGTATAGAGTCAATGTGAGGAGGCTCAATGTGAGGAGGCTATATACAGGAAGTACCAGTACAGAGTCAATGTGAGGAGGCTATATACAGGGGTACCAGTACAGAGTCAATGTGACGAAGGATATATACAGGACGTACCAGTACAGAGTCAATGTGAGGAGGCTATATACAGGAAGTACCAGTACAGAGTCAATGTGAGGAGGCTATATACAGGAAGTACCAGTACAGAGTCAATGTGAGGAGGATATATACAGGAAGTACCAGTACAGAGTCAATGTGAGGAGGCTATATACAGGAAGTACCAGTACAGAGTCAATGTGAGGAGGCTATATACAGGAAGTACCAGTACAGAGTCAATGTGAGGAGGCTATATACAGGAAGTACCAGTACAGAGTCAATGTGAGGAGGCTATATACAGGAAGTACCAGTACAGAGTCAATGTGAGGAGGCTATATACAGGAAGTACCAGTACAGAGTCAATGTGAGGAGGTTATATACAGGAAGTACCAGTACAGCGTCAATGTGAGGAGGCTATATACAGGAAGTACCAGTACAGAGTCAATGTGAGGAGGCTATATACAGGAAGTACCAGTACAGAGTCAATGTGAGGAGGTTATATACAGGAAGTACCAGTACAGAGTCAATGTGAGGAGGCTATATACAGGAAGTACCAGTACAGAGTCAATGTGAGGAGGCTATATACAGGAAGTACCAGTACAGAGTCAATGTGAGGAGGCTATATACAGGAAGTACCAGTATAGAGTCAATGTGAGGAGGCTCAATGTGAGGAGGCTATATACAGGAAGTACCAGTACAGAGTCAATGTGAGGAGGCTATATACAGGGGTACCAGTACAGAGTCAATGTGACGAAGGATATATACAGGACGTACCAGTACAGAGTCAATGTGAGGAGGCTATATACAGGAAGTACCAGTACAGAGTCAATGTGAGGAGGCTATATACAGGAAGTACCAGTACAGAGTCAATGTGAGGAGGATATATACAGGAAGTACCAGTACAGAGTCAATGTGAGGAGGCTATATACAGGGGTACCAGTACAGAGTCAATGTGAGGAGGCTATATACAGGGGTACCAGTACAGAGTCAATGTGAGGAGGCTATATACAGGGGTACCAGTACAGAGTCAATGTGAGGAGTCTATATACAGGAAGTACCAGTACAGAGTCAATGTGAGGAGGTTATATACAGGAAGTACCAGTACAGCGTCAATGTGAGGAGGCTATATACAGGGGTACCAGTACAGAGTCAATGTGAGGAGGCTATATACAGGGGTACCAGTACAGAGTCAATGTGAGGAGTCTATATACAGGAAGTACCAGTACAGAGTCAATGTGAGGAGGTTATATACAGGAAGTACCAGTACAGCGTCAATGTGAGGAGGCTATATACAGGAAGTACCAGTACAGAGTCAATGTGAGGATGCTATATACAGGAAGTACCAGTACAGAGTCAATGTGAGGAGGCTATATACAGGAAGTACCAGTACAGAGTCAATGTGAGGAGGTTATATACAGGAAGTACCAGTACAGCGTCAATGTGAGGAGGCTATATACAGGAAGTACCACCACAGAGTCAATTTGAGGAGGCTATATACAGGAAGTACCAGTACAGAGTCAATGTGAGGAGGCTATATACAGGAAGTACCAGTATAGAGTCAATGTGAGGAGGCTCAATGTGAGGAGGCTATATACAGGAAGTACCAGTACAGAGTCAATGTGAGGAGGCTATATACAGGGGTACCAGTACAGAGTCAATGTGAGGAGGCTATATATAGGGGTACCAGTACAGAGTCAATGTGAGGAGGTTATACACAGTAAGTACCAGTACAGAGTCAATGTGAGGAGACTATATACAGGGGTACCAGTACAGAGTCAATGTGAGGAGGCTATATACAGGGGTACCAGTACAGAGTCAATGTGAGGAGTCTATATACAGGGGTACCAGTACAGAGTCAATGTGAGGAGGCTATATACAGGAAGTACCAGTATAGAGTCAATGTGAGGAGGCTATATACAGGGGTACCAGTACAGAGTCAAGGTGAGGAGGCTATATGCAGGGGTACCAGTACAGAGTCAATGTGAGGAGGTTATATACAGGGGGTACAAGTACAGAGTCAATGTGAGGAGGTTATATACAGAGGTACCAGTACAGAGTCAATGTGAGGAGGTTATATACAGGGGTACCAGTACAGAGTCAATGTGAGGAGTCTATATACAGGGGTACCAGTACAGAGTCAATGTGAGGAGGTTATATACAGGGGGTACAAGTACAGAGTCAATGTGAGGAGGTTATATACAGGGGTACCAGTACAGAGTCAATGTGAGGAGTCTATATACAGGGGTACCTGCACGCACCCATGAGGGGCCCTCGTGTTGAGGATCAGCGTGGCGGATGTGTTGTTACGGACCCTTACCACCAGGGGGCGAACCGTCAGGAAGTCCATGATCCAGTTGCAGAGGGAGCTGTTTAGTCCCAGGGTCCTTAGCTTAGTGATGAGCTTTGAGGGCTCTATGGTGTTAAAAGCTGAGCTGTAGTCAATTAATAGCATTCTCCCATAGGTGTTCCTTTTGTCCAGGTGGGAAAGGGCAGTGTTGAGTGCAATAGAGATTGTATCATCTGTGGATCTGTTGGGGCGCTTTCTGGGATAATGGTGTTGGCTACAGATGTGAGCGATGGTAAGAAGAATGCCCCTCTCCCCACCGGTGTGATTACTACCTCTGAGGGTTTAGAGTTTGAGGTAGTCACCTCATACAAGTACTTGGGAGTATGGCTAGACGGTACACTGTCCTTCTCTCAGCACATATCAAAGCTGTAGGCTAAAGTTAAATCTAGACTTGGTTTCGTCTATCGTAATCGCTGCTCTTTCACCCCAGCTGTCAAACTAACCCTGATTCAGATGACCATCCTACCCATGCTAGATTACAGAGACATAATTTATAGATCGGGAGGTAAGGGTGCTCTTGCGTGGCTAGATGTTCTTCGGCCAACATATGTGCCACCAATGGTCCTTATAGGACACATCACTGCACTCTATACTCCTCTGTAAACTGGTCATCTCTGTATACCTGTCGCAAGACCCACTGGTTGATGCTTATTTATAAAACCCTCTTAGGTCTCACTCCCCCTTATCTGAGATATCTACTGCAGCCCTCATCCTCCACATACAACACCGTTCTGCCAGTCACATTCTGCTAAAGGTCCCCAAAGCACACACATCCCTGGGTCGCTCGTCTTTTCAGTTCGCTGCAGCTAGTGACTGGAACGAGCTGCAACAAATCATTCAAAGTCTCAATCATAGACACTCTTACTGACAGTTGTGGCTGCTTTGCATGATGTATTGTTGCCTTTACCTTCTTGCCCTTTGTGCTGTTGTCTGTGCCATGTTTTCTGTGCCAATGTTGGTACCATGTTTTGTGCTGCTACCATGTTGTGTTGCTACCATGTTGTTGTCAAATCAAATCAAATCAAATGTATTTATAAAGCCCTTTTTACATCAGCCGATGTCACAAAGTGCTATACAGAAACCCAGCCTAAAACCCCAAACAGCAAGCAATGCAGATGTAGAAGCACATGTCATGTTACGTTGCTACCATGCTGTGTTATCATGTGTTACTGCCTTGCTATGTTGTTGTCTTCAGTATCTATTTGGTTAGTGTTGTTCTGTCTCTCTTGTCATGACGTGTGATTGGTCCTATATTTATATTTAATTATTTTTATTTTTAATCCCAGTCCCCGTCCCTGCAGGAGGCCTTTTGCCTTTTGGTAGACCGTCATTGTAAATAAGAACTTGTTCTTAACTGACTTGCTTAGTTAAATAAAAATTATTAAATATGTACGTTACCTTAGTGTTCTTGGGCACAGGGACTATGGTGGTCTGCTTGTTTATGTTTTGTGTGTGTGTGTGTGCATGCGTGGGTGTGTGTGTGTGTGTGTGTGTGTGTATGCATGCGTGGGTGTGTGTGTGTGTGTGTGCCCGCTTACATGCATGCGTGTGTGTAAAACCTCAGGGTCTCTGATGCACAGTGGCAAGAAAAAGTATGTGAACCCTTTGGAATTACCTGGATTTCTGCATAACTTTGTCATAAAATTTTATCTGATCTTCAATTAAGTCACAACAATAGACAAACACAGTCTGCTTAAACTAATAACACACAAACAATTATACGTTTTCATGTCTTTATTGAACACACTGTGTAAACATTCACAGCGCAGGGTGAAAAGTATGTGAACCCTTGGATTTAATAACTGGTTTACCCTCCTTTGGCAGCAATAAACTCAACCAAACGGTCAGAAGGAATGTTGGACCATTCCTCTTTACAAAACTGTTTCAGTTCATCAATATGCTTGGGATGTCTGATGTGAATCACTCTTTTGAGGTCATGCTACAGCATCTCAATCGGTTTAAGGTCAGGACTCTGACTGGGCCAATCCAGAAGGTGTATTTTCTTCTGTTGAAGCCATGCTGTTGTTGAGTCGTGTTTTGGGTTTTGGGTCGTTGTCCTGTTGCATCACTCAACTTCTGTTGAGCTTCAATTGGCGGACAGATAGCCTTACATTCTCCTGCAAAATGTCTTGACAAACTTGGAAATGTCTCTTTCCGTTGATGATAGCAAGCTGTCCAGGCCTTGAGGCAGCAAAGCAACCCCAAACCATGATGCTCCCTCCACCATACTTTCTTCTTCCGTGGTGTCCTCCCATGAACACCATTCTTCTTTCGTGGTGTCCTCCCATGAACACCTTTTTTTTTCCGTGGTGTCCTCCCATGAACACCATTCTTTTTCCATGGTGTCCTCCCATGAACACCATTCTTCTTTCGTGGTGTCCTCCCAAGAACACCATTCTTTTTCCGTGGTGTCCTCCCATGAACACCATTCTTCTTCCGTGGTGTCCTCCCATGAACACCATTCTTGTTTAGTGTTTTACGGATTGTAGACTCGTCAACAGAGATGTTAGCATGTTCCAGAGATTTCTGTAAGTCTTTAGCTGACACTCTAGGGTTCTTCGTAACCTCAATGAGCATTCTACGCTGCGCTCTTGCAGTCATCTTTGCAGAATGGCCAATCCTAGGGAGAGTAACAAGAGTGCTGAACTTTTCTCCATTTATAGACAATTTGTCTTACCGTGGACTGATGAACATCAAGGCTTTTAGAGATACGTTTGTAACGCTTTCCAGCTTTATGCAAGTCAACAATTCTCTTCTGAGATCTCTTTTGTTCAAGGCATGGTTCACATCAGGAAATGCATCTTGTGAATAGCAAACAAAAATTTTGTGAGTGTTTTTAATTGGGCAGGGCAGCTCTAACCAACATCTCCAATCTCGTCTCATTGATTGGACTCCAGGTTAGCTGACTCCTGGCATCCAACCTACACTGTGAATGTTTAAACTATATATTCAATATAGACATGAAAAATACAATCATTTGTGTGTTATTAGTTGAAGCACACCATGTTTGTCTATTTTTGTGACTTATATGAAGATCAGATAAAATTTATGCAGAAATTCAGGTAATTCCAAAGGGTTCACATACCTTTTCTTGCCACTGTAGGTGACAGAGACGGGGCCTTTAGACATGAGCAGCTGCTAGCAGAGTTTCCTGTTTTGAATGCTTCTGTCAGGCTGGCTGTGAACACAATGCTGTTGACCTGACTCCTCAACCTTGCAATGTGTAACATCCGTTTCAATGGAGGAGGCTGGTGTGTTGAGATGTAGGGGGACGGGCTCATAGTAATGGAATGAAAAGAGCATCAAACACATGGGTTTCATCATAACATGAGTCCGTCCTTCTATGTCTCCGCCCACCAGCCTCCTCTGAACTCAATGTGGTAGGGGAAGACGAAGAGGACATTTGTTAATATCAGTTAAACGCAGAAAAGCCATGTTGAGAAACTAGAGGAATTTGAACAAGCATAAACATCACCTGAGACATTAAAGCAAATACCTAACTCTCCACAATCAAAGGACTATGGCTCACTTAGATTTATCAATCTCTATGTGTGTGTGTGTGTGTGTGTGTTCTTACGTTTGATCATCGCTATTTACAAACACACAGCGTTCTCCAAACACTCTTTAAAACAAGCACACACACACACACTTTGATGTGGTGACGATTGATTGAAGCAAGTGAGTCTTAAACACTAAAGCACCACATCCTCCCGGGAGGAAACTACTGTCTATAGGGACAATCTAATTAAGGCAGAACAAATACAAATACAGAGACAGAGACACAAAGAGACAGACAGAGAGAGACACAGAGAGAGAGAGAGACAGAGACACAGAGACACAGAGAGATTGAGAAAGAGAGAGTGATTGAGAGAGAGAGAGAGAGAGAGAGAGAGAGAGAGAGAGAGAGAGAGAGTGATTGAGAGAGAGAGAGACAGAGAGAGAGAGAGAGAGAGAGAGAGAGAGAGAGAGAGACACAGAGACACAGAGAGACAGAGATATTGAGAAAGAGAGAGTGATTGAGATAGAGAGAGTGATTGAGAGAGAGAGAGAGAGAGATTGAGAGAGTGATAGAGAGAGTGAGAGTTGGGTCCACTTACAAAACAAGATTTTACCCACTGGGACAAACATCCCATTGAGACCTTGCACGCGGAACTTTGTAAGATTCTCCTACATGTCCAGAGGAAAACTACAAACAATGCATGCAGGGCAGAATTAGGCCGATATCCACTAATATTAAAAACTCAAAAAAGAGCAATTAAGTTTTGGAAACACCTAAAACACAGTGACCCCCTCTCATATCATTACCAAGCCCTGCAATACCAAGAGTTGAGCAAAGATAAGAGTCCCTTCATCCAACTGGTCCAGGGGCTGAGTTCACAAACTTGTTCCACTAACACACTGAAGCCTCAGGACCAGAACATCCAATCAATAAGAATTAACCAAATTACAAAACATCTAAAACAAAACTACATTACCTATTGGAAAACACAAACACAAGCACAAAGCAAAATGCAGTGCTATTTGGCCCTAAATCGACAGTACACCATGGCAAACTATCTGACCATGGTGACTGATCAAAACCTCAGGAAAACCTTGACAAAGTACAGGCTCAGCGAGCACAGCCTTGCTATTGAGAAGGGTAGACACAGGAAAACCTGGCTCCCTGTAGAGGAAAGGCTGTGCAACCACTGCACCACAGCGGAACCAGAGACAGAGCTGCATTTCCTGACCAAATGTCAAAAATATAAAACCATCAGAGAGAGTCACTTCCCCAAATTTGAACAAGTAGTCCGGGGCTTTGAGGACCTCTCTGACATAGAAAGGCTGCCGATCCTTTTGGGGGAAGACATGACCAGCTGTGTGCTGGCAGCATGCTATGTTGCTGCCTGCCACAAGTTGAGGGACAGTGCCTGACATATTTAATGCATTTATTTTATTTTTTCCTGTTGTTATTTGTTCTTTGATGTAATTATATTTTTTTTTAAAAATATATATATATATGTGTGTATGAATGTATGTATATATGTGTATATATATGTATGTGCGTGTGTATATGTATGTATATATATATATATAAAATAGAAAAAAAATATATATATAAATATATAAAAAAAAAATATATATATTGATGTATGATACTTTGGCAATATGTACATTGTTGCGTCATGCCAATAAAGTGAATTGAATTGAATTGAGTGATTGAGAGAGAGAGAGAGAGAGATTGAGAGAGTGATTGAGAGAGTGATTGAGAGAGAGAGAGTGATTGAGAGAGAGTGATTGAGAGAGAGAGTGATTGAGAGAGTGATTGAGAGAGAGAGTGATTGAGAGAGAGTGATTGAGAGAGTGATTGAGAGAGAGAGTGATTGAGAGAGAGTGATTGAGAGAGAGAGAGTGATTGAGAGAGAGTGATTGAGAGAGAGAGTGATTGAGAGAGAGTGAGTGAGAGAGTGATTGAGAGAGTGATTGAGAGAGTGATTGAGAGAGTGATTGAGAGAGAGTGATTGAGAGAGTAATTGAGAGAGAGAGAGAGAGAGAGAGAGAGAGAGAGTGATTGAGAGAGAGAGAGAGAGAGAGAGAGAGTGATTGAGAGAGAGAGAGAGAGAGAGAGAGAGAGAGAGAGAGAGAGAGAGAGAGAGAGAGAAGAGAGTGATTGAGAGAGCAGCTACAAACCGGTGGACCGGTGCAAAATGCCAGAATTTTGTGCAAGAAGTCTGGAGTGCAAAAAGCTATAAAAAGGCATTGCATATTATGGGTGGATGGCTGAATATGTACACTGTACATTGTTACAGAGTGTTAAGTGAAAAAAAAAAAGATACAAAAATTGCAAGTTGATATAGATAAATAAGGAGAATTTCCATGGTTAACTATACTATACAGGTCCGCCACCTCCTCTAGAGTGTCAAGGTTAATCCCCAGAACAGAGCTAGCCTTCCTGATCAGCTTATTTACCCGAGAAGCATCACCAGCCTTTATTCTGGCTCCCCAGCACACCACTGCAAAAAAGATGGCACTGGTAGAAGGTATGCAGTAGTTTACTGTTTACTACAGTTTACTACTACTCTCACCTGGACAACGCAGGTTGCACTGTGAGGGTCATGTTTTTTGACTTCTCCAGTGCCTTCAAAACCATTCAGCCCCTGTTACTGGGTGAGAAGATGAGGAGGATGAAAGTGGAAGCACCCTTAGTCTCCTGGGTCACGGACTACCTGACCAGTAGGCCACAATTTGTGCGACTACAGAGCTGTGTGTCAGAACGGGCAGTTAGCAACACAGGGGCCCCCCAGAGAGCGGTCCTGTCCCCCTTCCTGTTCACCCTCTACACCTCGGACTTCAGATATAACTCTGAAACATGCCACCTACAGAAGTTCTCTGGATTACTCCGCAATTGTAGGGTGCATCAGGGGTGGGCAGGAGGAGGAGTACAGGAGCTCAATCAGTGACTTTGTGTTGTGGTGTGAGCAGAACCACCTTCAGCTCAACATCAGCAAAACTAAGGAGATGGTGGTGGACTTCAGGAGAACCAAGGCACAACTGACTGCAGTCCCTATACAGGGGATGGATGTGGAAATGGTTGGGTCATACAAGTTCCTTGGAGTCCATATGGACAACAGGCTGGAATGGGCTGGTAACACCGGGGCCCTGTACAAGAAGGGCCAAAGCCGACTGTACTTTCTGAGGAGGCTCAGGTCCTTCAACATGTGCCGTAAACTACTGCATACCTTCTACCAGTCTCTGGTGGCCAGTGCCATCTATTTTGCAGTGGTGTGCTGGTGAGCCAACATCAACGCCGGTGATGCTTCTCGGGTAAATAAGCTGATCAGGAAGGCTAGCTTTGTCCTGGGGATGAGCCTTGACACTCTAGAGGAGGTGGCAGCGAGACGGATCCTGGCCAAACTGCTGGCCATCATGAACAACGTCCCTCTGCATGCCATGGTTATGACAAGTAATTATTGGACCTAACTTACGTAGTCATTCACTCAGGAATGCATATTAGTATCCTGTCAGTTGCATCTTTTCTCATTGCTTTTAGTATATCAAATGTGCAATACGTGCAGTTGTCTGTAATTAAATCCTGCGCACTAAGGACTGTATTTTAAGGGAATTACTATTATTACCCCAAATTATATCAAACACAAATTTAGCTATTTAAGTATCTCTTCCTGTCATTTACCTGTACAGTTTATGTAACCATGCAAGTATTGTTACTTTCTGCTTCGCTCCTATGGATACACTTGCAATGGCGGCCAGTCCACCCATTATGCCTTCATGGACATCAATGGAACGGTTGTTCTAATAATTATATTTCTATGGGTTAGACAGCTGGAGAAGTAATCAGCGAGTCCAGAACCCCCGCAGTACAACACACACACACACACACTATAAAACCCTCCATATTCAGTGCTTCCTGTGTTTTACCGCCCATTGTCATATTAAGCAACACAAAATGGACCGTTTGGGAAAACACAACACGCACACACGTACACACACACACACACACACAACTACATGAGAATGAGGGGGTCTATAAGTCCTCTCAGCTTTGGAATGCAGGACAGAAAGAAGGGACTTTCCCCAGATGTGAGAGAGAGAGAGAGAGAGAGAGAGAGAGAGAGAGGAGAGAAGAGAGAGACAGACAGACACAGAGACAGAGACAGAGACAGAGAGAGAGAGAGAGAGAGAGAGAGAGAGAGAGAGAGGAGAGGAGAAGAGAGAGAGAGAGAGAGAGAGAGAGAGAGAGAGAGAGAGAGAGAGAGAGAGAGAGAGAGAGAGAGAGAGAGAGAGAGAGAGAGAAGAGGAGAAGAGAGAGACAGAGAGACAGAAACAACACAAAAGAAAACAACAGGAAGCAGCTGAAATGTGTTTGATAGAGACACACATACACAGGTTTAGTAGGTTTTCTAGATAAAAAAAAACAACATTCTTCCTAAGACAATTAGCTAATAAAAATAGAAAATAGTAAAAGAATAGATAACAATAGCGAAGATATATACAGTAGAGTAGCAACACTAAGTCATTCTGCAAGGGTACGAGGTGGTTTAGGTTATATGTACATGTAGGTAGCAGGAAATGTGGCTAGGTAATCAGGATAGATCACCATGCAAGGTAATCAGGATAGATCACCATGCAAGGTAATCAGGATAGATCACCATGCAAGGTAATCAGGATAGATCACCATGCAAGGTAATCAGGATAGACCTAAGTGGTTCAGTGGTCTAAGACTGTGAGGGCTTGGTTGTGGTAAGGCCTCTTACTCCCACCAGTGGGAGGTGAGAGGCACACAATCAAGTCCTCACACCCTAACTGGGGAGATTAGGATCCCCAATCAGAGACAGCTGTCCACCTGTGTGTGGATCATTGCTTGTGCTATTGTATTTGTTGTAAGTACTCACGCCACGGTGCCAATAGCTTTCTTGTTTTGTTTAGTTTTATTATTATTATTATAATAAAACATGTTTGCACAGTCCTCTCGCTCTGCGCCTCGTTCCCTGCACACTCTCCGTGACAAAGACACTGCATCTCAGTGCTAGAGTCACTACAGACAATCTGGTTCAGTGGTCTAAGACACTGCATCTCAGTGCTAGAGTCACTACAGACAATCTGGTTCAGATGTTTTTTTTATTTCACCTTTATTTAACCAGGTAGGTCAGTTGAGAACAAGTTCTCATTTGCAACTGCGACCTGGCCAAGACAAAGCAAAGCAGTGCGACAAAAAAAAAAACAACAACACAGAGTTACACATTAAACAAACAGTCAAAAACACAATAGAAAATCTATAAACAGAGTGCAAAATGTAGTGCAAAAATGCAGTAAGGTTGGGAGGTAGGACAATAAATAGACTATAGAGTAGAAATAAATTACAGAATTATCATCATTAACACAGGAATGAAGGATGTGCAAATTATGATGTGCAAATAGAGATACTGGAGTGCAAGATTAGTGAAAAATAAACAAAAAATAAATATGGGGATGAGGTAGTAGTGTGGGCTATTTACAGAAGGGCTATATACAGGTGCAGTGATCGATAAGCAGCTTTGACAGCTGATGCTTAAAGTTATTGAGGGAGATAGGAACCTCTAGCTTCAATGATTTTTGCAATTCGTTCCAAGTCATTGGCAGCAGCGAACTGGAAGGAATGGCGGCCAAAGGAGGTGTTGGCTTTGGAGGTGACCAGTGAGATATACCTGCTGGAGCGCATGCTACGGGTGGGTGTTGCTATGGTGACCAGTGAGCTGAGATAGGGCGGGGATTTACCTAATAAAGACTTATAGATGACCTGGAGCCAGTGGGTTTGGCGACGAATATATAGTGAAGGCCAGCCAACGAGAGCGTACAGGTCGCAGTGGTGGGTAGTGTAAGGGGCTTTGGTGACAAAACGGATGGCACTATGATAGACTACATTCAATTTGCTAAGTAGAGTGTTGGAGGCTAGTTTGTAAATGACATCGCCGAAATCAAGGATCGGTAGGATAGTCAGTTTTACAAGGGCATGTTTGGCAGCATGAGTGAAGGAGGCTCTGTTGCGAAATAGGAAGCCAATTCTGGATTTAATTTTGGATTGGAGATGGTTGATGTGAGTCTGGAAGTTGAGTTTATAGTCTAACCAGATGCCTAGGTATTTGTAGGTGTCCACGTATTCTAATTCGGATCCGTCGAGAGTAGTGATGATAGTCCGGTGGGCGGGTGCTGGCATCGTTCGATAGAAAAGCATGCACTTAGTTTTACTAGCGTTTAAGAGCAGTTGTAGGCCACGGAAGGAGTGTTGTATGGCATTGAAGCTTGATTGAAGGTTAGTAAACACAGTATCCAAAGAGGGGCCAGATGTATACAGAATGGTGTCATCTGCGTAGAGATGGATCAGAGAGTCACCAGCAGCGAGAGCGACATCGTTGATGTATATAGAGAAAAGGGTTGGCCCAAGAATTGAACCCTGTGGCACCCCCATAGAGACTGCCAGAGGATCGGACAATAGGCCCTCCGATTTGACACACTGAACTCTGTCTGCAAAGTAGTTAGAGAACCAAGCAAGGCAGTCACTTGAGAAACCAAGGCTGTTGAGTCTGCCAATAAGAATGCGGTGATTGACAGAGTCGAAAGCCTTGGCCAGGTCGATGAAAACGGCTGCACAGTACTGTCTTTTATCGATGGCGGTTATGATATCGTTCAGTACCTTGAGCGTAGCTGAGGTGCACCCATGACCAGCTCGGAAACCAGATTGCATAGCAGAGAAGGTACGGTGGGATTCGAAGTGGTCAGTTATCTGTTTGTTAACTTGGCTTTCGAAAACTTTAGAAAGGCAGGGCAGGATGGATATTGGTCTATAACAGTTTGGGTCTAGAGTGTCTCCTCCTTTGAAGAGGGGGATGACCGCGGCAGCTTTCCAATCTCTAGGGATCTCAGACGATACGAAAGAGAGGTTGAACAAGCTAGTGATAGGTGTTGCAACAATTTTGGCTGATAATTTCAGAAAGAGAGGATCCAGATTATCTAGCCCAGCAGATTTGTAGGGGTCCAGACTTAGCAGCTCTTTCAGAACATCAGCTGTCAGGATTTGGGTGAAGGAGAAGCGGGGGGGGCTTGGGCAAGTAGCTGCCGGGGGTGCAGAGCTGTTGACCGGGGTAGGGGTAGTCAGATGGAAAGCATGGCCAGCCGTAGCAAAATGCTTATTGAAATTTTCAATAATCGTGGATTTATCAGTGGTAACAGTGTTTCCGAGCCTCAGTGCAGTGGGCAACTGGGAGGAGGTGCTCTTATTCTCCATGGACTTTACAGTGTCCCAGAACTTTTTGGAGTTAGTACTACAGGAAGCAAATTTCTGTTTGAAAAAGCTGGCCTTTGCTTTTCTAACTGACTGGGTGTACTTGTTCCTGACTTCCCTGAATAGCTGCATATCGCGGGGGCTATTCGATGCTAATGCAGTGCGCCACAGGATGTTTTTGTGTTGGTCTAGTGCAGTCAAGTCTGGGGTGAACCAAGGGCTATATCTATTCTTAGTTCTACGTTTTTTGAAAGGGGCATGCTTGTTTAGGATGGTGAGGAAAGCACTTTTAAAGAACAACCAGGCGTCCTCTACTGACGGGATGAGGTCAATATCCTTCCAGGATACCTGGGCCAGATCGAATAGAAAGGCCTGCTCGCAAAAGTGTTTTAGGGAGCGTTTGACAGTGATAAGGGGTGGTCGTTTGGCCGCTGACCCATTGCGAACACAGGCGATGAGGCAGTGATCGCTGAGATCCTGGTTGAAAACAGAGGAGGTGTATTTGGAGGGCAAGTTAGTCAGGATGATATCAATAATGGTACCCATGTTTACGGATTTTGGGTTGTACCTGGTGGGTTCCTTGATAATTTGTGTGAGATTGAGGGCATCTATCTTAGATTGAAAGACAGCCGGGGTGTTAAGCATATCCCAGTTTAAGTCACCTAACAGTACAAACTCTGAAGATAGATGGGGGGCAATCAATTCACATATGGAGTCCAGGGAACAGCTGGGGGCTGAGGGGGGTCTGTAACAGGCAGCAACAGTGAGAGACTTATTTCTGGATAGGTGGATTTTTAAAAGTAGAAGCTCAAACTGTTTGGGCACAGACCTGGACAGTATGACAGAACTCTGCAGGTTATCTCTGCAGTAGATTGCAACTCCACCTCCTTTGGCAGTTCTATCTTGACGGGAAATGTTGTAGTTGGGGATGGAAATTTCCGAATTTTTGGTGGCCTTCCTAAGCCAGGATTCAGACACAGCTAGGACATCCGGGTTGGCGGAGTGTGCTAATGCTGTGAATAAATCAAACTTAGGGAGGAGGCTTCTAATGTTAACATGCATGAAACCAAGGCTTTTACGGTTACAGAAATCAACAAATGAGAGCGCCTGGGGAATAGGTGTAATACTGGGGGCTACAGGACCTGGGTTTACCTCTACATCACCAGAGGAACAGAGGAGTAATAGAATTAGTATTCGACTAAGGACTTTAAGAACTGGACGTCTAGTACGTTGGGTACATAGAATAAAAGGAGCAGATTTCTGGGCGTGGTGGAATAGATTCAGGGCATAATTTATAGTCAAGGATATAGAAGGGTGTGAGTTCAGTGGAGGTAAACCTAGGCGTTGGGTAATAAAGAGAGAGGTTGCATCTCTGGAGACACCAGTTAAGCCAGGTGTGGTCTCCGCATGTGTGGGGGGAGGGACAAAAAAGCTATCAGAGCCCAGTTGAGCAGGACTGGGGGCTCTGCAATGAAGTAAAACAATAATAGCTAACCTAAACAACAACAGACAAGGCATATTGAAATAAGAAAGGGGCAGAACATAAAATAAATAAAATGACAGTTAATTAAGAGGGCTAAGACAACGACGGGTAATGGCGATGAATGGACAAAGAGGGTCAGTTAGAAAAAAGTGATGTACTACACACAGGACCTGAGGCCTGGTAGTTAAACAGAAATAAATACCATAAAACCAAACAGTCCTGCAGGCATCAGCTGTGGAGCTGAACAAGCGTGGGATCCGATGAAAAAGCAAAGTGGTGAGCCGGGGAATCAGTTCAATGGCACGGCGTTCAGAGTGTTAGCAGGCCGGGCTAGCAGGCCGGAGCTAGCAGGCCGGAGCTAGCAGATGAATCTTCGGCGGCGTCGCAGAGGAGAACCCTGTTGAGACCACGTCGGACAATTACGTCGGCAGACCAGTCACGGTGGCTCGGTGGGGCTCCGTGTCGACAGTAGAAAGGTCCAGGTAGGTTGATAAGGTACTGGAGCCCGGGAGAGTAGCTAGCACACGTCGGCTGTCCGGGAGATGAGCCTAGCTCACGCTAGCATTGGAAGCAGTTGCTGGATATTGGTGGGAACTATAACACTCTGTCAAACACGTCGATCCAGAGCATCCCAAACATGCTCAATGGATGAAATGTCTGTTGAGTATGCAGACCATTGAAGAATTGGGACATTTTTAGCTTCCAGGAATTGTGCACAGATCCTTGCGACATGGGGCCGTGTGGGAGATGAACTGCATGACAATGGGCCTCAGTATCTCGTCACAGTAGGGCGCCGCACAATTGGCTCAGCGGTGCCCGAGTTAAGGGTAGGGTTTGGCTGGGGTAGGCCGTCATTGTAAATAAGAATTTGTTCTTAACTGACTTGCCTAGTTAAATAAACAATAAAAAATAAAACGTGCATTCTGTGCATTCAAATTGCCATCAATAAAATGCAATTGTGTTTGTTGTCCGTAGCTTATGCCTGCCCATACCATAACCCCACCATGGGGCACTCTGTTCACAACGTTGACATCAGCAAACAGTGACTGGATCCATCCGTGAAGAGCACACTTCTCCAGTGTGCCAGTAGCCATTGAAGGTGAAAATTTGCCCACTGAACTCAGTTACGATGCTGAACTGCAGTCAGATCAATACCCTGAGACGGTTTCTGACAGTTTGTGTAGAAATTATTTGGTTGTGCAAGACCACAGCCCATCAGCTGTCCGGGTGTCTGGTCTCAGACGATCCTGCAGATGAAGAAGCCAGATGTGCATGTCCTGGGCTGGCGTGGTTCTACGTGGTCTGCGATTGTGAGGCCAGTTGGACATACTGCCAAATTCTCTAAAACAAAGTTGGAGGCAGCTTATGGTAGAAAAATTTACATAACATTCTCTGGCAACAGCTCTGGTGGACATTCCTGCAGTCAGCATATAAATTGCACTTTCCCTCAAAACTTGAGACATCTGGGGCCTTTTATTGTCCCCAGCACAAGGTGCACCTGTGTAATGATCATGCTGTTTAATCAGCTTCTTGATATGCCACACCTGTCAGGTGGATGGATTATTATCTTGGCAAAGGAGAAATGCTCACTAACAGGGATGTAACAAATTTGTGCGCAACGTTTAGAGAAATAAGCTTTTTGTGTTAATGGACATTTCTGGGGTTATTTAGTAAGCCTACTTTGCAGTTAACGTTTAGTTGAGAAGGTTGTCAACCCTCATCAACTGCTAGTGATGAGCATTTCAAGTCTTTTCTTTTGGCTCCATTCACCTAAAACACCTAAAAGAGCTCTAATTTAAAGCGTAAAACATTGCTTACCATCATCTCCTCTCTATATTGTTGCTGCACTTAGGAATTACCGTCTTCAGAGAATGTTTTTATAATTTATCTGCAGATAATCGATGTCTGGAGCTCAAAAATCCATAGTAAAAATATGCAAATCAGGGAGCCAAATGAACGGCTCTTCCACATATGCGATTCGGTTCCTGACATTCACCAATAAGAGCAGTTCAAAAAGAGCCGTTTGTTCACGACTGACCCATCACTACTAGCTACACACGGAGTGATAAAATGCTGCCACCACACGGACAGAAAGGGGCAATATTGCTGGAATCTGATTGTGTTAGTTTAGTCTTTTTAAGCCAATAGTGGCTAACCAGGGGTGGGATAATGTCAATGTTGTGTTGATTTGATAGTAGCTTGGAGCTTGCTGTGTCTGATACTTGTGAGATTTGTTAAGGACAGTTTGCGGTGGAACACATGAAAAGTTGATCAACTTTCCCATTGTTCCTCAACTGCAGTGTATGATATACCATTGTGTAGCTCCGAGACTCTACTTTTATCCAATGTAAATAACACAATAAAAAATTGTACATTACATATGTACAACTTTATGAGCTGCAATGCCTCTTTGCAACTATTTTGTTTCCGTTTGCACTCATTAGCAAATTTAGCTAGCAGGCTCCATGGAAATGTGCTATTACTTCTGCTAATATTGTTAGCATTCTGGTAATTTTGTAGTGCCCCCTTATGTACTAAACAGGTACTGCTGTAAATCACGGGATGAGAGAAGGAAGGTATGACGATATGAAAATCTGTATACTGCCCAAACCTATCATGAACCCAGGTTACATGTGTTCCCTTTTTCCGGTCTTTTGTTCTGTATGTGTGTCTGCCTGAGTAAAGCTGAAACAAATTGACTGTGGGCCACTGTTCTGAACTGCTGGGGCAAGCTGGGGCCTTTTATGGCCCTGCCTCTGGGAGCCTGTCAGCCTTCTGCCTGTCAGCTACCTGTAAGATATTTTGTGAATAGTGCTGTAAACACATTTGAAGAGGTTTTTGATCATTCAGGGACCTAATCTCAAACACACAAAAACGTTTATTCTCTTTTTCCACTAAAGAATGTGATTTCGGTCATAAAAATACTATTTGATTATATGCATGAAAATAAACACTAGGGGACACCTAGGCCTTGTTATGGATAAAAATCTATAGTTATAGATTGGGATATCTGCTCCATTTTGTTGACAAATGTTGGGGAATCACCGGAGGGGGATATTAACCACAGGATGGTGTTGCAGAGACCGATAGCTGACCAATTCTGCTATTTGCGTGTTTTTTTATGCTGATCAACTTTTTTTGTACATAATATATATCCCTTAAACAATGTAATATGGGTACTAGGAGGTGAAGGGGGTGTAGGGGGTGTAGGGGTGTAGAGATGGGGGAATGGTAAAGGGGAGGGGTGTGTCTCTTTGTTAACAACAGCTGGTGCGTGATGACTAATATTAAAGAAGGCTCGAGATTTTGCTCACCTGAGTTAGAATACCTCAGACCACACTATCTACCAAGAGAGGTCTCATCTATATTATTCGTAGCCGTCTATTTACCACCACAGACCGATGCTGGCACTAAGACCTCACTCAACCAGCTGTATAAGGCCATAAGCAAACTAGAGAATGATCAGGCCAACCTATATATGATTTATCCCTACCTACAGTACATATACACATTTCTACCGCAATTACCTCGTACCCCTGCACATCGACTGGGTACTGGTGCATATAGCCAAGTTATCATTACTCATTGAGTATTTATGCCTTGTGTTATTATTATCTATTATTTATCTTCTTCTCTCTCTGAATTAATGGGAGGGGCCTGTGTATAAGCATTTCACTGTTAGTCTACACCTGTTGTTTACAAAGCATGTGACAAATACAATTGTGTTTTTATTTGACCCCAATAAGCATCTGAATAGTCGCCTCAGTGTACAGCTCAATAAACACTAGGTGTTTTGTTATATTTCCGTCTTCTGTGATGTATATAAAGTCTAATAATGGGAATCAAACTAAAAATGTAATACTTTTCAACTCTATATCTGACATGGTACAGGTGTCAGGATACTAATATGCATTCCTGAGTGAATGGCTACTTAAGTTCAGTCAAATAATTACTTATAATATTGCATGTGATATGATTTAACAACTGTACATGAATATGTATATACAGTCCTGAATGAATAAGTCCTGAGTGAATGAGTGATTACAGAGTTACTCATGGATGGATGCTTGAGGTCTTAACACCCCAACAGTTCCAGGTCTATGTTGCTGATGGCACGGCACCCCGGTGAGGCATTAAATAGTCTAATAGCCGCTGGCAGGAAGGACCTCCTGTAGCGCTCTCTGGCACACCGTGGTGGGATCAGTCTGTGACTGAAGGTGCTCCTCTGCATCATAACCATGGCATGCAGAGGGTGGGTGACGTTGTCATTGATGGCCAGCAGTTTGGCCAGGATCCGTCACTCCGCCACCTCCTCTAGAGTGTCAAGGCTAATCCCCAGAACAGAGCTAGCCTTCCTGATCAGCTTATTTACCCGAGAAGCATCACCAGCAGCAACAGAAATAAAAACACATCTTACACTTTTGTAGTTAATAAAGCCAATGTGAATATGGCTTTGACGGTAATTGAATAACCATTTAACTGACGGTTATGGATGAAGACCACATCATGAAAATAAAATAACCATAAAAACCATTGAAATAGACCTACATTAATTGTATTTATTTTTGTATAAACTTTTTTTTTCATGTAGATAAACTATCTAATAGCAGGAGTGTTTACTAATGACTATACGCAATTGTTTTGTTAACTTAGTCTGTCTATATCTCCTCTTTCTAACTGTCGTCTGACGCTCCAGACTCTATGCTATGGCACTTCAGTAAAAAATATCATATGATATATGGACTTCCTTTTATACTGTGCACATTTTCATTGCTTGTCAGTAAATAAATAAATCAGTCTTCTTTTAAAACAGGTTGGATGTGTCTGGCTGTTCAATAATTATTCAACAGCAGTCGACAAGGTTGTTCTGGCTCTTAGGCGTATAATGCGCTAACGTTGTGTCAAATGGACAATGAACATGGACAATGCGCCACTCCTATCCAACCTGGCGTGGTATGATCTGATCCAGAATCTTTTCTTAATTTATAGACTAATCAACGCTGATAAAAAAGGCTATGGACATGTTGCGTGTATTTGTTTCCATTTTAATGATTCATCTTCATACTAAAGCATAGTTGTGTCTCACCTCTTCATACTCTCCTTGTAAATTCATTATCTTATAGCCTACTTTTGGAAGTTTTTTTGTTATATGTTTTAAGGAAAGGAGAAATATTTGCTCTTGTGTCTGGCATAAGCTGGTGGCTTTGATTGACAGGTCCTTTTACTGGGTTTTGCGTGTGCGAGTTCGCTGATTCTATCTATAGCACTATAGTATATGTTCATTCATAAGGGAGTGGGGTGGGTTGTCACTCTATATTCCAGTGTGTAGGTTTGTTTGTGAATATTGTGTTTGTTTGGGAATAATTTGTAATCTTGTATAATCTTAGTCAGAATTGCAGGAATAACAGTTTTGACATATGTCATTACATCATCCGTAAGGGGTGCACTCTTTGTTTGCCCACTTCTTGCACATAATGCACTTTAGCCATGTTTCTTTGGGTCGGCTGTTAGCAAAGGGCTCAACGCACACAATACAAAAACATTCCTCTTCATGAGAGGATTCGAGAAGCTTAGACTTCTGTTTGGCCTTCTCTCTCCTCTTCCCCACACTAGTGGAGAGCTGAGCGGTAGATTTTTTGGCAACTTTTTCTGTGAGAAAATCCTCTTCTTTCCCTGCGCACAGGGCTTTCTCCCTCTCAAGGTCATCCTTAACTGGTGTGTCAGTTAATATTGCAGTCTTTCTCTTTCTCCTTTGTGGGGCCAGTATCCTTGGCCCAACTTTAGGATGAGGGCGTATATATTCTGGACTCGGAGCCAGAGATGTGTGCTACTGTTGGGGGCCGTAGCCAGAAGTGGAGCAGGCTGGTCTGAACGCTGTGTGCTACTGTTGGGGGCCGTAGCCAGAAGTGGAGCAGGCTGGTCTGAACACTGTGTGCTACTATTGGGGGCTGGAGACAGAAGTGGAGCAGGCTGGACTGAACTCTGTGTGCTACTGTTGGGGGCCGGAGCCAGAAGTAGAGCAGGCTGGTCTGAACGCTGTACGCCATCGTTGGAGGGAAGAGACAGAAATGGAGCAGGCTGGATGGGTACAGGACGGTCTTTGACAAATGATGGGGAGAACTCAGAATCATCAAACACATCCATATTAAATGGATGGATGCCAGTTACCCTAAAACCTGACTGAATGTTCACAGGTGTTGCAGCAAGGGGATAGGCAATGGCACAATCCCAGGAATGTCATAAATAGTAATTGTCTTGCCAGGATTTCTCACCATCCATGCATCACTAGCTGAGTTTACATGTTTCTTGAAGGGCCCATATACTGTCCAGTCAAGTGGCTGGAGTTTATGGGAACAGTGAGGTGGGAAGGACAGAATAACCAAGCCATTTATTTTGCCGTAGTCTAGGCCACCAATGGACAAGTGAGAACAATGGTTATCCAAAATGAATAATGATGGATTGTCCTTGCTACATTTAGTGTAACAAAATGCTTCAGGAACTCCAAAAACTGCTCATGTTTCCTCCAACCGATGGGTTTGCACCTCCTTTGCATCCAGGAGGACCATTGTTGATAAAGTGCTCCCTGTAGTTTACTCTGGGAAACACAAAGTAGAGGGGAATGCTGTTTCCTATTACTGACACAGCACACGCTACGGTAACAAGTGTTCCTCTCTCACCAGACGTGACAGAGCCCACTTGTTTGTAACCTCTTCGAGCCACTACCTTCTCTGGCTTGTGAACAGTAGTCACACCTGTTTCGTCCATGTTCCAGATATCATCTGCTGCTCTTGCTGGTCAGCGAATATCTGTCGATTTTTTACATAACCAACATGCCTCTCTTCTATGTCCTCTACACTTTTTTATTTTTTACAGTAGAGGGCCAGCGTTCAGCCAACCGTGTGACAACCAACCCCGGTCTCCCCTAAAGGCACTTTCTCACAAAGTCCATTATTTTCTTCAGAACAATTAGGAAGAAAAAAATGTATACAAACAGATGTCTTGTTTATGACGTCATTCACACCAATTGCTAAATAATTTTGTCCTGCCACAATCAGTTAATGATTTAATGATTTTGCGTCTTTCCACATGTGAAAATAGGCTGTTGACCAATATAAATTGTTATCTGGGACACTGCCACTGACAGGATGCGCACTGCCACTGACAGGTCTGTGGTTTCGTTGTGTGAATTAATTCATTATTTTCTCTATGCCTGGTTTTTGAGTTAGTGCAGCAAGGTGTCAATTTAGCCAATGTGATCACATCACACCAGAGCTAGGCTACACGTTGCTCTCGCCATTCAAACTTCCCCGCCAGTTCATTGCCAATGGTGTAGCCTATTTTAGAGCCATTCAGCAAACAAATGGATCGGTGGATGCTTCTCTCCTCAAAAATGCCTATTCTTTAAAACAAACTGCTCGAAATACACCTTCCTAATAGGAGAGGGAGAGCGAGAGGGAGAGCGAGAAGGAGAGCGAGAGGGAGCGAGAGGAGAGAGAGAGAGAAGGAGAGAGAGAGAGAGAGAGAGAGAGAGAGAGAGAGAGAGAGAGAGAGAGAGAGAGAGGGGGAGCGAGAGAAGGAGAGGGAGAGAGAGAGGGAGAGCGAGAGGGAGCGAGAGAAGGAGAGAGAAGGAGAGGGAGAGAGAGAGAGAGGGAGAGAGAGAAGGAGAGGGAGAGAGAGGAGAGAGGGAGAGAGAGAGAGAGAGAGAAGGAGAGGGAGAGAGAGAGAGAGAGAGAGAGAGAGAGGGAGAGCGAGAAGGAGAGCGAGAGGGAGCGAGAGAAGGAGAGAGAGAGAGAGAGAGAGAGAGAGAGAGAGAGAGAGAGAGAGAGAGAGAGAGAGAGAGAGAGAGAGAAGGAGAGGGAGAGAGAGAGGGAGGTGCGTGAAGGAGAGCGAGAGGGAGCGAGAGAAGGAGAGAGAGAGAGAGAGAGAGAGAGAGAGAGAGAGGGGGAGAGAGAGAGGGGGGAGAGAGAGAGGGAGAGAGAGAGAGAGAGAGAGAGGGAGAGAGAGGGAGAGAGAGTGAGAAGGAGAGGGAGAGAGAGAGGGAGAGCGAGAAGGAGAGCGAGAGGGAGCGAGAGGAGAGAGAGAGAGAGAAGGAGAGAGAGAGAGAGAGAGAAGGAGAGAGAGAGAGAGAGAGAGAGAGAGAGAGAGAGAGAGAGAGAGAGAGAGAGAGAGAGAGAGAGAGAGAGGCTCAACGCACATTTATTTTACCATATTTCAATCCAATATATCATTCAAAAGTTTTCAATGTACAAAATCATTCATAAAACAACAAACCAACCGATTCAATCAATACAGATTACAGCCTTTTCATTACATATTTAAAACCAACATTTCATCTTCCCCTACCTCACACAAAAAACTTCCCACAGACCATATTGCAGAAAAACCTATAATATTATTAACTAATTTAAAATAAGCAAACTCAATTTTAATTCGAGCAGCCACCATCCCTTTCAGAACTCTTTCTACATCAACTGAACCAGTACCCACAATCTTATTTGTCCTTGTCTTCCAAATTGCCATCTTGGCTGATCCCAAAAAGTAATTTAGCAAAACCACTTTTCTTCGTTCACTGACATTGTACTTTGGACCACTAATAAAAACTTGGTAAGAAAATTCCTCACCTATATTTTCAAGACAGTCTCTTAAAAAATAAAAAAGACCTCTTAACCTCCCACACTGGATAAACAAATGTTCAACCGTTTCATCCATCCCGCAAAAAGGACATTCCCTCCCTACTTCTGGATTCAGGTGCGCCACGTGTCTGTTCGTTGCTATAATTCCATACATCAGTCTCCACTGTAAATCTGCTGTGCGTTTCTCAATAGGAGGCTTGTACAGAGATCTCCAGCATCCTCTGAAGTCTGGCCCAAACACTTCTGTCCACCTCCATGTTTTCACTCTTCTCAAAACAGTTTGATGAGACACTTTAACACACACAATGTCTAGTGCCTTTTTACCAATGTCTTGAAATGCTCCCAACTCTGGAGTTTTAAAGGACAAAAAGGTATCTTCATCTCCCTGACGTTCCTGTGCAGCAGAGACACGTATTGATGGAAATCTGTAGCTCCCTCCCAGCAAAGAAATTCCTAATGCTTCTCTGCAGGCTCCAGGCAACGTTGAGCGTACTTCCTCCAACATTTGTTCCAATAGACGTAAAGAACGTAGTCCTGTCTTCTGCTGAAGTGAAGCTGCCGTCCTCCATCCATTGCCATCCCTTAAATGTTCGATCTTTGTACATCCCGCTCTGACCAGACAATTCCTCACACTGCTTGAAGACAACATTTTTGCTTGTATCAAAGAATTGTGAAACAATGGTTCTCCCATAATCCAGTCTTGTGGTCGCATAATCTCTCTTGTCACAAAAAAAGTCATATTCCACACTTTCAACATGGATTGGTAGAAAGAAGTCAAATTATTCAAATCCAGTTCATTAATTTTCAGTAAAAACAGCTGCTTGTCATATCCCAGATTTGATGTTCTCCTTAACAGAGCGCATGCCACATTTGTCCACTCCATGTCCTCCTCGTACAATAGTCTCTGCGCTGCCTGTAATCGAAAAGTATGGATCCTGCTCTTTATGTCAATCAGACTTTGTCCTCCCTCCTGAGTTGGAAGATACAGAACTGACGCAGGAATCCAATGCTGTCCTGACCAAAAAAACTCCACTAATTTCCTCTGGATACTTTTAACAATGTCATCTGGAGGCTCTAATACGTTGAGTCTGTGCCATAACATGGAGGCAGCCAGATTATTTGTAACCAAAATCCTACCCCTGTAGGATAGCTCTGGCAATATCCATTTCCATTTAGACAACTTAGTAGAAACCTTCTCCAACAACCCCTCCCAGTTCCTTTTTCTATAGCTTTCTACTCCTAAAAACACTCCAAGAACTTTTATACCTTCTTTACCCCAATGCAATCCCCCAGGAAGTGGAGGTGGCCCACCATTTTCCCACTGACCCACAATAAAACCATTACTTTTTTCCCAATTGACTTTAGCTGAAGATGCTTTCTCGTAAACATCCAAACACTCACATAGCATTTTCATATCTTCTTGCCCAGTAACAAAAATCGTTACATCATCAGCATAAGCTGACACAAAACATCTCGACTCCCTTGGGTCACCTGGAATCATAAACCCATTTAATTCATTTCTTAATTTGCATAAAAGGGGCTCAATTGCTAGGCTATATAATTGCCCTGACAGAGGACACCCCTGTCTAATACCCCTTTTTACAGGCAATGGATAAGTCAAACCATTCCCCATCTTAAGCATTATTGAAGCCCCTTTATACAACAAACGTATCCATGAAATAAAACCATCCCCGAACCCAAATGATTCCAAGACTTTAAAAATGTACTCATGACCCACCCTATCAAAGGCTTTCTCCTGATCAATGGATAAAAATCCCACATTACAATTTTCATTAATAGACACATCAATTACATCTCTTATTAAAAACAGATTATCCATGATTGTGCGACCCGGAATACAATATGTTTGCTCTCCTTTGACCACAATGTTTAAATATTTTTTTAACCTATTGGCTAAAACTTTTTACAATATTTTATAATCCGAGCACATCAACGAAACAGGTCGCCAATTTTTTAACAAACCTAGATCTCCACTTTTTGGTAAAAGAGAGATCACAGCCCTCTGACAGCTAGTTGGTAACGTGCCTTTTTCAAAACATTCACAACAAACTTCATAAAAA
>CM042396.1:30954783-30967283 GCA_023634145.1 Thymallus thymallus
GAGGCGTCCAAAAATCCAGAATCAGGTAAATGTTATCCCCTATCTGCCTGCTGGGAACACAGTAGGACTGGTCCGTGTGTATGTTCTTCACCTCCCTAGGGTCACCCTTTCTGGGCAGTAGGATGAGGACAGCCCTTCTGCAGCTTATCGGTAGTAACCCTCCGGTCAAACTATCGTTAACTACTGCTAGCCAATCCTCTCCCAACATAGCCCAAAAAGACTTAAAGTCAACGGGAAGCCCATCAATTCCCGGTGCCCTTCCATTCTCCATGCCTTTTAATGCAGTGTATAGCTCCTGCAAAGACAATGGTTGCTCTATCTCAACCTGAGCTTCTGCAGCCACCTGTGGAGCCCATCAAGGAACTGGTGTCTCTCTGTTTAATCCTCTTTGTACTCACACTTCACCATAGAACTCTCCTACCCTCTTTCTAATTCCACCAGGGCTAGTGAGCTCCTGTCCATTCTTCTTTCTTCTTTGTTCTTTGTCCATTCTTTGTACCCCCTCTCTGGGGTACAGTTTAGGTCTAACCCATTCTTCATTCTTCTTTGTCCATTCTTTTTCTCTAAACCAAAGAAAAATTTGCATGGGGCATCCATTTCAGAGATTCCCTGAAACGTACTTCTCACCATCGCCCCCTGTGCTCTGATACCCAGCATGTCTGCCAATGCAGTTTTTTTACTCAGACTCTAGGGCTTTCATTGATCTGTTGATATCTCTGGTGACATTCATTGTGTACTGATTACAGAATTGTTGAATCTGGATATACCCTATATCCCACCACTGTTGAAGGGATACAAAACATTTTGAGGCCTCCACCTCTCCCAGAAGAAAACTCAAACATTTCCTGAAATAAGCATCACTCAATGAAGTTATACTAAAATGCCAATATGCGCTTTTAGGTATTAGAGCGTTAATATACACCACCTCAGTTACTAAACAATGATCAGAAAATCCCAATGGAGTTATCAGACTGGATTTACAGACCTGAGATTGATGCTCAAAACAATAAAACCTATCTAACCTGGCCAGAGAGATGGTGTTCTCTCTCACATGGGCCCATGTGTACTCTCCTGCCTCCATGTTGACTCCGCCAAATATCATGTGTTAGAATAAGGCGTTTTAAAAAAGTCCTTGAGGCTAAATTAGGTTCTTTGTGATTTCTATCTAGATCACTCACTCTGCAGTTAAAATCCCCAGCAAGATTATAAATAATCCTCAGTATTATATTTCTCAATGGTATTTGATAATGTCTGTAAAAAACATATCCTCTCAACTGCCATTACTGGGCCATTACATTTATCAGACACATAGTGATGTTTTCATATCTCGCTCTAACTTTTAATAACCTCCCCTCAACTACCTCTTCAACCTCATATGACAAAGGCAAAAGAACAGGAAGAGAACAGGATGGCCACACCCCCACTACACACCACTTCTCTTACTCCTCGGTACTTTGAAAACAGTTTCCATTGTTTCACTCTCCTCTTGAATTCCTATTTCATTCTCCAGCACCCCCTCAGCGACCCCAGTCGCGGTCTCACCTACTGTCTCTCCCCCTCTTTTCCCTGCTCTACCACAAATACCCCCGTAGCCACATCACTCTCCATTCCTATTTGTCCACGCTCGTTCTCTGGACAGTTACCTACCAAATGCCACTCTCTTCCACACCCAAAGCATTTCATTGATTCAGTCGAATCGTTGAACACATAATCAAAACTATCCATCTTTAAACTGATGCTAAATTCAGTTTGTCATTATCCTTCTATAAAACCATGTGCACTCTCCTATGGCTGTAAGGTCCTGACTGAGGCCAGGTCTGACTCTGTAAGGTCCTGACTGAGGCCAGGTCTGACTCCCTCTAGAGGGAGTGGGATGGCCACAGTCAGGTCCTTACATTCACTAGGTTGGTGTTGGGTTTTGGGTGATTCCCAATTAGAGGCAGCTGTCTTGAGTTGTCTCTAATTGGAGAGTCTATTTAGTTACACTTCACGTCCACCTGGGTGTGGATCATTGTGTGTGTTTGTGTGTCTGCACTAAACGCCAGCTCACGGTATTGTACGTTTGTTTGTTTTTTTCAGTTTAATCAGTGAATAAAATATGTTTGCTCTGCGCCTTGTTCCCTCAACACTCACTGTGACAATGGCGTTTACGACATGTTTCAGTAAAGGAGATTTACATCCAAAAATAACCTTCTTTATTGTAGATACAAGTTGACCATGACGAGATAACTCTCGCTCCAGCACTTAATCTCGAACAAACGGGGGCATGTTAGAAAGTATAACTTTCCCTTCACCTTTTCAATGGAAACTAAGAATATCACTACAGCGCTATTCATTCTTGAGGCTGATTTTATGCTGTCATACCCAATGATAGCGCCCACTGCTAAACTACATTCTTCCACCGAACACCCTGCCGCAGCAGGAAAACAACTCGAAGTACTCAACATATATATATATATATATATATATATATATATATATATATATATATATATACATACAGTGGGGAGAACAAGTATTTGATACACTGCCAATTTTGCAGGTTTTCCCACGTACAACTTGCATGACATATCTTCCCACTTGCATGACATAAGTATTTGATACATCAGAAAAGCAGAACTTAATATTTGGTACAGAAACCTTTGTTTGCAATTACAGAGATCATACGTTTCCTGTAGTTCTTGACCAGGTTTGCACACACTGTAGCAGGGATTTTGGCCCACTCCTCCATCCAGATCCTTCAGGTTTCGGGGCTGTCGCTGGGCAATACGGACTTTCAGCTCCCTCCAAAGATTTTCTATTGGGTTCAGATCTGGAGACTGGCTAGGCCACTCCAGGACCTTGAGATGCTTCTTACGGAGCCACGATTAGTTGCCCTGGCTGTGTGTTTCGGGTCGTTGTCATGCTGGAAGACCCAGCCACGACCCATCTTTAATGCTCTTACTGAGGGAAGGAGGTTGTTGGCCAAGATCTCGCGATACATGGCCCCATCCATCCTCCCCTCAATATGGTGCAGTCGTCCTGCCCCCTTTGCAGAAAAGCATCCCCAAAGAATGATGTTTCTACCTCCATGCTTCACGGTTGGGATGATGTTCTTGGGGTTGTACTCATCCTTCTTCTTCCTCCAAACACGGCGAGTGGAGTTTAGACCAAAAAGCTCTATTTTTGTCTCATCAGACCACATGACCTTCTCCCATTCCTCCTCTGGATCATCCAGATGGTCATTGGCAAACTTCAGACGGGCCTGGACATGCGCTGGCTTGAGCAGGGGGACCTTGAATGCGCTGCAGGATTTTAATCCAAGACGGCGTAATGTGTTACTAATGGTTTTCTTTGAAACTGTGGTCCCAGCTCTCTTCAGGTCATTGACCAGGTCCTACCGTGTAGTTCTGGGCTGATCCCACACCTTCCTCATGATCATTGATGCACCACGAGGTGAGATCTTGCATGGTGCCCCAGACCGAGGGAGATTGACCGTCATCTTGAACTTCTTCCATTTTCTAATAATTGCGCCAACAGTTGTTGCCTTCTCACCAAGCTGCTTGCCTATTGTCCTGTAGCCCATCCCAGCCTTGTGCAGGTCTACAATTTTATCCCTGATGTCCTTACACAGCTGTTTGATTGAGTGTGTGGAGTCTGTTTGATTGATTGTGTGGACAGGTGTCTTTTATACAGGTAACGAGTTCAAACAGGTGCAGTTAATACAGGTAATGAGTGGAGAACAGGAGGGCTTCTTAAAGAAAAACAAACAGGTCGGTGAGAGCCGGAATTCTTACTGGTTGGTAGGTGATCAAATACTTATGTCATGCAATAAAATGCAAATTAATTATTTAAAAATCATACAATGTGATTTTCTGGATTTTTGTTTTAGATTCCGTCTCTCACAGTTGAAGTGTACCTATGATAAAGATTACAGACCTTTACATGCTTTGTAAGTAGGAAAACCTGCAAAATTGGCAGTGTATCAAATACTTGTTCTCCCCACTGTATATATATATATATTTATACACACCGAAAACCAATAGAGTGAAAATAGTTCCAGTCGCTCCTGCTTCTCAACTTACTCCCAACATACACTCCGATGACAGAGAGAGAGAGAGAAAGAGAGAGACAGAGAGAGAGAGAGTCAGAGACAGGGAGAGAGAGAGAGAGAGAGAGACAGAGAGAGAGAGAGTCAGAGACAGGGAGAGAGATTAGAGGGATGGAGAATTTGGAATAGAGAGCAAGGGTTGCAACTGGTTCAGGGAATAGAACCGAAAACTAAAAATAACTAAATTTGTCTAGGAACAGAATCAAAAGCAGGAACGAAAGTGATCTATACTGTTTGGGAAAATAATAGTTATTCTTTAAAAGGATGGGAACCGGTTAATAATATTTTATATTTTTTTCCAGTCCAACAAAAAAAACAAAGTGCATATGCAAAGCCCTCACTCTGTCACTCAGAAACTTGTTCCAGTGTCTGCTTGCCAGCTGGAAATCTTTGCAGGCAAAAGGCAGGTCCAGGGCAGGCAGAGGTTTGTAATCCAGGTCAGAATCAGGCAGGTACAGGACGGAAGGCAGGCTCAGGGTCAGGAAAACTAGAAACAAAACATGAAAATGGGAAACACGCTCATACAACCTGACAAGACAAGAAGAACTAGCAACAGACAAACAGAAAACACAGGTATAAATACACAGGGGATAATGGGGGAAAATGGGAGACACTTGGTGGGGGGTGGAGACAAGGACAATACAGGTAAAACAGATCACGGTGAGACAAGCACAATACAGATAAAACAGATCAGGGTGGAGACAAGGACAACACAGGTGAAACAGATCACGGTGAGACAAGCACAACACAGATGAAACAGATCAGGGTGGAGACAAGCACAACACAGATTAAACAGATCAGGGTGGAGACAAGGACAACACAGGTAAAACAGATCACGGTGAGACAAGCACAACACAGATGAAACAGATCAGGGTGGAGACAAGCACAACACAGATTAAACAGATCAGGGTGGAGACAAGCACAACACAGGTGAAACAGATCAGGGTGGAGACAAGCACAACACTTGTGAAAGAGATCAGGGTGAGACAAGCACAACACAGGCGAAACAGATCAGGGTGGAGACAAGCACAACACAGGTGAAACAGATCAGGGTGAGACAAGCACAACACAGGTGAAACAGATCAGGGTGAGACAAGCACAATTTTCTTCGAGACAACAGTACCTGCTAATTGCAGGTCTTTTTGAAGCTCTCCACAAGTGGTCCTTGGCTCTTGGACAACTCTTCTGATTATTCTTTTCACTCCTCTGTCAGAAATCTTGCGAGGAGCACCTGGTCGAGGCAAATGTATGGTGAAATGATTGTCTTTCCACTTCCGTATTATGGCCCCAACAGTGCTCACTGGAACATTCAGAAGCTTAGAAATGTGCCTATAACCAATGCCATCATTATGTTTTGCAACAATTAGGTTGCGAAGGTCTTGAGACAGCTCTTTGCTTTTACCCATCATGAGATGTGTCTTGTGTGACACCTTGGCAATGAGACCTTTTTGTAGGCCATCAGTTGGGACTGAACCAGCTGATATTAATTTGCACTGACAGGGGGCTGGATTGCTTTTTAATTGCTGATAGTTTTCAGCTGTTGTCTTGGCTTTCCATGCCTTTTTGCACCTCCCTTTCTTCATGTGTTCAATACATTTTCCCTGTGTCATTTCACATTATTACACATAACTTAATTAGATTTGTTTTGGTTTCTTTGTATGTATGGATTACTTGGGTTGTTACCAACATCTGGTGAAAATTTCATGTCAATAGCACCTTTGGAAATATATTTACTGAGAAAAATGGTGACGTGTTCAATACTTATTTCACCCGCTGTATATCAGGGAGGGTATCTCTCCTTATTGAATGGTCTCTGTCTGTCTCTGTCATTAGATTCAGGAGACAAATTAATGCATCCAGAAGGAATTAATTGGATTTAGGAGGCAGAAGGCCGTCTCTGGCACAATCCACTAGGATAGACAAACACAAACAAACACACACACACACGCACGCACACACAAACACACACACACAATTACACATACAGTCAATTATACACACACTCACACACTCACACACACACACACACACACACAGACAGACAGACAGACAGACAGACCCACCACCATCCCCTCCCCCCAATCCAGTCATGCGTAGAGGAAAGTCTGACCCCTCCCCCATCCCAAAGAGCTGTCTGGCCCATCATACACAAACACACACACACACACAGAAATGGGGTCCCCAGTGAATTGTGTGTGGCCTCCTTGGTCTTGGATACAGTGTTTCCATGGTAGCCACGTTTTCTCCACATGGCAAATCATTGAGAGGAGCTACTCCTATTGATGTAGGGTTAGGGAATCAGAGAGAGGAGAGAGGAGCTACTCCTATTGATGTAGGGTTAGGGAATCAGAGAGAGGAGAGAGGAGCTACTCCTATTGATGTAGGGTTAGGGAATCAGAGAGAGGAGACACTCCTATTGATGTAGGGTTAGGGAATCAGAGAGAGGAGACACTCCTATTGATGTAGGGTTAGGGAATCAGAGAGAGGAGCCACTCCTATTGATGTAGGGTTAGGGAATCAGAGAGAGGAGAGAGGAGCTACTCCTATTGATGTAGGGCATAATACTGGATGCAGCTTTAACACAGACATCCACACAAAGAATCCTCCTATTCTACTCTAAGAGGAGGAAATAATTAGTGTATCCAGTTGTTCTTCTTTTAATACATCTAGGTTGGACTGTGATTATAGCATGGTCCCAGGGTTGTTTGAGCTATCATTCCATAAATATTTATAAAATAATATATAATATAAAGGAGTGGCATGATGGCACAAACACACTTGTACGCAAGCTATTGTGATGAATAGCCAGTATCTTACACCTTCCGCTAAACAGTGGTGTGTATTCATGTATGCCAAGGGAAGCCAGGCTTCACCCAAAAATGTACCAAGTAAACAAATATACTAAACAATCTATCTATTGTCTATCTGTGTTTCATACATTTCCTTTAATTCGCGAGAGGCTGGATGTATCTCACCAGAGAAAGAAACAGCGTCCCTTTGTCTCAGTATGTGTAGCCCAACTATCTGATGCTGTCTGGTCAAAAACAGGATGACATTGTTGCCTCCCGTAGCGTTAAATGCAAGGGAAGCCAGCGAGCATTTGGCCTCCCTTGGTAAAAAATATATAAAATAATAGCCAATCAGCATTGAGCTAAATTGAGTGAGCTCAGCTGTGAATGGTTCTGGTGCACCAAAAGAAAGTGTCAAGGGAAGCCAGTTTGGATTTTGCTTCAAACCAATCACCAGAATCAAACTGTCATTGACAGAAAAAAAATATTTAAGTAGTCAGAAAATGTCAGGAAACATTTGTTATCTTGACCATGCTTTAGGTCATGTAACTGTTTTGTTACATGCAATATGTTTTGTGTACTTCACAGGACAGATGTTGCTCTCCGGTCTTGTGATGAAACAAAGGTGTGGTTGAATTTATTCTTCCACTGTGTCTTCTTATTGTCTCAGTCTTAGGTCTATATATCACAGTGTCAAGGCATACGAACTAACAGGTTATAGAGTAAACAACGCAATTATCACAACACATAGGTTGTAATATGGCTTTTTCCCCCTGGCTTGGCTTCCCCAGTGATTGTACCCACACTCTGTTACTGACACTAAATCAACACAATGAGGACAGAGACCGAAAGATTCAGTTCCAGCTGATTTTATTTCCTTCTTGAAAAAACAAAACAAACAAACA
The DNA here is from genome assembly GCA_023634145.1 of Thymallus thymallus. NCBI lineage: Eukaryota > Metazoa > Chordata > Actinopteri > Salmoniformes > Salmonidae > Thymallus > Thymallus thymallus. The sequence continues at coordinate 30,962,568 of CM042396.1, forward strand.
AATAAACATTTTCTGTACAGAGGTCTGAGGCAGTCATTGACCCGATTAGCTGGCGTTGTGTTCTATATTCAAATGAGTTATGGTATGATTGGAGGAAACATGATCATACACACAGCATATTGCACAAATGAAAAAAGAAATAAAGACAGATAAATGGTATAAAGATAGAAAAATCCTGGACCAATCATCTTTAACATCAGAATGTCGAAAGATGGCAATTTTAGTGCCTGTCGTTGATCATTATACATAAACACAATCTTATATGCCTTATAGTACAGTCAATAAACATAAATATCTTAAATTGATATTATTATTTTGTAATCTTAAACACAACAGCTATACATATACCTGAATCTGAAATACAAATGCTAATTTGCCATGCCATAATATAGGAAAACAATTTGCTAGTAAGTAAGCCAACAGGTAGAAAAAACGATTAAATACTCTTATTATGCAATTGCACAATGATAGACAATCAAAGCACTCCCTCCACCTCCCTCTGACTCAAGTAGGCATTTAGAATGAGTGAGTGTCACATTCCATCCAGTGGTTTCAAATCAAAGGTATCACCATAAAAGCATACAGATGTTTTCTCTCAATCCAACAGCATCTCTCTCTCTTGAACAGTTCTGATATAGCCTGCGTACCAGTCTGTTTGTGCCATCATGCCACTCATTTGCAAGATCTTCACATGATAGCACAAACAGATTGGGTCCAGGTTATGCAAATCCACTGTTGAAACACTGTCACTGGGTGCAGATGACGCTCCAGTGTAGTAGTGTGTCAGTTTGTTTACTCGGCTGTTGGAATATAGACACTGTGCCTTTAAGAAGCATGTAGCGTGAGACTATCAGTAAACATAGTATAGGGAGCAGATTGTGTGACAATGGACCCTCTGGCTTTGAAGATAGAGAATACAACCAAAAACCCACTGGCATCCCTTCCATAGAATACAACCAAAAACCCACTGGCATCCCTTCCATAGAATACAACCAAAAACCCACTGGCATCCCTTCCATAGAATACAACCAAAAAACCACTGGCATCCCTTCCATAGAATACAACCAAAAACCCACTGGCATCCCCTCCATAGATCTTGTACAAAAATGCACGTATAGAAAATGACACTGAGTTCTCCTTTAAAAAGTGAGTGATAACAACATTCAAATAAGATACACTTCTAGCCCTCCTGCACAGGGATACAGACAGGTGCATGGTTTACACACAAACGAGACCTATTATACCATAACAATACTTCAAAGTATAAAAAAAACAGGTTTGGCTGGTATAAATACATTGATATGAAAACGTAATCTGATATATAATAACTACAACGTCAGAAGCACTAGGAGTTGCGCAGTAAGGGAATTGGTCCTGAAATGTGCATTGAGAGTGTAAAAGTTATCAGACAAAAGATTCTGAGTTTGAGTTGTTAATTAAAAGTCCTGCCGTTGAGAGGAAAGCTGGTGATTTTGAACTGTGTTCTGTGGTTACACACACACGCGCACACAAACATACACACACACTCAGCGCCTTAATCACATTGTAATAAACATTATTATTTCAGATTCATCACTACATTTAACAATATTCCACAGGGAGCACGTGCCTGCTGTTATCATTATTATTATAAACTTCAGAAAAACAAACCTGAATGTTAACTCCATAAACCCCATTCACACAGGCGGGTAAATAACTGGAGTGGGTCAGTTAAAAAAACTTTCAACCCCCCTGGCAACGTTAAGCTCTCCAAAAGGCCCTTTATGCATACAGCCATCATCACCATCCGCAAACGTCCTTCTGCGGCGCGGTTGAATGCTTCAGTTCAGTAAGTCCGTTTGTGAGTCACTGCTAACAGAGGCGGGCTCAGAGGGAGTAAGAAAGTATTTATCTCTCCAAACTCCAAATGCAAGCTAAGCACTTTATGTCCCTCTGCCCTGCGCACTAGGCATGTCCCAATTCGTGTCTGATCCTTGTCAATACGCACAAGATGATGTTTTTATACACACACCATGCCTGAATAACCTAAACACATGTCGTAAAATTAGGCTATTCTTTCCGAAACGCAGGGGACATTTTAGTGCACATTTCACTCCCCAATAATCTGAAAGAATGTCTAAAGATTCTTATTCTTTCGCACTCAGGGGGGTTTAGTTTGGCGCGAGGCAGGGGTTCTCTTTCCATTCTTTTCTTTCCTCCTCTCTGCCACTCAGTAGGTGAAGACCAGGTCAGAGATGGTGGACTCCAGCCAGTCTCCCGAGATCATCTCGCTGACCTCGGGGGTGCAGTAGTCGGGGAAGTCAAAGTGAGATCCCGCCCCGCACTCCCCGAAGCTCCAGTCTAGATCCCTGTCCAGCTCCGACACACATGGCCCCATGCTGCAAAGAGACATGCTCTCAAACCCGGGGCTCGGCTGTAGCTCGAAACGCTCATCCTCCAGCTCTTCATCCGAGGAAGAAGAGAAGGAGGAGGAAGAGGAGTGAGAGGCGGACGGGGTTGGGGAGGACGCGCGTGCAAATCTGAGGCGGACCTTTGACGATGAGGATGATGAAGGGTTAGTAGAGCGCGCTTTGCTCGTCCCCGTCACGTGGTCATCGTACAGGCTCATCGGGTCACTGGACTCAGCCGAGCTGCTCAGGGCGGGACTGCCCGGGACTCCCACAGAGGGTGGCCCGCTGTCCAAGCTCCCTCTTCCGCCAAACATGTGGTCGCGCCTCGTTTGCTTGTCTGGTATCTGTCGGGCGCCAGTCACTGACCTGGATTTGTAGAGCGTGTGGTGATCCGCGGGAGACGCACACTCCGGCCCCTGGGTAGCCAGCTTGGCGCTCCCCTGTCCCGGCTTGTGCGCTCTGCTGGCCCCCATAGACCCAGAGCTTCTTTTCAAGGAAGACTTAGAGCCCCCGCTCCTATCCGCGCCTTTCTCTCCTCTCTCCCCCCGCTCTGTCTTGGTACTGGGCGTCTTAACCTTCTTCCTTGGCCGGTACTTGTAGTCAGGGTAATCGGCCATGTGCTTGAGCCTCAGCCTCTCTGCTTCGCGGATGAAGGGGATCTTGTCCGTGTCTTTGAGCAATTTCCAGCGCTTGCCCAGCCTCTTGGATATCTCTGCGTTGTGCATGTCCGGGCTCTGCTCCATGATCTTTCTCCTCTCGATCTGAGACCACACCATAAACGCGTTCATCGGTCTCTTGATGTGTCCCGTGGGGGTTTTACACCAGGCAACATTACCTCGGTCTCCTCCGGTGGAGGATAGCGGAGACCCGGGAGTCGGGGACGCGTCCATGTCCAAGTCCATATCCCCGGTATCGGTGGAGTCCCCGCCGGGAGAGAAGGGATCCGTGCTCCCTGCGTGGCTAATGTGCTGTACCATCGTTTCGTTTTCTTTCTCTGTCTCTTGGTTAGACAGGAAACCTCATTTAAAAAAGTGCTATTCAGAATTATCTCGTTATGGTGTGAAGTGCGTAAAAGTTGCCAATGTTATCTCACCAGAGTTATGTTTTAGTCACTCAAGAAATGTATGTTTATGTAACCACACAGACGGAATGTGTAAAAGTTATTGTAAGTCTCCTCTCTCTCTTTTTTTCAGTGCTCTGTCTGATCAGTCCGTTTTGGAAACACACTTAGTCTCCAGTGCGCGTATATCTTGAAAAAGACGCACGAAATAGCAAGTTAAAATCTTCAACGTTCTGCACTCTAACGTTCAACTGCCAGTGCGACTGAAAACTCGCCCTGTGATACCTAGAACACTTCGCTGCTGAAACCAACTCTGTAACTTTCCTATGAGATGTATAATATCGCTGTCTGCGCAGCTCGCCTGAGCAGTAAGAGAACCATGTGGAAGAATGGAAGTGTCGCACTTTTTCATAGTCCCCTTTTTCCTTATCGGTCTGCCAGTATACTGTAAACATAACGTTCAACACCACACACTTTTATATGCCTTCCCGAGAAATAAAAGCCATACTAAACAGCCAATCACAGGCTGTCTCTATCCTGTTTTGGGCCAAAACCACGCCCTCTGGCCTCCATTGGCTGAATAAACCGTGTAATAATAATCGCAGTGTGCAATGAGCGTTCGTGTATCTGACCTCATTTCTGTCTGACTGTCTGAACCGCTGGTCTGAAGCGAACTGAGGCACATTTTGCAGTCTGTTCTCTGCAGACTTTTTCAATAATAAGACCCATGCTTCAACATACACATGCATTAGTTCAATGTAATGTGGATTCAGCATTTAGATCGTTTAATATGGGTTATATAAACTAGGAAAGAAAGGAAACATTGACTTGTACTATTAAACCAAAGCCAGCCATAACAGGGATCGAAATATATTACATAAGACATCTATAAAATATATCTATAAAATAAACAGATATTTGTTCAAGTAACCTATTATTAATTAAATACCATAAAGAGTACCCATTAGATACACCATAAGAAAACCATCATATCCATATCAATATAGATTTTTGATCTAACAGCTGGCTTATTGTTTGTGCGCACATGGTCCTTATAGCATACAATACCATGAGCGCATAGCGCAGTTATTATTGTTTCTGAGTTCTTGCTGGCTTGGTGGCAGACAGCGGATACTGCCCACGGGTATAGCTCCCCCAGAGTGTCTCTGTCCTGCGCAACCGAGGCCCTGACACCACACTGCGCTTGCTTAGGCAGGATGATGATTGCATTGGCGAGGTGGAAGTCAGACCATGTTTTTTACAGCA
>CM042396.1:30972283-30974783 GCA_023634145.1 Thymallus thymallus
GTCAGTACACTGACACTCCTATCAGATCACAGCAAAATCACAGTCTACTTGAACAGAGCAATACTCAATCAAGAGGCATCAAAGCCAAAGGAACTGAATAATATTAAGAAATGCTATAGATGGAAGGAATGTAGTGTGGAAACCTACCAAAAAACAATTAGGCAACAACAAATTCAATCAATTTTTGACAACAACCTGGACAAAAAGTTCCACTGTAATAGTGAAGGTGTAAATTTGGCAGTAGAAAACCTAAACAGTATATTTGACCTCTCAGCTTCCATATCAAATCTAAACATTTCAAACAGAAAACCGAAGAAAAGTAACAATGACAAATGGTTTGATGAAGAATGCAAAAACCCAGAAAACCTGAGCCTACTCCTTCACTATGGTGTATCACTAAAACAATACATAAATATTTTACGGAAAAAGAAGGAACAGCACGTCAGAAATCAGATCAATGTAAATGAATAATCCATAGACTCTAACCACTTCTGGGAAAATTGGAAAACACTAAACAAACAACAACACAAAGAGCTATGTATCCAAAACAGAGATGTATGGGTAAACCACTTCTCCAATCTTTTTGGCCTTATAACAAAGATCAAACAGCAAGAAAATATACATGATCAAATGAAGAATCAACTATTAAAGACTACGAGAACCCACTGGATTCTCCCATTACATTGAATGAACTACATGACAAAATACAAACCCTCCAACCCAAAAAGGCCTGTGTGTTGAAGGTATCCTCAATGAAATGATAAAATATACAGACCACAAATTCCAATTGGCTATACTTAAACTCTTTAACATCATCCTTAGCTATGGCATCTTCCCCAATATTTAGAACCAACGACTGATCACCCCAATCCACAAAAGTGGAGACGAATTTGAACCCAATGACTATCGTGGGATATGCGTCAACAGCAACCTTGGGAAAATCCTCTGCATTATCATTAACAGCTGACTAGTGTTTCCTCAGTGAAAAAAATGTACTGAGCAAATAATAAATTGGCTTTTTACCAAATTACCGTATGACAGACCACGTATTCACCCTGCACACCCAAATTGACAAAAAAAAAAAACCAAAAAGTATTCTCATGCTTTGTTGATTTCTTGGCCTCCCAAGTGGCGCAGTGGTCTTAGACATTGCATCTCAGTGCTAGAGGCATCACTACAGACAACCTGGTTTGAATCCAGACTGTATCACAACCTACAGTGATTGGGCACAATTGGCACAGCGTCGTCCGAGTTTGGCCGGTGTAGGCCGTCATTGTAAATAAGAATTTGTTCCTAACTGACTTGTCTAGTTAAATAAAGGTAAAAAAAAAAACATTTCAAAAAAGCTTTTGACTCAATTTGGCATGAGGGTCTGTTATACAACTAGAATGAAAGTGGTGTTGGGGGAAAAACATAAGCCATAAAAAAATCTATGTACACACACATTTCTTTCCACAGGGCCGTGGGGTGAGACAGGGATGCAGTTTAAGCCCCACAATCTTCAACATAGAACAGTCTACAGCACCTGGCCTCACCCTACTAGAATCTGAAGTCAAATGTCTACTGTTTGCTGATGATCTGGTGCTTCTGTCACCAACCAAGGAGGGCCTACAGCGGCACCTGTCAGACCTGGGCCCTGACAGTAAATCTCAGCAAGACAAAAATAATGGTGTTCCAAAAAAGGTCCAGTTGCCAGGACCACAAATACAAATTCCATGTAGACACCGTTGACCTAGAGCACACAAAAAACTATACATACCTTGGCCTAAACATCAGCACCACAGGTAACTTGGAACGATCTGAGAAGGCAAGAAGGGCCTTCTATGCCATCAAAAGGAACATCAAATTCGACACACCAATTAGAATCTGGCTAAAAAAGCTTGAGGCAGTTACAGAACCAATTGCCCTTTATAGTTGTGAGGTCTGGGGTCCGCTCACCCACCAAGAATTCATAAAATGGGACAAACACCAAATTGAGACACTGCATGCAGAATTCTGCAAAAATATCCCCTGTGTACAACGGAAAACACCAAATAATACATGCAGAGCAGAATTAGGCCTATACCTGCTAATTATCAAAATCCAGAAAAAGGCCGTTAAATTCTACAACCACCTAAAAGGAAGCGATTTACAAACCTTCCATAACAACCAGAGAGATTAACCTGGAGAAGAGTCCCCTAAGCAAGCTGGTCCTGGGGCTCTGTTCACAAACACAAACAGACCCCACAGAGCCCAAGGACAACAATATATTTAGACCTAAATAAAATCATGTGAAAACAAAAAGAGAATTACTTGACACATTGGAAAGAATTAACAAAAAACCGGAGCAAACTAGAATGCTATTAGGCCCTAAACATAGAGTACACAGTGGCAGAATACCTGACCACTGTGACTGACCCAAACAGATTTCAAACAGATTTCATGTTAACAAACTATAATTTTGACAAGTCGGTTAGGACATCTACTTTGTGCATGACACAAGTAATTCTTCCAACAATTG
>CM042396.1:30979783-30987283 GCA_023634145.1 Thymallus thymallus
GAGAGCCGGAATTTTTACTGGTTGGTAGGTGATCAAATACTTATGTCATGCAATAAAATGCAAATTAATTATTTAAAAATCATACAATGTGATTTTCTGGATTTTTGTTTTAGATTCCGTCTCTCACAGTTGAAGTGTACCTATGATAAAAATTACAGACCTCTACATGCTTTGTAAGTAGGAAAACCTGCAAAATCGGCAGTGTGTCAAATACTTGTTCTCCCCACTGTATGAATTCTCTGGGCTGATTCCATGTGTTTCTAGCCATGTGTCTGTGCATGGGTAAAGGGCATCACGCTGCTTGCTTAGCGAGTACCGCTAAGTGTCTTACCAGTCGGCGCAACGCAAAAAAGCTAGCTATTCACCAGCGCAAGTGGGGTCACTTCTGCTTGAGGAGTAAGTTTCACACATCCCCATGTACTACTCAGTGTATCCATGTGTGTGAGTGTTTGCATGTGTGTTTGAGTGTGTGTCTGTTTGCTCTAAGCATCCACTGAGAGGAATTAATATATAGAGAGAAAAGAAGAAGAGAGATAGGGTGATAGAACATAGAGATAGGGTGATAGAACATAGAGATAGGGTGATAGAACATAGAGATAGGGTGATAGAAAAGAGATATTGGGTGATAGAACATAGAGATAGGGTGATTGAACATAGAGAGCTTCTATGTCAACTAAAGGTTGTTTAGGGTTTTGGTAGGTTGTTTGAGTTCACAAATTCCTAGATTCATATGTTGCAGTATAAATCTCTGACCTAACAGTGTTATAGCAGAGAGAGAGCTAAGGGACCAGATGTACTGTAGTTTAGAAACTGGGTCACTCAACCAAGTGTGTGCCAGACCCTACAATTCCCCCATATGTGCAGCATACATATATTGGGGGGGTGTACGTGTGTGTGTCCATGCATACATGTGTGATCATCGCTCTCCCCTGCATTTTACTGTAATAAGGGGCTATTTTAGACATCTGGATTGAAGCTTTGGTCATTTTCCAGCAAACAACACCAACAACAACAACAAACAGCACCACCAACAACAACACCAACAACAACAACAAACAGCACCACCAACAACAACAACAAACAGCACCACCAACAACAACAACAAACAGCACCAACAACAACAACAACAACAACAAACAGCACCAACAACAACAACAAACAGCACCACCAACAACAACACCAACAACAACAACAAACAGCACCACCAACAACAACAACAAACAGCACCACCAACAACAACAACAACAACAACAACAAACAGCACCAACAACAACACCAACAACAACAACAAACAGCACCAACAACAACAACAACAACAACAAACAGCACCAACAACAACAACAACAAACAGCACCACAACAACAACAACAACAACAAACAACACCACCAACAACAACAACAAACAGCACCAACAACAACAACAACAACAACAACAAACAGCACCAACAACAACAACAACAAACAGCACCAACAACAACAACAACAACAACAACAACAACAACAAACAGCACCAAAAACAACAACAACAAACAGCACCACCAACAACAACAACAAACAGCACCACCAACAACAACAACAAACAGCACCACCAACAACAACAACAAACAGCACCAACAACAACAACAACAACAACAAACAGCACCAACAACAACAATAAACAGCACCACCAACAACAACAAGAAACAGCACCAACAACAACAACAGACGGCCAGTGTGTAAACACACATAGGGTTGCATCCCAAATGGCATCCTATTCCCTATATAGTTGGGCTTTGAACAAAATAAGTGCACTATATAGGGCTCCTGAGTGGTGCAGCGGTCTAATACACTGCATCTCAGTGCTAGAGGTGTCACTAAAGACCCTGGTTCGATCCCGGGCTGTATCACAACCGTCTGTGATCAGGAGTCCCATAGGGCGGTGCATCGTCCTGGTTAGGGGAGGGTTAGGCCGTCATTGTAAATAAGAATTTATTCTTAACTGACTTCCTTAGTTAAATAAAGGTTAAATATAGGGAATAGGCATTGAGACTGCAGTGGTAGATGCTTATAACCCATTTCTTCTGAGGGCCTCAGGTAGGTCTTTTGATCTTTGTGTTACCACTCACCCATATGGTTAAGACCAAACCAGACCAAGTTTCTCTCTAATGTTTTCTAATCATTTGCACTTGTTTTGGTACCTAATTCTAATTTTAGCCATTTTATGTGATGGTAAAGGTAGGGGTGTACTAACTTTTTCCCCATAAGGAAAATGCATTTTTGTTTATTTTAATTGCATAACACTTTTTTGTGTGTGATTTGCTAAATTGGGTAACCTTTAACTGTCAATAGTGTTGAAGTGAAGATTACATATCCATCTGTCCAAATATGTAAAAAAAAAAAATAAAACCTTCCAGGGGGTGTACTTACTTTTTCACTTGACTGTATATCAAGGAGCCTGGTTGGATATTCTAAGATACAGTATTTATATCAAGGAGCCTGGTTGGATATTTTAAGATTCAGTGTATATATCAAGGAGCCAGGTTAGATATTCTAAGATACAGTATTTATATCAAGGAGCCTGGTTGGATATTTTAAGATTCAGTGTATATATCAAGGAGCCAGGTTAGATATTCTAAGATACAGTATTTATATCAAGGAGCCTGGTTGGATATTTTAAGATTCAGTGTATATATCAAGGAGCCAGATATTCTAAGATACAATATATTAAGGAGCCTGGAGCTCATGTGAGATCTCTGTGAAGCTGAATTGTCTATAATGTTGCCCGTAAAGCAGTGGAGGACGGCTCATAATATCTGAAACGGAGCAAATGGAATGGCATCGAAGACATGGAAACATTGTGTTTGATGTATTTGATACCATTCCAGCCATTCTGCTGCAGCCATCACCATGAGCCTGTTCTCCACCAGCCTCCTGTGACGTGAAGACAGAAAGAGATGTTTTAGTACCGTTCTGTTGTCAGTACTGTACGGTTCTAGAGCACTTCTATTTTGACCTCTATAGACTATCTGCTCCTCCATCATCAATCAATTATTCAATCAACCAATCAATTAGTACTTTCTCTACAGGCACCTTTTTAGTTATTTCTCACAAAACAGAAAACGTTTACCTTAATCTCCTTTGAAGCATTTCTGTCCAATAGATGTTCAAACACACATTAGTCACTTCAGAATGCTTTTAGAGTTACGTTAGGGTTAGGTTCTAAGGTTAGAGTTAGGTTAGGGTTAGGTTCTAAGGTTAGAGTTAGGTTAGGGTTAGGTTTTAAGGTTAGAGTTAGGTTAGGGTTAGGTTCTAAGGTTAGAGTTAGGTTAGGGTTAGGTTCTAAGGTTAGAGTTAGGTTAGGGTTAGGTTCTAAGGTTAGAGTTAGGTTAGGGTTAGGTTCTAAGGTTAGAGTTAGGTTAGGGTTAGGTTCTAAGGTTAGAGTTAGGTTAGGGTTAGGTTCTAAGGTTAGAGTTAGGTTAGGGTTAGGTTCTAAGGTTAGAGTTAGGTTAGGGTTAGATTCTAAGGTTAGAGTTAGGTTAGGGTTAGGTTCTAAGGTTAGAGTTAGGTTAGGGTTAGATTCTAAGGTTAGAGTTAGGTTAGGGTTAGGTTCTAAGGTTAGAGTTAGGTTAGGGTTAGATTCTAAGGTTAGAGTTAGGTTAGGGTTAGAGTCTAGGGTTAGAGTTAGGTTAGGGTTAGTAGACAGCTGGGACTATCATTTACATAACAGAGTGTTAAAAATGACTTTGGTAAAAAGCACTCTAGTGCCCATCACAAACTGTAAACACCTACTGTACACATAAACTTGTGTGTGTGTGTGTTTATGTGTGTGTTTATGTGTGTGCATACACGTGTAAATAGAGGATGTCCTCAAACGTTCTTCATGAAGGAAAGTTGAGTAAAGTGTAATTTCATGAACATGCGGGCCTTTGTTAGATAGATAGACAGACTAAGCGGTTGAGTTAGCTTCAGATAGATACACTGTTAGCACAGACTGTACAATAACAACAAGCTGACGCACAGGATTACTGGAGAGGAGAGGTCACAAATAGAACATGTGATAAAATAGAGAATGAGAGATAGAGAGAGAGAGAGAGAGAGAGAGAGAAAGAGAGAGAGAGAAAGAGAGAAAGAGAGAGAGAGAGAGAGAGAGAGAGAGAGAGAGAGAGAGAGAGATAAGGGTAGAGAGGGGGGTAGAGAGGGGGGATTAAAAAGAGAGAGAGAAGCAAGAGACAGACAGACAGACAGACAGTCAGACAGTCAGACAGTCAGACAAGCAGACAGACAAACAAACAGACAGAAAGACAATCATATCCCATTGCAGAGAGAGATAGCGGTTCTAGAGAGAGAGAAAGTGAGAGAGAGAGAGGGGTGTTAGAGAGAGAGAGAGAGAGAGAGAGAGAGAGGGAGAGAGAGAGAGAGAGAGAGAGAGAGGGAGAGAGAGAGAGAGAGAGAGAGAGAGAGAGAGAGAGGGAGATGCACAGAAAGTCTCTCTGTCGTATTGTCTCTCTGTCTTTCTGTCTGTCTCTCTGTCTCTCTGTCTCTCTGACTCTCTGTGTCTCTGCCTCTCTGTCTCTCTGTCTCTCTGTCTCTCTGCCTCTCTGTCTCTCTGTCTCTCTGCCTCTCTGTCTCTCTGCCTCTCTGTCTCTCTGACTCTCTGTCTCTCTGACTCTCTGTTGATTTGTTGTTTTGTTGATTTGACAGTTAGTCAGTCATCCATCAGGTCCAGACAATCCTTAATGACCTTGCTCATGTCTCTCTTTGTGTGTGTGTGTCTGTGTCTTTGTGTGTGTGTGTGTGTGTGTGTGTGTGTGTGTGTGTGTGTGTGTGTGTGTGTGTGTGTGTGTGTGTGTGTGTGTGTGTGTGTGTGTTTTAATGTCATGTACATGAATACTTCTACAGCATCACATTACTGGAGCGTGATGTTCTCTGCTGCAGGGCCAAACACTGTGTGTGTCTTTACAGTGTGTTTGTTTATAGTGTCTGTGTGTGTCTTTATAGTGTGTTTGTTTATAGTGTCTGTGTGTGTCTTTATAGTGTGTGTGTGTGTTTATAGTGTGTGTGTGTGTGTTTATAGTGTGTGTGTTTTTATAGTGTGTTTGTGTTTATAGTGTTTGTGTGTGTTTATAGTGTGTGTGTGTGTGTGTGTGTGCGTGTATGTAATTGTGTTTATAGTGTGTGTTTGTGTTTATAGTGTGTGTGTGTGTTTATAGTGTGTGTGCGTGCGTGTATGTATGTGTTTATAGTGTGTGTGTGTGTTTATAGTGTGTGTATGCTTGTATGTCAGATATAAGGGTCTGTTAACAAACGACAGAGCAGAGGGAGGGGAGCGAGATCACAGAGGATCAGCCCCTGTGTGTGAATTCATGACACGTGTAAAACACCAGATAACCATCAGCCTACGTTTGTGTGTTCAACAAATATAGCACATACTGCCTGTCCTACAGCTGTAGAGCTCTTACTGGTAATGAGACATACTGCCTCTCCTACAGCTGTAGATCTCTTACTGGTAATGAGACATACTGCCTGTCCTACAGCGGTAGATCTCTTACTGGTAATGAGAGAAAACAATGAGGATTACAGTGCAGGTTCTGCCAGGAGCTGAATGTTCTATATGATGAACACAGTACAGGTTCTGCCAGGAGCTGAATGTTCTATATGATGAACACAGTACAGGTTCTGCCAGGAGCTGAATGTTCTATATGACGATTACAGTACAGGTTCTGCCAGGAGCTGAATGTTCTGTTCTTATTGACCGTTGTTCTCAGAAGAGGACCAGAGAGGTTCTTATTCACTGTTGTTCTCAGAAGAGGACCAGAGAGGTTCTTATTGACCGTTGTTCTCAGAAGAGGACCATTGAGGTTCTTATTGACTGTTGTTCTCAGAAGAGGACCAGAGAGGTTCTTATTGACCGTTGTTCTCAGAAGAGGACCATTGAGGTTCTTATTGTCTGTTGTTTTCAGATGAGGACCAGAGAGAGAAGAGGTTCTTGCTGACTGTTGTTCCAATATCTTTGTTTTTGTACTACTTTTTTAGTGAATAAAGATAGATAAAGCCCAGTTACTTAATCCCTCCAGTCCCAGGTCAGATAAAGCCCAGTTACTTAATCCCTCCAGTCCCAGGTCAGATAAAGCCCAGTTACTTAATCCCTCCAGTCCCAGGTCAGATAAAGCCCAGTTACTTTATCCCTCCAGTCCCAGGTCAGATAAAGCCCAGTTACTTAATCCCTCCAGTCCCAGGTCAGATAAAGCCCAGTTACTTTATCCCTCCAGTCCCAGGTCAGATAAAGCCCAGTTACTTAATCCCTCCAGTCCCAGGTCAGATAAATCCCAGTTACTTCATCCCTCCAGTCCCAGGTCAGATAAAGCCCAGTTACTTCATCCCTCCAGTCCCAGGTCAGATAAAGCCCAGTTACTTTATCCCTCCATGAATCTATTGATGTTGCTTATAGTTTAACACATTCCAACAGGAATGGGGAATAAACTGTTGAACAGTACTGCATGTTTTATATGAGGGATGTCATAAAATTAATCCCTTGATGTGTGTCTGTTACCAGAGAAATATTAAGAAAGAAGAAATCCCTGTGCAGAAATCAGAGGATTTGTTTTCTTCTGCAGGGAAGTATAGCCTTTGAGAAATGGCAAATGCTGTCTTTATATAGAGTAGGGTTGTGTGTGTGTATGTCAGAGAGAGATTCCTCTTTTCTTCAGCACAAGCCTGAAGCTGCAGTAGTAGCTTTCTGTGGAGCGGTGCTGTAGGAAAGATAGGCTCTAGCTTCTCTCTTTCTTTCACTCTCTCTCTCTCCCAACATATGGCGCCCCTGCAGCTCATCACTGTCAACGTGGCTGTGTTTGTTATCTGTCAGAAGGGCTGTATAGGATATGTTTTACCTGCAGGAAGGGCTGTATACCAGGGTCTGTAGTGACGCCTCAAGCACTGCGATGCAGTGCCTTAGACCACTGTGCCACTCGGGAGGCCGTATAGGACCCTGTTTTATTTATTTTTTTATTTCACCTTTATTTAACCAGGTAGGTCAGTTGAGAACAAGTTCTCATTTGCAACTGCGACCTGGCCAAGACAAAGCAAAGCAGTGCGACAAAAACAACACAGAGTTACACAGTAAACAAACATAGTCAAAAACACAATAGAAAATCTATATACAGAGTGCAAAATGTAGTGCAAAAATGCAGTAAGGTTAGGAGGTAGGACAATAAATAGACCATAGTGGTGAAATAAATTACAGATTATCATCATTAACACAGGAATGAAGGATGTGCAAATTATGATGTGCAAATAGAGATACTGGAGTGCAAGATTTGTGAAAATAACAAAAATCAATATGGGGATGAGGTAGTAGTGTGGGCTATTTACAGAAGGGCTGTATACAGGTGCAGTGATGGATAAGCAGCTTTGACAGCCTGTCCCTGGAGAGTTAACCTACAGGACGGTAGCTCTCCAGGAACAGGGTTGGAGTGCCCTGGTGATGGGCAGGAGGTATGTTTGTAAATGAATGTGATCAAGCTA
>CM042396.1:30992283-31012283 GCA_023634145.1 Thymallus thymallus
TGGTCAGGTTTAGATAGCTGGCTAGACTAATTTACCCAGCAATCTATAAAATATTAGCTGACCCTGGCTAATTGAGTGACTAATTGAGTGTATGTCAGTAAACAGTATAACAATAGTAAAACTGCTGTTGCACTACCAAATTTCTAACTAACTTCTTAAAATAAAAATTGGTTAGAGGCCCCCTAGTGTAAAGTTGATTACAGATCTAGGATCTTAATTTGATCACCCTATTGAAGGAGAACTTTCTTGCAGTGCAGGAAATGTAAAAATATAAGTGTATTTGAGGTTTAAAATTCCACTTAGAATTTTCACTTTTATTTGATTTATAATCCACATAATAATTTACATTTCCTGTTGCTGCAGGATTATGAGGGAAAAGAGAAAAGTTTAGATCTCAGAGCTTTGATTGTTGATTGTAGTCCATCTCTTCCTTAAACAAAAAGAGCTATTCTAGTCAGAAATGCAAGCGAACGAATGCTGAAGAATAGATAACGAGAGAATAGAGGCAATGAGAGAATAGAGGTAATGAGAGAATAGAGGTAATGAGAGAATAGAGGTAATGAGATAATAGAGGTAATGAGAGAATAGAGGTAATGAGAGAATAGAGGTAATGAGATAATAGAGGTAATGAGAGAATAGAGGTAATGAGAGAATAGAGGTAATGAGATAATAGAGGAAATGAGAGAATAGAGGTAATGAGAGAATAGAGGTAATGAGAGAATAGAGGTAATGAGATAATAGAGGTAATGAGAGAATAGAGGTAATGAGATAATAGAGGTAATGAGATAATAGAGGTAATGAGAGAATAGAGGTAATGAGAGAATAGAGGTAATGAGAGAATATAGGTAATGAGAGAATAGAGGTAATGAGAGAATAGAGGTAATGAGATAATAGAGGCAATGAGAGAATAGAGGTAATGAGAGAATAGAGGTAATGAGAGAATAGAGGTAATGAGAGAATAGAGGTAATGAGAGAATAGAGGTAATGAGAGAAAGGGAAAGGGAAAGGAAAGGGGATACTAGTCAGTTGTACAACTGAATGCATTCAACTGAAATGTGTCTTCTGCATTTAACCCAACCCCTATGAATCAGAGAGGTGCGGGAAGAAAAGAAATGAGAGAAGAGAGGGAATGAGAGAAGAGGTAATGAGAGGTAATGAGAGAAGAGAGGTAATGAGAGAAGAGAGGTAATGAGAGAAGAGAGAGGGTGAGAGAAGATAGGTAATGAGAGGTAATGAGAGAAGAGAGGTAATGAGACTGGGCGTACCGGACTGGGGAGACGCATGGACCGGACCGGGTGCGTGGAGCCTGGAGCCGGCACTGGAGGCACCTGGCTGGGCGCAAGCACTGGAAGTCGGGTGCGGGGAGCCGGCACTAGGCGTACCGGACTGTGGAGGCGCACCGGAGGTTGGGTGCGTGGAGACGGCACTGGGGGCACCTGGCTGGGCGCACGCACTGGAGGTCGGGTGCGGGGAGCCGGCACGGGACGTACCGGACTGTGGAGGCACACCGGAGGTCGGGTGCGTGGAGCCGGCACGGGACGTACCGGACTGGGGAGGCGCAACGGAGGTCGGGTGCGTGGAGCCGGCACAGGTGGCACCGGACTGGTGACAGGAGCAGAGCAGAGGTCCGGCCCCGGACTGGGCACCTGCGGAGCGGACTGCTCCGGCATGGGAGCATGGGAGTGGAGCAGACGACCGGACCCGGACTGGGCACCGGTGGAGCGGACTGCTCCGGCCTGGGAGTGGAGCTCTGGGGTGCTTCCACCAAGTATTAACTCTGGGGTGCTTCCACCAAGTATTAACTCTGGGGTTCTTCCACCAAGTATTAACTCTGGGGTTCTTCCACCAAGTATTAACTCTGGGGTGCTTCCACCAAGTATTAACTCTGGGGTTCTTCCACCAAGTATTAACTCTGGGGTTCTTCCACCAAGTATTAACTCTGGGGTTCTTCCACCAAGTATTAACTCTGGGGTGCTTCCACCAAGTATTAACTCTGGGGTGCTTCCACCAAGTATTAACTCTGGGGTGCTTCCACCAAGTATTAACTCTGGGGTGCTTCCACCAAGTATTAACTCTGGGGTGCTTCCACCAAGTATTAACTCTGGGTGTCATCTTCGTTATATTTTTTTCAAATTTGTTATATTTTCCATAATTGCTCTTTTACTTTGAAGTAGTTTGTGTAGGATACAAATACAACGTATTGATTCCCTTTTTAGATGAAATATAAAGGCAGCAAAATCTGTTTCTCTAGTGACTGTATATTCCCAGGTCGGAGGTCATCTCTCCTTTGTGAGGGACCACTTTAATATTTGTACTTGGCATTGACTTTTCAAGGACATTCTAGTGCACGTACACATACACACACACACACACACCAACACATGCACACGCACACACAAGCCTAATAACATTGACAGCGACTGAATGTGTCAAAGTAACGTGTTGCTGAGCAGAACTGAATGCTTTTTATGTTAGAGAGAGAGATAGAGAAAAAAAGAGAGAGGGAGAGAGAGAGAGAGAGAGAGAGAGAGAGAGAGAGAGAGAGAGAGAGAGAGAGAGAGAGAGAGAGAGAGAGAGAGAGAGAGAGAGAGAGAGAGAGAGAGAGAAAAAAAAAACATTATTAGCCTATGTCTGACGCTGGCATCTTCAAATCTCATTACCTTTGCCTGATGCAATAGGAAGGCAATACATAGCATACCAGTGTTCTCTCTCTCTCTCGCTCTAGCGCTCTCTCTCTCTCTCTCTCTCTCTCTCTCTCTCTCTCTCTCTCTCTCTCAGTGCATGCTGAGAGTGTTTGGTGTTGAGTTAGATCGCCTGTGTTTTCTTTTTGTTTCCTTTTCTTGGTGGTTTTCCTTTTTCTAGGCATAATTAAGGTTATCATTACTTTCATTTTTTGTGGTAAAACTAGGTATATTAATTCTGTTGTTGGAATTGCCCTGGTTTTGTTGGGGATGGCGACCCACATGGGGACGCTGTCCCTGTCACTTCGGCACGGCTTCAGGTGTGTTACTGAAGCTACTGTCACTATGGAGGGGTTTCTGGTCGCTATAGGAGAGAAGACAGTCTATGAACATGTTGCTTATGTGTCACGGATGAATAAAGCGGTGGTGGTGGTAGTCAACGGTATTTTGAGTGTGGGGATGTTGGCCATAAGCGACATGGTTGCCCGAAAAGGGAGAAGGCGGAGGGAGGGGCGCAAGGTGGTCCTCGTATCGCCTGGGCCCACTGATGTAGGGAGAGGTGGGCCGACAGTGGTAGAGCAGCCACAAGCACCTGTTGCTGAGGAACAAATTGTTTGTGTTGAGGGTACTGAGTTGCAGCTTGTACCAGAGGGGAATATAGCGTCTGATGTGCAGCAGAAAAATATTGTTGTAGGAGGCAAGGATGGATCTGGGGATCCACTTCCCCAGACTGATGAGGAGATGCCCAGTACGAGTGATTGGGTACAGGAGGGGGTTCAGGTGGAGCTAGTCTCCCAGGTAGAGGAGGAGATGTCCAGTATGAGTGATGGGGTGAAAGTGGGGAGTGTTGAGATTGATGTGGCAGAGGGGAGTCAGGGGTCTGTGGCCTCAGTTGAAGAGGATCAGGAGAAGGATACGGACGTCTCTGTTGATATCATAGCATCTGGTGATGACTCAATTTACAGTCTAGAGGAGGTAAATGGGTTCCTGGATCAGATTTTTGTGAAATCTGTCAAATTGGCAAATTTTTTATGTTGATAAGTTTGTGAGGTCAGCTGTGGTGTTACAGAAGACGGTGGGGTTAGACCAGCTGAGTGTTAGACCAGCTGAGTGGTAGACCAGCTGAGTGTTAGACCAGCTGAGTGTTACTGCTGTCACGGCAGTAAAAGGTAGCGGGGAACGTGGTCAGGTTAAGAGAAAATTAAAACAGTGATGATGATCATGAATCACAGGGTGTTTTCTGTCTTTGTCTGGTTTCTCTGTGGTTTCTTCTGTTTGTTAAAGGAACAATCAATTACAAGGATCCTCAATCAACGTAGACAAAGTCAGCGTTTTATATAATCGTATAGTACATAGCAAACTCACTTGGGTTATCATGGCTTTGAGGCTTTGAGGCAACTACAGTGGGGAGAACAAGTATTTGATACACTGCCGATTTGGCAGGTTTTCCCACTTACAAAGCATGTAGAGGTCTGTAATTTTTATCATAGGTACACTTCAACTGTGAGAGACGGAATCTAAAACAAAAATCCAGAAAATCACATTGTATGATTTTTAAATAATTAATTTGCATTTTATTGCATGACATAAGTATTTGATCACCTACCAACCAGTAAGAATTCTGTCTCTCACAGACCTGTTAGTTTTTCTTTAAGAAGCCCTCCTGTTCTCCCCTCATTACCTGTATTAACTGCACCTGTTTGAACTCGTTACCTGTATAAAAGACACCTGTCCACACACTCAATCAAACAGACTCCAAACTCTCCACAATGGCCAAGACCAGAGAGCTGTGTAAGGACATCAGGGATAAAATTGTAGACCTGCACAAGGCTGGGATGGGCTACAGGACAATAGGCAAGCAGCTTGGTGAGAAGGCAACAACTGTTGGCGCAATTATTAGAAAATGGAAGAAGTTCAAGATGACGGTCAATCTCCCTCGGTCTGGGGCACCATGCAGGATCTCACCTCGTGGGGCATCAATGATCATGAGGAAGGTGAGGGATCAGCCCAGAACTACACGGCAGGAGCTGGTCAATGACCTGAAGAGAGCTGGGACCACAGTCTCAAAGAAAACCATTAGTAACACACTACGCCGTCATGGATTAAAATCCTGCAGTGCACCCAAGGTCCCCCTGCTCAAGCCAGCGCATGTCCAGGCCCGTCTGAAGTTTGCCAATGACCATCTGGATGATCCAGAGGAGGAATGGGAGAAGGTCATGTGGTCTGATGAGACAAAAATAGAGCTTTTTGGTCTAAACTCCACTCGCCGTGTTTGGAGGAAGAAGAAGGAAGAGTACAACCCCAAGAACACTATCGCAACCGTGAAGCATGGAGGTGGAAACATCATTCTTTGGGGATGCTTTTCTGCAAAGGGGACAGGACGACTGCACCGTATTGAGGGGAGGATGGATGGGGCCATGTATCGCGAGATCTTGGCCAACAACCTCCTTCCCTCAGTAAGAGCATTGAAGATGGGTCGTGGCTGGGTCTTCCAGCATGACAACGACCCGAAACACACAGCCAGGGCAACTAAGGAGTGGCTCCGTAAGAAGCATCTCAAGGTCCTGGAGTGGCCTAGCCAGTCTCCAGACCTGAACACAATGGAAAATCTTTGGAGGGAGCTGAAAGTCTGTATTGCCCAGCGACAGCCCCGAAACCTGGAGGATCTGGAGAAGGTCTGTATGGAGGAGTGGGCCAAAATACCTGCTGCAGTCTTTGCAAACCTGGTCAAGAACTACAGGAAACGTATGATCTCTGTAATTGCAAACAAAGGTTTCTGTACCAAATATTAAGTTATGCTTTTCTGATGTATCAAATACTTATGTCATGCAATAGAATGCAAATTAATTACATAAAAATCATACAATGTGATTTTCTGGATTTTTGTTTTAGATTCCGTCACTCGTAGTTGAAGAGTACCTATGATAAAAATTACAGACCTCTACATGCTTTGTAAGTAGGAAAACCTGCAAAATCAGCAGTGTATCAAATACTTGTTCTCCCCACTGTATATTTATTTTCTTAACCCATGGCTTTACAATGAACTAATGTTAAATAATTAATGGTGTTAGCTACAGTACAATAGAATAACAGAAGAGGGGTATTTTAGAGTTGCCTGAGGGTCTTTGTGAAGCGTGGATCTAATATAGGATTTATTTAGTGCAGTGAAGAGTGGGTTTGCTATGTTGTTTAAAACATAGAGTTTTCTCCTTACTCCCCTGGCACATACTGTATAATACTACAGACACACCTACTCATTCAAGTTTATTTTCTACATTGTAGAATAATAGTGAAGACATCAAAACTATTAAATAACACATATGGAATCATGTAGTAACCAAAAAAGTGTTAAACAAATAAAATTATATTGTATTTCTTTGATTCTTTAAAGTAGGTATCCTTTGCCTTGATGACAGATTTGCACACTCTTGGCATTCTCTCAACCAGCTTCACCTGGAATGCATTTTCCAACATTCTTGAGGGAGTTCCCACATATTCTGAGCACTTGTTGGCTGCTTTTCCTTCATTCTGCGGTCCAACTCATCCTAAAACATCTCAATTGGTCAACTTTCCTTCTTGGTCAAATAGCCCTTACACAACCTGGAGGTGTGTTGGGACATTGTCCTGTTGAAAATCAAATGATACTCCCACTAAGCCCAAACCAGATGGGATGGTGTATCACTGAGAGTGAGATGAGGGAAGAGAGAGTGAGATGGGGGAAGAGAAAGTGAGATGAGGGAAGAGAGAGTGAGATGAGGGAAGAGAGAGTGAGATGAGGGAAGAGAGAGAGTGAGATGAGGGAAGAGAAAGTGAGATGAGGGAAGAGAAAGTGAGATGAGGGAAGAGAGAGTGAGATGAGGGAAGAGAGAGTGAGATGAGGGAAGAGAGAGAGTGAGATGAGGGAAGAGAGAGTGAGATGAGGGAAGAGAGAGTGAGATGAGGGAAGAGAGAGTGAGATGAGGGAAGAGAGAGTGAGATGAGGGAAGAGAGAGTGAGATGAGGGAAGAGAGAGTGAGATGAGGGAAGAGAGAGAGTGAGATGAGGGAAGAGAGAGAGTGAGATGAGGGAAGAGAGAGAGTGAGATGAGGGAAGAGAGAGTGTGAGATGAGGGAAGAGAGAGAGTGAGATGAGGGAAGAGAGAGTGAGATGAGGCAAAAGCTGAATTATAAAAGACATGTTTGCATGATATACTGAGCACACACACACTATAAGAAATGTCCCTCCGGGGGTCAATAAAGTAACTATCTATCTATATACACATTTAGAGATGATTTGATATAGATAGACAGAACAAGATGAAATATTTGACTCCAAATAACCAGACTGTTCTGTATGCATTCCTGTGATTGACCTGTTCAGATGAGTGACCCGCCAGTAATTGAAAACATTAGCTAACCTCTAACCTCTAACCTCTAACACTCCCGCACCCTTTATTTTAATTGTCTTCCTTCCTTCCTTCCTTCCTTCCTTCCTTCCTTCCTTCCTTCCTTCCTTCCTTCCTTCCTTCCTTCCTTCCTTCCTTCCTTCCTTCCTTCCTTCCTTCCTTCCTTCCTTCCTTCCTTCCTCTCTTCCTTCCTCTCTTCCTTCCTTCCTCCCTTCCTTCCTCCCTCCCTCCCCTCCTCTCTCTCTCTCTCTCTCTCCCTCCCTCCCTCCCTCCCTCCCTCCCTCCCTCCCTCCCTCCCTCCCTCCCTTCCTTTTTTCCTCTCTTCCTCCCTCCCTTCCTCTTCCTTTCTTCCTTATTTCTTCTCTTTCTATACACTCTTACTCTCCCCCTCGCAACTGTCAGAGGAAACTTGTAACTCTCTCATCCAAAATGGAGGTCCAATAGTTTGGAAAATGTGTGTCCTGTTTATCTGCTCTGTATGGATTACACATTATTTTCCACTGTTTTTCTCCTCTACTCTTAATCAAGCTTTCCCTCTCTTGTTCTAACTTTCTATATAAAGATAAAAACTCCTCAATAGCTCTCCACTCCTACCTGCTGGATACTCTCCACTCCTACCTGCTGGATACTCTCCACTCCTACCTGCTGGATACTCTCCACTCCTACCTGCTGGATACTCTCCACTCCTACCTGCTGGATACTCTCCACTCCTACCTGCTGGATACTCTCCACTCCTACCTGCTGGATACTCTCCACTCCTACCTGCTGGATACTCTCCACTCCTACCTGCTGGATACTCTCCACTCCTACCTCCTGGATACTCTCCACTCCTACCTGCTGGATACTCTCCACTCCTACCTGCTGGATACTCTCCACTCCTACCTCCTGGATACTCTCAAGTAAAAATACTTCAATGAAAATGAAAATGACAAAATGCATTTTACCTCCAATTATTGTTTAAAAGTAGGGAAACCCTATATTAGTTTATAGCCTCCATTGCACTATACTGTACATAATAAATAGTGTTGTATTACAAGCAAGGGTTCAATGGCTTGCTTCATTTATCTTCTCTAAGGAACTACAAATTACCCTTATTTTAGCAGTGTACAACTGCATGGGTTTCTTGGACACAGTTTAAGTACATGCCTTGTCTTGGAATTTTGTTCTGAGAAAGTCTCCTACTAAAGTTCAACAACAATGTGGTCCTGTTAGCAGCAGTAGTCGGAACAGTGAAAGAGTAACTTGACCCTGGAAGCCATGGGTCATGACCCAAATGGCACCCTATTCCTTATATAGGGCACTACTTTTAACCAGGGCCCATAGTGCACTATTTAGGAAATAGGGTGTCATTTTGGGTGAAGCCATGGCCAATCCTCAGTCCTTCAGACTTTGTTACTCATCATGCCAAAGACATTCTGAGAACAACTTTCACTAAACAGGACTAAAAGGCTGTCCCCCAAATGACACACTATTCCCTACAATGTAACTACTTTTGACCAGGGCCCATAAGGTCTGTAGGCAATTGGGTGTCGTTTGGGACACAGCCTAAGAGCAGTGTGTTAAGCAGGGTGGAGCGGATTGGGGCGAGGTTACTGTTACACAGCTGAAACAAATATAAATATAAATATAAAGAGAGAGGGGTGTTAAACTCTGAATGACCCAGAGGACTGAACACATTAAACGCCTGTAAATGATGCCTCTGTGGAAAACTACAGACTTGACAAAAATACTAAGTTATGAACGTGGCTCAGAGTGAGAGAGTACACACAGAGTAGGCCTCTCTTTTCACTTAGCTTTCTTACTTTCTCTCTTTCTTTCTCACTCTCTCTCCCTATACGGTCTCTGTCTCTCTCTCCCTATCTTTATCTCTCTCTCCCTATCTTCTCTCTCTCTCTCTCTATCTCTCTCTCTCTCTCTCTCTCTCTCTCTCTCTCTCTCTCTCTCTCTCTCTCTCTCTCTCTCTCTCTCTCTCTCTCTCTCTCTCTCTCTCTCTCTCTCTCTCTCTCTCTCTCTATCTCTTCACTCTCCCTCTCTCCCTCAGTGAAATATAAATGAATGTCAGCGGCTGAGGGTGTTAGTCCCAAGGCGTGAGGAAACCTACAGAGCAGTCATGTTATCTCTGTAACTATCAATCACGTATCATAACAAGATCATTAGAATGTTATGATCTGTATTCAAACTCAATGTTTGTTCTTTTAGTTGATTTAGAGAACTATTTAAATGGTCTTTAATATCATAGTGTTGTGTATTGTAGGGATTTCAGGGGGTGGCCCTGACCAAGACACAAACCTGTCCAGCGAATGTCAACCCAACACCTTAAACATTATGTCAAGAGATCAAAACCCCTTGACAATGTCACTAGGTGTTGGATTAAGGTCGCTACAGAACTATTCTGCATATATGTTCAAAAGGGTAGCCTTATGCCCCTCAAACCTCTGTGTGCTGAGGGTGTCAGGTTCTTGTCCAGTTCTGGCGTTTAGGTCGCCACAGACTTGTACATGTCCCTGTGTTTGGAAATGATCGATTTCCCCCTCCAGGATGAAGAAGCTGTCTTAAATAAAGTATGGGGATTCTATTGGGGGGGTATAGGTAGCACACAGGAGGTGTGAAATTATCTCTCTCTGTTGAGATAATTTCCTTTTGATTTTCTAGCCAAAAGTAAAATGTTCCTGTTTTGATTAATTGAATAAAGTGATTTAGGTCTGCTCTATACCAAATTAGCAAATCTCTCTCTCTCTCTCTCTCTCTCTCTCTCTCTCTCCCTCCCTCCCTCTTCTTAAGTCATTGTATTGTATAAACAGCTAAAATCCCAAGAAGTAGAGATTTGCTACTTAGCTCAGATAATCTGCATTAGATGTGCCTTTTCTATAACCCGCTTGTGTAACGAACAGTCAGATTTACACTGAGTGTACAAAACATTTAGAAGACCTTCCTAACATTTAGAATGCCCCCCTTTTACCCTCAGAACAACCTACATTAATTGGGGCATGGACTCTACAAGGTGTCAAAAGCGTTCCACAGGGATGCTGGCCCATGTTGACTCCAATGCTTCCCACAGTTGTGTCAAGTTGGCTGAATGTCCTTTGGGTGGTGGACCATTCTTCATACACAGAGGAAACTTTTGAGCTTGAAAAATCCAGCCGTGTTGCAGTTCTTGACACACTCAAACAGGTATGCCTACTAGCATACCCTGTTCAAAGGCACTTAACTCTTTTGTCTTGCCCATTCACCCTCTGAATGTCACACATACACAATCTATGTCTCAATTGTCTCAAGGCTTAAAAAGTATTATTTAACCAGTCTCCTCCCCTTCATCTAAACTGATTGAAGTGGATTTAACAAGTGGCATCAATAAGGGCTAATAGCTTTCACCTGGATTCACCAGGTCAGTCTGTCATATAATGTTTTGTACACTCAGTGTATATACTGTACTGTATACAGTATATGATGAATGTTGATGAAACATGTACAATTCCCTTCTTAAAATGACATTTAGCAAATGTTTTCTTTATTTGGCTATTTATGTTTGGACTGTACACTGAAAAAAAACTAAACCTTACCACAATGTTTCATCAGCTGTAAGAAAACACAACTCTAAATTGGTAACCGTGGTGATTAGACTCTCTTCTGTGGTTGGATCTCGCACATTATCATGATAAGCTGGCGTCATTACATTGTGTCTGTGTGTGTGTTTGCAGGTGTCTGTGTGTGTGTGTTTGTGCGAGCGTGCGTGTGTGTATGTTTGTGTGTATGAGTGTGTGTTATTGGTGTCCACCAGCACGGTTAAAATGTCCACCGTTTGATTGATGGGCTAATCAGGATACACAAAGGACTTTGCAGACGGACACACACTCACTAACCAGTCATCATGGACACACACTCACTAACCAGCCATCATGGACACACACTCACTAACCATTCATCAACACTTATAGTCTACAGACAACAGTTAGAGTCTACCACAGCTATAGTCTACAACAGCTATAGTCTACAGACAACAGCTATAGTCTACGACAGGTATAGTCTACAACAGCTATAGTCTACAAGAAGATATAGTCTAAAAGAAGCTATAGTCTACAACAGCTATAGTCTACAACAGACAACATCTATAGTCTACAATATCTATAGTCTACAACAGCTATTGTCTCCAAGAAGCTATAGTCTACAGCAGCTATAGTCTACAACATCTATAGTCTACAACAGACAACAGATATAGTCTACAATAGCTATAGTCTACAGCAGCTATAGTCCACAACATCTATAGTCTACAAGAGCTATATTCTACAACAGACAACAGATATAGTCTACAATAGCTATAGTCTACAACAGCTATAGTCTACAACATCTATAGTCTAAAACAGCTATATTCTACAACAGACAACAGATATAGTCTACAACAGCTATAGTCGGAACCTCCACTGACGCCAGTGACTCCCTGACCCCCCATGGGTGTTCCTGGTCTTGCGGCCATTGGGGGGTGGGGTGTAATTAGTTTTCAGAGAGGTCTGATTTGGTGTCCAGAGCCCTCTCTGGAATACTCCATGTTAGTTTTGTTGTTTGGTCCCCAATTAGAGGCAGCTGCGCTGCGTTGACTCTAATTGGGGATCCCATTTAAGGGTGCCGCCTGCCCACGTGTGTGTGGGTCATTGTTTGTGTGCATGCGTTGAGGCTGTTCACTGCTTATTGTTTTGTTGAGATTGCTAAATAAAGTATGTCAAACTACCACTGCTCTGCGCCTAGGGTTCTGTACTCCACTCGACGTGACAGTAGTCTACAACAGACAACAGCTATAGTCTACAACAACTATAGTCTACAAAAGCTATAGTATACAGCAGTATAGTCTACAACAGACAGCAGTTATAGTCCACAACAGCCACAGACTAAAAAAGCTATAGTCTTAAACAGCTACAGTCTACAACATCTATAATCTACAACAAAGAACAGCTATAGTCTACAACAGCAATAGTCTACAACAGCTATAGTCTACAACAGCAATAGTCTACAACAGCTATACTCTACAACAGCTATAGTCTACAACAGCAATAGTCTACAACAGCTATACTCTACAACAGCTATAGTCTACAACAGCAATAGTCTACAACAGCTATACTCTACAACAGCTATACTCTACAACAGCTATAGTCTACAACAGCTATAGTCTACAACAGCTATACTCTACAACAGACAACAGCACTAGTCTACAACAGCTATAGTCTATAACAGCAGCAGCTATAGTCTACAACAGCAATAGTCTACAACAGACAACAGCTATAGTCTACAGCAGATATAGTCTACAAAAAACAACAGCTGTAGTCTACAACAGCTATAGTCTACAAATGCTATAGTCTACGCAAGTTATATCCTGCAACAGCACAGTCTACATCAGCTATAGTCTAAAACAGACCGTACTATAGTCTACAACATATAGCAGCTATAGTCTGCAGCAGCTACAGTCTACAACATCTATAATCTACAAGAGTCAACATCTATAGTCTACAACAGCTATAATCTACAGTAGCTATAGTCTACAACAGATATAGTCTACAACAGACAACAGCTATAGTCCTCAACAGCTATAGTCTACAGCAGCTATAGTCTACAGCAGCTATAGTCTACATTAATCTATAGTCTACAACAGACAACAGCTATAATCTACAGCAGCTATAGTCTACAAGAGACAACAGCTATAGTCTACAACAGCTATAGCCTACAACAGACCACAGCTATAGTCTACAACAGCTATAGTCTACAACAAACAACAGCTATAGTCTACAGCAGATATAGTCTACAACAGACAACAGCTGGAGTCTACAACAGCTATAGTCTACAAAAGCTATAATCTACACAAGTTATATCCTATAACAGCCACAGTCTAAAACAGACCGTCCTATAGTCTACAACATATAGCAGCTATAGTCTACAAGAGCTATTGTCTACAACATACAGCAGCCCTAGTCTACAGCAGCTATAGTCTACAACAGCTATAGTCTACAACAGCTATTGTCTACAACAGACAACAACTATAGTCTACCACAGCTGTAGTCTACAGCAGCTATAGTCTACTGGAGACAACAGCTGTAGTCTACAACTGTTGTAGTCTACAACAGTCATAGTCTACAAAAGCTATAGTCTACAACAGCTGTAGTCTACAACACACAACAGCTATAGTCTACAGCAGCTATAGTCTACAACAGACAGCAGTTATAGTGTACAACAGCTATAGTCTAAAACAGCTACAGTCTTCAACAGCTATAGTCTACAATAGTTAACAGCTATAGTCTACAACAACTATTGTCTAGAACATACAGCAGCTATAGTCTACAGCAGCTATAGTCTACACCAGCTATAGTCTACAACAGAATAGTCTACAGACAACTGCTATAGTCTACAGCAGCTTTAGTCTACAACATCTATAGTCTACAACAGCTATAGTCTACAGTAGCTATAGTCTACAACAGATATAGTCTACAACAGACAACAGCTATAGTCCTCAACAGCTATAGTCTACAGCAGCTATAGTCTACATTAATCTATAGTCTACAACAGCTATAGTCTACTACAGACAACATCTATAGTCTACAATAGCTATAGTCTACTACAGACAACATCTATAGTCTACAACAGCTATAGTATACTACAGACAACATCTATAGTCTACAGCATCTATAGTCTACTGGATATAGTCTATAGGAGCTATTGTCTACACCAGCTATAGTCTACACCAGCTATAGTCTACAGCACCTATAGTCTACAGCAGCTATAGTCTACAGGATCTATAGTCTACAGCAGCTATAGTCTACAGGATCTATAGTCTACAGCAGCTATAGTCTACAGCAGCTATAGTCTACAGCAGCTATAGTCTACAGGATCTATAGTCTACAGCAGCTATAGTCTACAGGATCTATAGTCTACAGCAGCCATATGGAGGGCTATAGATGTACTGAATGGGTCCTTGTTTGACACACATATTGTCATCTGAGAAACATGATGAATAGATACAACTGCGTTCCAAATGGCACCCTACTCCCTTTATAGTGCACTATGTTTGACCAGGGTCATGTGGCCATTAGGATGCCATTTGGGACACAACCTTTGCATAGTATCAGTGTTCATAACCTCAGCCCTGACTGAAGGTGTTGTATATAGACACAGCCGTTCCCTAAGGAGATACAGCCCTATCAACACCCAGAAAGAGACAGAAAGAAAGAGAGGATGATTGTGAGTAGAAATGAAGGAGGAGGAAGAGAGAGAGATATAACCCCCTCCCAGAGTGCAAGTTGCAGTATTGTTGGTTTAGAAAAAGGGGGGAGAGAGAGAGATGCCATTTGCACATTGTTTCAATACTGTATACAATATATACATAATGTGACGTTTGAAATGTCTTTATTCTTTTGGAACTTCTGTGAGTGTAATGTTTACTGTTAATTGTTTATTATCTACTTCACTTGCTTTGGCAATGTTAACATATGTTTCCCATGCCAATAAAGCCCCTTAAATTGAATTGAATTGAGATAGATCCCTCCCAGAGTGTGTGGTTAAAATCACACACATTTCTATCCACAAAGCCGTGGGGCAGAAAAGAGCTGTAAAATTCTACAACCACTTAAAAGGAAGCGTTTCCCGAACCTTTCATATCAAAGCCATCACCTACAGAGAGATGAACCTGGAGAAGAGTCCCCTAAGCAAGCTGGTCCTGGGGCTTTGTTCACAAACTCAAACAGAACCCAGAGAGCCCCAGAAAATGAATTACTTGACACATTGGAAATAATTAACAAATAAACTAAACAAACTAGAATGCTATTTGTCCCTAAACAGAGAATAGATAGTGGCAGAATACCTGACCACTGTTACAAACACAAACTTAAGGAAAGCTTTGACTATGTACAGACTCAGTGAGCATAGCCTTGCTATTGAGAAAGGCCACCGTAGGCAGACCTGGCTCTCAAGAGAAGACAGGCTATGTGTACACTGCCCACAAAATGAGGTGGAAACTGAGCTGCACTTCCTAACCTCCTGCCAAATGTATGATCACATTAGAGACACATATTCCCTCAGATTACACAGATCCACAACGAATTCGAAAACAAATCCAATTTTGATAAACTCCCATATCTACTGGGTGAAATACCACAGTGTTCCATCACAGCAGCAAGATGTGTGACCTGTTGTCACAAGAAAAGGGCAACCAGTTAATTTTTATTGTTTACTATCTACTTCACTTGCTTTGGCAATGTTAACATATGTTTCCCAATGACAATAAAGCCCTTAGATTGAAATGAATTGAATTGAGAGTGAAAGAGAGAAATTGAGTGAGAGAAAGAGAGAGAGAGAGAGAGAGAGAGAGAGAGACAGAGACAGAGACAGAGACAGAGACAGAGACAGAGACAGAGACAGAGACAGAGAGAATGAGAGAATGAAAGAAATATCTCTAGACCGTTACAGCGTTCTAACAATAAGTGGTCTCCTCCAGGCTTTAATTATCCTAGCTGAGATTGACACCTGAATGTGCAGTCATGCTCTAACCCCATAGCACTACCATAACAGTGCCTCTCTCTCTCTCTCTCTCTCTCTCTCTCTCTCTCTCTCTCTCTCTCTCTCTCTGTCTCTCGCATTTGCTCTCCATCTCTCTCTCTCTCTCTCTTTTGCACACGGTCTCCATCTCGCTCTCTCTCTCTACCTCTCTCGCTCGCTCTCTCTCTCTCTCTCTCTCTCTCTCCTCTTTCTCCTTCTCTATTCATCTCTCGACCTCCTCCTCTCTCCATCACTCACTCTTTCTCTCTCTCTTCCTCCCCTATCTCTCTCTCTCTCCCTCTCTCAGAGAAGCAATCAAAGCAGTATTATTATTGCTGGGGGTCTAAAGAGGAGAGACAGGGAGGTAGAGACAGAAACCCAATTACTTCATCACACAAAGGCAGGATTAATACACTGCTGATCACAGGGTTGAATCCCAAATGGCACCCTATTCCCTATATAGTGCACTACTTTAGACATATGAGCCCTGATGAAAAGTAGTGCACTGCATGGGGAATAGGATGCCATTTGGGAAGCATGCTGGATGATGTCACCACCAACACCATGTTATGCTCTGGGGGAAATGTCATTCATCGTTGGAATGCTAATGAGCAGCCCTGGTACCATGAGCAGAGGAGATGTTGGTCCCCTGACAACCTGGACTCAGGAGTAGACATAACATAGGAAATGTAAATCCGGGACACTCCAATTAGTCTGTTATTTTACGTTTTGCATGGTATGTATTCATTTGTGGATGTCCATCATCCATTTCATATGATATGTTGGGGTGGCAGGTAGCCTAGTGGTTAGGGCTTTGGGCCAGTAACCGAAAGGTTGCTTGATTGAATTCCCGAGGTAAAATCCGTCGTTCTGCCCCTGAACAAGGTAGTTAACGAGCTGTTCACCGGTAGGTGAAAAATAAAAAATACAATTCATATTATATGTTACGAATTGCAATTCATACAATATTGTACGAATTTAGTAAATATATTATATGTTTTACGACTTTCAATTTAGGTGGCTAATGCTAACGTTAGCTAGGCTAGGGGTTAAGGTTAGGGTTAGGTTTAGGGTTAGGTGAAGGGTTAGCTAACATGCTAAGTAGTTGCAAAGTAACTATTAAGTGGTAAGTAGATGCAAAGTTGTTAAAATGCTAAAGTTGTCCGTGATGAGATACAAACTTGCAACCTTTGGCTTGATAGAAATTCACATTATACGCCCACCCATACACCCTAATTTAGTTTTGTCTTAAGTAACCTTCTGTCTTATGTAACCAAATGTAACATATCATACTAAATTGAGTGTCCTGTATTTACATTTACTGTGTTACATCTAGTTAATGAGATCAGGCTGGCCCTGTTTAAGGAGAGGAGAGGATCCTGGTCAAAAGTAGTGCACTATATAGGGAACAGTATGCCATTTGGGACGCCGTGCCAGGCTACCTGATAGGTGGGAAGGTTAAGCCGCACTAATGACACTTTGGGTTGCACCAATCAAAACACAGACCTATAACAGCAGCCATGACAGTGGCCACGGCAACAACAGGAAGAGAGGAAGTAGAGGGACTGACAACAAAACTATAATTATCTCCATCTAAGAGGAGCAGAGGAGATCTCTTTAGTGTATCATATTAACTATCTGGAGAGAACAGAAAGATATCTTGTTAGTGTAACATGTTACCTACAGTATCTGGAGAGAACAGAAAGATATCTTGTTAGTGTAACATGTTACCTACAGTATCTGGAGAGAACAGAAAGATATCTTGTTAGTGTAACATGTTACCTACAGTATCTGGAGAGAACAGAAAGATATCTTGTTAGTGTAACATGTTACCTACAGTATCTGGAGAGAACAGAAAGATATCTTGTTAGTGTAACATGTTACCTACAGTATCTGGAGAGAACAGAAAGATATCTCGTTAGTGTAACATGTTACCTACAGTATCTGGAGAGAACAGAAAGATATCTTGTTAGTGTAACATGTTACCTACAGTATCTGGAGAGAACAGAAAGATATCTCGTTAGTGTAACATGTTACCTACAGTATCTGGAGAGAACAGAAAGATATCTCGTTAGTGTAACATATTACCTACAGTATCTGGAGAGAACAGAAAGATATCTCGTTAGTGTAACATGTTACCTACAGTATCTGGAGAGAACAGAAAGATATCTCGTTAGTGTAACATGTTACCTACAGTATCTGGAGAGAACATAAAGATATCTCGTTAGTGTAACATGTTACCTACAGTATCTGGAGAGAACAGAAAGATATCTTGTTAGTGTAACATGTTACCTACAGTATCTGGAGAGAACAGAAAGATATCTTGTTAGTGTAACATGTTACCTACAGTATCTGGAGAGAACAGAAAGATATCTTGTTAGTGTAACATGTTACCTACAGTATCTGGAGAGAACAGAAAGATATCTTGTTAGTGTAACATGTTACCTACAGTATCTGGAGAGAACAGATGAGATCTCTGTTCCATTATTTTACTGTTAGATTTGTGTGTATTGTTGTGTATTGTTAGATATTACTGCACTGTTGGAGGTAGGTTAGATATCACTGCACTGTTGGAGGTAGGTTAGATATTACTGCACTGTTGGAGGTAGGAACACAAGTGCTTTGTTTGTTCCTTGTATAATGAAAAATCGGGACGTTGGTTTAACAACTTTTAACAAATATATACTTCAGCTAGCAATATCCTTGTGTAGCCATGCAAGGCATACTTAACCCCCTCCACCCTCGCATAGCCTGCTGGGTAACATGGTCTTAATGTTATTAACAAATAACAACACATCTTCCTTCCTTTAAAAGAAAACTACTTTTCAATGTAACTAAACATGTCACATATCACATAACATGACATGTGTTTACTCAACCTGCATAACATGACATGTGTTTACTCAACCTTTATAACATGACATGTGTTTACTCAACCTGCATAACATGACATGTGTTTACTCAACCTTTATAACATGACATGTGTTTACTCAACCTGCATAACATGACATGTGTTTACTCAACCTGCATAACATGACATGTGTTTACTCAACCTGCATAACATGACATGTGTTTACTCAACCTGCATAACATGACATGTGTTTACTCAACCTGCATAACATGACATGGGTTTACTCAACCTGCATAACATGACATGTGTTTACTCAACCTGCATAACATGACATGTGTTTACTCAACCTGCATAACATGACATGTGTTTACTCAACCTGCATAACATGACATGTGTTTACTCAACCTGCATAAAATGACATGTGTTTACTCAACCTGCATAACATGACATGTGTTTACTCAACCTGCATAACATGACATGTGTTTACTCAACCTGCATAACATTACTTTTTTTTTATCGCAATCATCACAACAGATTTTGAGTGTGTTTGTTTTTCCCCCATTAAATACAGTCTCTGTCCAAACAGTTGTTTTCAGATAAAAAAAACTTCAGTCCAGGGGCTTTTTAATTATTCTGCTGAAGTACTTCCTAAAGCAGTTGGACAGCGTTCGTTGTCAGTCAGGGTGTTCTGACTGTTTTGTCCATTGCTAAAGGCATTTGACACTTCAGCAGTATCCTCCTGATGATCCTCAGTCCCTTGGGTGAATGGCTGAAGCCTTAGATCCACTCTGTTTCGTAGTGATGTCTCGGAGTCGTACATGATCTCCAGGTTTAAAGCTAAGTGTCTCGCACTGTCGCTGTTTTTGTATTTCTTCTTTTCCTTTGCAAGTTTGATTTTGTGACTTTGTGAGCACCTCTGGGTGACTTTGTGAGCATCTCTGGTTGACTTTGTGAGCACCTCTGGGTGACTTTGTGAGCGCCTCTGGGTGTCTTTGTGAGCGCCTCTGGGTGACTTTGTGAGCGCCT
Source organism: Thymallus thymallus (assembly GCA_023634145.1). NCBI lineage: Eukaryota > Metazoa > Chordata > Actinopteri > Salmoniformes > Salmonidae > Thymallus > Thymallus thymallus. The sequence continues at coordinate 31,011,737 of CM042396.1, forward strand.
CTAGGTGACTTTGTGAGCGCCTATGGGTGACTTTGTGAGCGCCTCTGGGTGACTTTGTGAGCGCCTCTGGCTGACTTTGTGAGCGCCTCTGGGTGACTTTGTGAGTGCCTCTGGGTGTTAGCAGGTCCTCATGGATGGGTCAGTTGGTTCTGATGGACGTCCCATCAACATTTGTCCAGGTGAAAGTCCGTTCTGCCGAGATGCGCTGCGGTAGATCATCAGACTTTTTAGGAAATCCTCTTTTCCATCGTGTGCCTTTTTCATCAGACCTTTGACAATTTTGACTGAACTCTCTGCTAAGCCGTTGGACCTTAGTTGGGACTGAAAGTGTTGTGTTGGAATCCCCAGTCGTTATCGAACGATCGAAATTCGGAACTTGAGAACTGCGGGCCATTGTCTGAGTACAATTCAGGAGCGAAGAAGACTGATTTGAGGTTAAGTGATTACAGCTTTGCTGGAGATAGTTGGCAGTGTTGCTACTTCAGGGTAGTTTGAGTAGTTGTCTGTAACAACAGGGACTTTTGCCATTGCAGTCAAAAAGGTCAAC
>CM042396.1:31017283-31019120 GCA_023634145.1 Thymallus thymallus
TTTTAAGAATGTGAAATGTCAGAATAATAGCAGAGAGAATTATTTATTTCAGCTTTTAATTCTTTCATCACATTCCCAGTGGGACAGAAGTTTACATACACTCAATTAGTATTTGGTAGCATTGCCTTTAAATTGTTTAACTTGGGTCAAACATTTTGTGTAGCCTTCCACAAGCTTCCCACAATAAGTTGGGTGAATTTTTGCCCATTCCTGCTGACAGAACTGGTGTAACTGAGTCAGGTTTGTAGGCCTCCTTGCTCAAAACATGCTTTTTTCAGTTCTGCCCACAAATGTTCTATAGGTTTGAGGTCAGGGCTTTGTGATGGCCACTCCAGTACCTTGACTTTGTTGTCCTTAAGCCATTTTGCCACAACTTTGGAAGTATTCAGGGGATCATTGTCCATTTGGAAGACCTATTTGCGACAACCTTTAACTTCCTGACTGATGTCTTGAGATTTTGCTTTCAATATATCCACATAATTGTCCTTCCTCATGATGCCATCTATTTTGTGAAGTGCATCAGTCCCTCCTGCAGCAAAGCATCCCCACAACATGATGCTGCCACCCCTGTGCTTTACGGTTGGGATGGTGTTCTTTGGCTTGCAAGCCTCCCCCTTTTTCCTCTAAACATAACAATGGTCATTATGGCCAAACAGTTCTATTTTTGTTTCTTCAGACCAGAGGACATTTCTCCGATAAGTACGATCTTTGTCCCCACGTGCAGTTGCAAACTGTAGTCTGGCTTTTTTATGGTGGTTTTGGAGCGGTGGCTTCTTCCTTGCTGAGCGGCCTTTCAGGTTATGTCGATATAGGACTCGTTTTACTGTGAATATAGATATTTTTGTACCTGTTTCCTCCAGCATCTTCACAAGGTCCTTTGCTGTAGTTCTGTGATTGATTTGCACTTTTCACACAAAAGTCTGTTCATCTCTAGCAGACAGAATGCGTCTCCTTCCTGAGCGGTATGACGGCTGCGTGGTCCATGGTGTTTATACTTGCGTACTATTGTTTGTACAGATGAACGTGGTACCTTCAGGCGTTTGGAAATTGCTCCCAAGGATGAATCAGACTTGTGGAGGTCTACAATTTTTATAGTTGATTTCTTTAGATGTTCCCATGATGTCGAGCAAAGAGGCACTGAGTTTGAAGGTAGGCCTTGCAATACATCCACAGGTACACCTCCAATTCACTCAAATTATGTCAATTAGCCTATCAGAAGCTTCTAAAGCCATGACACAATTTTTTGTAATTTTCCAAGTTGTTTAAAGGCACAGTCACTTAGTGTATGTAAACTTCTGACCCACTGGAATTGTGATTATAGTGAATTATAAGTGAAATAATCTGTCTGTAAACAATGTCCTAACCGACTTGCCAAACCTATAGTTTGTTAACATGAAATCTGTGGAGTGGTTGAAAAATGAGGTTTTAATGACTTCAACCTCAGTGTATGTAAACTTCCGATTTCAACTGTACATAATATGAGATTTGAAATGTCTTTATTCTTTTGGAACTAAGTGTAATGTTAACTGTTAATTTTCTTGTTTACTATCTACTTCACTTGCTTTTGCATTGTTAACATATGTTTCCCATGCCAATAAAACCCTTAAATTGAATTGAGAGAGAGAGAGAGAGAGAGAGAGAGAGTGAGAGAGAGAGAGTGAGAGTGAGAGAGAGAGAGAGAGAGAGAGAGAGAGAGAGTGAGAGAGAGAGAGAGAGAGAGAGAGAGAGAGAGAGAGAGAGAGAGTGAGAGAGAGAGAGAGAGAGAGAGAGAGAAGTGAGAGAGAGAGAGAGTGAGAGAGTGAGAGAGTGAGAGAGTGAGAGAGAGAGAGAGAGAGAG
>CM042396.1:31019360-31021860 GCA_023634145.1 Thymallus thymallus
TAGATTCATGAAGTAGGTCATTTATAGTATGGTTTATTAATCTATTCTCTACTGATTAGTCTGGATATTAATAATGTTATCATGTTGTCATTAAGAATAATAATGAGAGAGAGAGAGACAGACATACAGAGAAAGAGAGAGAGAGAGAGAGAGAGAGAGAGAGAGAGAGCGAGACAAGAGAAAGAGAGAGCCATACAGAGAGAGAGACATACAGAGAAAGAGAGCGAGAGAGAGAGATACAGAGAAAGATAGAGACATACAGAGAAAGAGAGAGACATACAGTGAAAGAGAGAGAGACATACAGAGAGAGAGATGAGAGAGAGAGACAACCTGTTCCACTAACACACTGAAGCCTCAGGACCAGAACATCCAATCAATCAGAATTAACCAAATTACAAAACATCTAAAACAAACTACATTACCTATTGGAAAACACAAGCACAAAGCAAAATGCAGTGCTATTTGGCCCTAAATCGACAGTACACCATGGCAAACTATCTGACCATGGTGACTGATCAAAACCTCAGGAAAACCTTGACAAAGTACAGGCTCAGCGAGCAACAGCCTTGCTATTGAGAAGGGGTAGACACAGGAAAAACCTGGCTCCCTGTAGAGGAAAGGCTGTGCAACCACTGCACCACAGACCACAAATACAAACTCCATCTAGACTCCGTTCCTCTAGAGCACAAAAAAACTATACATTCCTCGTCCTAAACATCAGGTAACTTCCACAAAGCTGTGAACCATCTGAGAGACAAGGCAAGAAGGGCCTTCTATGACATCAAAAGGAACATAACATTTGACCATACCAATTAGGATCTGGCAAAAAATACTTGAATCAGTTATAGAACCCACAGCCCTTTATGGTCTGGGGTCCGCTCACCAACCAAGAATTCACTAAATGGGACAAAACACCAAATTGAGACTCTGCATGCAGAAATCAGCAAAAATATCCTCTGTGTACAACGAAAAACACCAAATAATGCATGCAGAGCAGAATTAAGTTGAAATACCACAGTGTGCCATGACAGCAGCAAGATTTGTGACCTGTTGCCACAGAAAAGGGCAACCAGTGAAGAACAAACTCCATTGTATAAACAACACATATTTATGTTTATTTATTTTCCCATTTGAACTCGTTACCTGTATAAAAGACACCTGTCCACACACTCAATCAAACAGACTCCAACCTCTCCACAATGGCCAAGACCAGAGAGCTGTGTAAGGACATCAGGGATAAAATTGTAGACCTGCACAAGGCTGGGAATGGGCTACAGGACAATAGGCAAGCAAGCTTGGTGAGAAGGCAACAACTGTTGGCGCAATTATTAGAAAATGGAAGAAGTTCAAGATGACGGTCAATCTCCCTCGGTCTGGGGCACCATGCAAGATCTCACCTCGTGGGGCATCAATGATCATGAGGAAGGTGAGGGATCAGCCCAGAACTACACGGCAGGACCTGGTCAATGACCTGAAGAGAGCTGGGACCACAGTCTCAAAGAAAACCATTAGTAACACACTACGCCGTCATGGGATTAAAAATCCTGCAGTGCACCCAAGGTCCCCCTGCTCAAGCCAGCGCATGTCCAGGACCGTCTGAAGTTTGCCAATGACCATCTGGATGATCCAGAGGGAGGAATGGGAGAAGATCATGTGGTCTGATGAGAGAAAAAATAGAGCTTTTTGGTCTAAACTCCACTCACCGTGTTTGGAGAAAGAAGAAGGATCAGTACAACCCCAAAGAACACCATCCCCAACCGTGAAGCATGGAGGTGGAAACATCATTCTTTGGGGATGCTTTTCTGCAAAGGGGACAGGACGAACTGCACCGTATTGAGGGGAGGATGGATGGGGCCATGTATCGCGAGATCTTGGCCAACAACCTCCTTCCCTCAGTAAGAGCATTGAAGATGGGTCGTGGCTGGGTCTTCCAGCATGACAACGACCCGAAACACACAGCCAGGGCAACTAAGGAGTGGCTCCGTAAGAAGCATCTCAAGGTCCTGGAGTGCCTAGCCAGTCTCCAGACCTGAACCCAATAGAAAATCTTTGGAGGGAGCTGAAAGTCTGTATGCCCAGCGGACAGCCCCGAAACCTGAAGGATCTGGAGAAGGTCTGTATGGAGGAGTGGGCCAAAATCCCTGCTGCAGTGTGTGCAAACCTGGTCAAGAACTACAGGAAACGTATGATCTCTGTAATTGCAAATTTTTGTTTTTAGATTCCGTCACTCACAGTTGAAGAGTACCTATGATAAAAATTACAGACTTCTACATGCTTTGTAAGTGGGAAAACCTGCAAAATCGGCAGTGTATCAAATACTTGTTCTCCCCCACTGTATATACAGTTGAAGTCGGAAGTTTACATACACCTTAGCCAAAAACATTTAAACTCCGTTTTTCACAATTCCTGGCATTTAATCCTAGTAAAAATGCCCTGTCTTAGGTCAGTTAGGATCACCACTTTATTTTAAGAATGTGAAAATGTCAGAATAATAGCAGAG
>CM042396.1:31026860-31074360 GCA_023634145.1 Thymallus thymallus
TGGTGATGATATGTCAGTTACAGTCTGCTACAGTGGTGATGATATGTCAGTTACAGTCTGCTACAGTGGCGATATGTCAGTTACAGTCTACTACAGTGGTGCTGATATGTCAGTTACAATCTGCTGCAGTGATGATATGTTAGTTGCAGTCTGATACAGTGGTGATGATATGTCACTTACAGTCTGCTGCAGTGGTGATGATATGTCACTTACAGTCTGCTGCAGTGGTGATGATATGTCAGTTACAGTCTGCTGCAGTGGTGTTGATATGTCACTTATAGTCTGCTGCAGTGGTGATGATATGTCAGTTACAGTCTGCTGCAGTGGTGATGATATGTCACTTACAGTCTGCTGCAGTGGTGATGATATGTCAGTTACAGTCTGCTGCAGTGGTGTTGATATGTCACTTATAGTCTGCTGCAGTGGTGATGATATGTCAGTTACAGTCTGCTGCAGTGGTGATGATATGTCACTTACAGTCTGCTGCAGTGGTGATGATATGTCAGTTACAGTCTGCTACAGTGGTGATGATATGTCAGTTACAGTCTGCTACAGTGGTGATGATATGTCAGTTACAGTCTGCTACAGTGGTGATGATATGTCACTTACAGTCTGCTGCAGTGGTGATGATATGTCAGTTACAGTCTGCTACAGTGGTGATGATATGTCAGTTACAGTCTGATACAGTGGTGTTGATATGTCAGTTACAGTCTGCTGCGGTGGTGTTGATATGTCAGTTACAGTCTGCTGCAGTGGTGATGATATGTCAGTTACAGTCTGCTACAGTGGTGATGATATGTCAGTTACAGTCTGATACAGTGGTGTTGATATGTCAGTTACAGTCTGCTACAGTGGTGATGATATGTCAGTTACAGTCTGCTGCTGTGGTGATGATATGTCAGTTACAGTCTACTACAGTGGTGATGATATGTCAGTTACAGTCTGCTGCAGTGGTGTTGATATGTCAGTTACAGTCTGCTACAGTGGTGTTGATATGTAAGTTACAGTCTGCTGCAGTGATGATATGTTAGTTGCAGTCTGATACAGTGGTGATGATATGTCAGTTACAGTCTGCTGCAGTGGTGATGATATGTCAGTTACAGTCTGCTGCAGTGGTGATGATATGTCACTTACAGTCTGCTGCAGTGGTGATGATATGTCAGTTACAGTCTGCTACAGTGGTGATGATATGTCAGTTACAGTCTGCTACAGTGGTGATGATGTGTCAGTTACAGTCTGATACAGTGGTGTTGATATGTCAGTTACAGTCTGCTGCAGTGGTGATGATATGTCAGTTACAGTCTGCTACAGTGGTGATGATATGTCAGTTACAGTCTGATACAGTGGTGTTGATATGTCAGTTACAGTCTGCTACAGTGGTGATGATATGTCAGTTACAGTCTGCTGCTGTGGTGATGATATGTCAGTTACAGTCTACTACAGTGGTGATGATATGTCAGTTACAGTCTGCTGCAGTGGTGTTGATATGTCAGTTACAGTCTGCTGCAGTGGTGTTGATATGTCAGTTACAGTCTGCTACAGTGGTGTTGATATGTAAGTTACAGTCTGCTGCAGTGATGATATGTTAGTTGCAGTCTGATACAGTGGTGATGATATGTCAGTTACAGTCTGCTGCAGTGGTGATGATATGTCAGTTACAGTCTGCTACAGTGGTGATGATATGTCAGTTACAGTCTGCTGCAGTGGTGATGATATGTCAGTTACAGTCTACTACAGTGGTGATGATATGTCAGTTACAGTCTGCTGCAGTGGTGTTGATATGTCAGTTACAGTCTACTATAGTGACATCTGTACTATACACAGGAAACATGCACTGCAGCAAACAAAAGAAAGCCATATTATACAAATCCAGAGCTGGACCTTCAAGCCCTAACAGAGGCACTAGGTACCAGAGAGAGGAGTGGTAGGTGTGGTAGGAAATCATGTCTTTCATTCAGGGAGGAAAATTAACATGCTGCTGCAACCCTGGAGTCACCCACAGACACACATACACCCACACACACACACACACCACCTTGGAGTCCCACGTCTCTGTAGTTGACAGGACAGGAGAGGAGACAAGAGGAGGCTGTCGCCATGGAAACAGAGAATTGGGCTTTCCAGACGATAACAAGGTGAAGATGTGTAGAGAGAGAGATGCTTTCACTACCCCACCCCCCAACCCCCCCAGAGAGAGTGTCTGGCATGCACCAACCCTAAAGACACACTCTCTATCCAGCTGCTGTCCCAGGGTCTCGCTTCATTAATCAGCAGCGTCAGCAACACACATGCCGGAATACACAGCCCAGTCTCAGTCAATTACACAAAGAACACACACTGCCATCTATACTGACACAAACACACACACCAAAGAAAAACTCACATGCATGCCCTCTCTCTCTCTCTTTCTCTCTCTCTCTCTCTCTCTCTCTCTCTCTCTCTCTCTCTCTCTCTCTCTCTCTCTCTCTCTCTCTCTCTCTCTCTCTCTCTCTCATCCCTGTCTCTCTCCCCCCTCTCTCTCCCCCTCTCTGTCTCTCCCTCTCTCTCTCTCTCTCTCTCTCTCTCTCTCTCTCTCTCTCTCTCTCTCTCTCTCTCTCAGTCTCTCCCTCTCTCTCTCTCTCTCTCTCTCTCTCTCTCCCTCTCTCTCTCTCTCCCCGTCTTTCTCTCTCTCTCTCTCTCTCTATCTCTCTCTTTCCCTTCAGTGCACTGTATGATTTAGAGACTGTCACTCCCCATGGGAGAACACTAAGCTACCAAGAATGAGGAAACTGTAAAAGAGGAAGAAGAGAGGAGGAAACAGCCAGATATAGAGGAAGAAGAGAGGAGGAAACAGCCAGATAAAGAGGAAGAAGAGAGGAGGAAACAGCCAGATAAAGAGGAAGAAGAGAGGAGGAAACAGCCAGATAAAGAGAAGAGAGGAGGAAACAGCCAGATAAAGAGAAGAGAGGAGGAAACAGCCAGATAAAGAGAAGAAGAGAGGAGGAAACAGCCAGATAAAGAGAAGAAGAGAGGAGGAAACAGCCAGATAAAGAGAAGAAGAGAGGAGGAAACAGCCAGATAAAGAGAAGAAGAGAGGAGGAAACAGCCAGATAATGAGAAGAGAGGAGGAAACAGCCAGATAAAGAGGAAGAAGAGAGGAGGAAACAGCCAGATAATGAGAAGAGAGGAGGAAACAGCCAGATAAAGAGAAGAAGAGAGGAGGAAACAGCCAGATAAAGAGAAGAGAGGAGGAAACAGCCAGATAAAGAGAAGAGAGGAGGAAACAGCCAGATAAAGAGAAGAAGAGAGGAGGAAACAGCCAGATAAAGAGGAAGAAGAGAGGAGGAAACAGCCAGATAATGAGAAGAAGAGAGGAGGAAACAGCCAGATAAAGAGAAGAGGAGGAAACAGCCAGATAAAGAGAAGAAGAGAGGAGGAAACAGCCACATAAAGAGGAAGAAGAGAGGAGGAAACAGCCAGATAAAGAGAAGAAGAGAGGAGGAAACAGCCAGATAAAGAGAAGAAGAGAGGAGGAAACAGCCAGATAAAGAGGAAGAAGAGAGGAGGAAACAGCCAGAGAAAGAGGAAGAAGAGAGGAGGAAACAGCCAGATAAAGAGGAAGAAGAGAGGAGGAAGAAGGGGAAAGACAATGGAAAGAAAGAATTTCTCTGAAAAGAGGAAAGCCACCACTGGGAGGATGTTATTTGTATTTTGTCTCACATAACACAGACATCAGGCATGCGTTGGTATACAGTACACAACCACTTAAGCTAACAAGAACACACACACACACACACACACACACACACACACACACACACACACCTTTGTAATTATATTAGTGCAAGCTGATTAGCAAAGAGAACACTATGTCAAAGAGAGGACAATATAAAGTATTTGACCTTAGTGTAGATGGGAGAGGACAGTATAAAGTATTTGACCTTACTGTAGATGGGAGTGGACAATATAAAGTATTTGACCTTACTGTAGATGGGAGAGGACAATATAAAGTATTTGACCTTACTGTAGATGGGAGAGGACAAGATACAGTATTTGACCTTACTGTAGATGGGAGAGGACAAGATAAAGTATTTGACCTTACTGTAGATGGGAGAGGACAAGATAAAGTATTTGACCTTACTGTAGATGGGAGAGGACAAGATAAAGTATTTGACCTTACTGTAGATGGGAGAGGACAAGATAAAGTATTTGACCTTACTGTAGATGGGAGAGGACAAGATAAAGTATTTGACCTTACTGTAGATGGGAGAGGACAAGATAAAGTATTTGACCTTACTGTAGATGGGATAGTTCTGATTCACATAAGGCTACATGGAAACCATGACACAGAGACTGTGTCCCAAATGAAACCTCATTCCCAGTGGTGTAAAATACTTTAAAGTACTAATTAAGTAGTTTTTTGGGGTATCTGTACTTTACTTTAATATTTATATTTTTGACAACTTTATACTTTTACTTCACTACATTCCTAATGAAAAGAATGTACTTTTTACTCCATACATTTTCCCTGACAACCAAATTATGTCTGAGTGTTGGAGTGGGCCCCTGGCTGTCTGTAAATGATGTCTGAGTGTTGGAGTGTGCCCCTGGCTGTCTGTAAATGATGTCTGAGTGTTGGAGTGGGCCCCTGGCTGTCTGTAAATGATGTCTGAGTGTTGGAGTGTGCCCCTGGCTGTCTGTAAATGATGTCTGAGTGTTCGAGTGGGCCCCTGGCTGTCTGTAAATGATGTCTGAGTGTTGGAGTGGGCCCCTGGCTGTCTGTAAATGATGTCTGAGTGTTGGAGTGTGCCCCTGGCTGTCTGTAAATGATGTCTGAGTGTTGGAGTGTGCCCCTGGCTGTCTGTAAATGATGTCTGAGTGTTGGAGTGTGCCCCTGGCTGCCTGTAAATGATGTCTGAGTGTTGGAGTGGGCCCCTGGCTGTCTGTAAATGATGTCTGAGTGTTGGAGTGGGCCCCTGGCTGTCTGTAAATGATGTCTGAGTGTTGGAGTGTGCCCCTGGCTGTCTGTAAATGATGTCTGAGTGTTGGAGTGTGCCCCTGGCTGTCTGTAAATGATGTCTGAGTGTTGGAGTGGGCCCCTGGCTGTCTGTAAATGATGTCTGAGTGTTGGAGTGTGCCCCTGGCTGTCTGTAAATGATGTCTGAGTGTTGGAGTGTGCCCCTGGCTGTCTGTAAATGATGTCTGAGTGTTGGAGTGTGCCCCTGGCTGTCTGTAAATGATGTCTGAGTGTTGGAGTGGGCCCCTGGCTGTCTGTAAATGATGTCTGAGTGTTGGAGTGTGCCCCTGGCTGCCTGTAAATGATGTCTGAGTGTTGGAGTGGGCCCCTGGCTGTCTGTAAATGATGTCTGAGTGTTGGAGTGGGCCCCTGGCTGTCTGTAAATGATGTCTGAGTGTTGGAGTGGGCCCCTGGCTGTCTGTAAATGATGTCTGAGTGTTGGAGTGTGCCCCTGGCTGTCTGTAAATGATGTCTGAGTGTTGGAGTGGGCCCCTGGCTGTCTGTAAATAAAATAAACAAAACAATTCTGGTGTCTGGTTTGCTTAATATAAGAATTTGAAAATTATTTTTGATACTTAAGTATATTTTAGCAATTACATTTACTTTTGATACCTAAGTATATTTAAAACCAAATACTTTTAGACTTTTAACTGATGGTTAATAAGCGATAAGCAGTAATGGACATCACTACCATCATGGGACTTTTAGTTCTGTGTTATTACAGATTCCAACTAAAATCATTTAAACCAGAATTGAAGATCGTGATTATATTTGTAATAATCAAGCTGAGCACTAGTATTAATAGGTATGTGTGAATTACATTTTCGGCTTGGGGAATTGAGCTAGCTGTTACTGGCCCAAAACACTAACCAATTGGCTAACTGCCACATAGGGCTCTGGTCAAAAGTAGTGCACTATATACGGAATAGGGTGCCATTTGGGATGCAGTCAGAGCCCCGGGCAGAAAGGTGGATCAGCTATAAGAGGAAACAATCACAGACTTTCTTCCATGTTTATTGATGCATTATGAAGGTATATAATATGGATTCATGTTTATTGGTGCATTATGAAAGTATATAATATGGATTCATGTTTATTGGTGCATTATGAAGGTATATAATATGGATTCATGTTTATTGGTGCATTATGAAAGTATATAATATGGATTCATGTTTATTGATGCATTATGAAGGTATATAATATGGATTCATGTTTATTGGTGCATCATGAAGGTATATAATATGGATTCATGTTTATTGATGCATTATGAAGGTATAGAATATGGATCCATGTTTATTGATGCTTTGTAAAGGTATATAATATGGATCCATGTTTATTGGTGCATTATGAAGGTATAGAGTATGGATCCATGTTTTTTGGTGCATTATGAAGGTATATAATATGGATTCATGTTTATTGGTGCATTATGAAGGTATATAATATGGATTCATGTCTATTGGTGCATTATGAAAGTATAGAATATGGATCCATGTTTATTGATGCATTATGAAGGTATATAATATGGATCCATGTTTATTGGTGCATTATGAAGATATGTAATATGGATCCATGTTTATTGATGCTTTGTAAAGGTACAGAATATGGATTCATGTTTATTGGTACATTATGAAGGTATATAATATGGATTCATGTTTATTGGTGCATTATGAAAGTATAGAATATGGATCCATGTTTATTGGTGCATTATGAAGGTATATAATATGGATCCATGTTTATTGGTGCATTATGAAGGTATGTAATATGGATCCATGTTTATTGGTGCATTATGAAGATATGTAATATGGATCCATGTTTATTGATGCTTTGTAAAGGTATATAATATGGATCCATGTTTATTGGTGCATTATGAAGGTATAGAGTATGGATCCATGTTTTTTGGTGCATTATGAAGGTATATAATATGGATTCATGTTTATTGGTGCATTATGAAGGTATATAATATGGATTCATGTCTATTGGTGCATTATGAAAGTATAGAATATGGATCCATGTTTATTGATGCATTATGAAGGTATATAATATGGATCCATGTTTATTGGTGCATTATGAAGATATGTAATATGGATCCATGTTTATTGATGCTTTGTAAAGGTACAGAATATGGATTCATGTTTATTGGTACATTATGAAGGTATATAATATGGATTCATGTTTATTGGTGCATTATGAAAGTATAGAATATGGATCCATGTTTATTGGTGCATTATGAAGGTATATAATATGGATCCATGTTTATTGGTGCATTATGAAGGTATGTAATATGGATCCATGTTTATTGGTGCATTATGAAGATATGTAATATGGATCCATGTTTATTGATGCTTTGTAAAGGTACAGAATATGGATTCATGTTTATTGGTACATTATGAAGGTATATAATATGGATTCATGTTTATTGGTGCATTATGAAAGTATAGAATATGGATCCATGTTTATTGGTGCATTATGAAGGTATATAATATGGATCCATGTTTATTGGTGCATTATGAAGGTATGTAATATGGATCCATGTTTATTGGTGCATTAGGAAGGTATATAATATGGATCCATGTTCATTGATGCTTTGTAAAGGTATAGAATATGGATTCATGTTTATTGGTACATTATGAAGGTATATAATATGGATTCATGTTTATTGGTGCATTATGAAAGTATAGAATATGGATCCATGTTTATTGGTGCATTATGAAGGTATATAATATGGATCCATGTTTATTGGTGCATTATGAAGGTATGTAATATGGATCCATGTTTATTGGTGCATTATGAAGATATGTAATATGGATCCATGTTTATTGATGCTTTGTAAAGGTACAGAATATGGATTCATGTTTATTGGTACATTATGAAGGTATATAATATGGATTCATGTTTATTGGTACATTATGAAGGTATATAATATGGATTCATGTTTATTGGTGCATTATGAAAGTATAGAATATGGATCCATGTTTATTGGTGCATTATGAAGGTATATAATATGGATCCATGTTTATTGGTGCATTATGAAGGTATGTAATATGGATCCATGTTTATTGGTGCATTATGAAGATATGTAATATGGATCCATGTTTATTGATGCTTTGTAAAGGTACAGAATATGGATTCATGTTTATTGGTACATTATGAAGGTATATAATATGGATTCATGTTTATTGGTGCATTATGAAAGTATAGAATATGGATCCATGTTTATTGGTGCATTATGAAGGTATATAATATGGATCCATGTTTATTGGTGCATTATGAAGGTATGTAATATGGATCCATGTTTATTGGTGCATTAGGAAGGTATATAATATGGATCCATGTTCATTGATGCTTTGTAAAGGTATAGAATATGGATTCATGTTTATTGGTGCATTATGAAGGTATAGAATATGGATCCATGGTTATTGGTGCATTATGAAAGTATAGAATATGGATCCATGTTTATTGATGCATTATGAAGGTATATAATATGGATCCATGTTTATTGGTGCATTATGAAGATATATAATATGGATCCATGTTTATTGATGCATTATGAAGGTATATAATATGGATTCATGTTTATTGGTGCATTATGAAAGTATATAATATGGATCCATTTTATTGGTGCATTATGAAGGTATATAATATGGATCCATGTTTATTGATGCTTTGTAAAGGTATAGAATATGGATTCATGTTTATTGGTGCATTATGAAGGTATAGAATATGGATCCATGTTTATTGGTGCATTATGAAGGTATAGAATATGGATCCATGTTTATTGGTGCATTATGAAGTTATAGAATATGGATCCATGTTTATTGATGCATTATGAAGGTATAGAATATGGATTCATGTTTATTGATGCTTTGTAAAGGTATAGAACATGGATCCATGTTTATTGATGCTTTGTTAAGGTATAGAATATGGATCCATGTTTATTGGTGCTTTGTAAAGGTATAAAATATGGATCCATGTTTATTGGTGCATTATGAAGGTATAGAATATGGATCCATGTTTATTGGTGCTTTGTAAGGTATAGAATATGGATCCATGTTTATTGATGCTTTGTAAAGGTATAGAATATAGATCCATGTTTATTGGTGCTTTGTAAAGGTGTAGAATATGGATCCATGTTTATTGGTGCATTATGAAGGTATAGAATATGGATCCATGTTTATTGGTGCATTATGAAGGTATAGAATATGGTTCCATGTTTATTGATGCTTTGTAAAGGTATAGAATATGGATCCATGTTTATTGGTGCTTTGTAAAGGTATAGAATATGGATCCATGTTTATTGATGCATTATGAAGTTATATAATATTTATCCATGTTTATTGGTGCATTATGAAGGTATAGAATATGGATCCATGTTTATTGGTGCATTGTGAAGGTATAGAATATGGATCCATGTTTATTGATGCTTTGTAAAGGTATATAATATGGATCCATGTTTTTTGGTGCATTATGAAGGTATAGAATATGGATCCATTTTTATTGGTGCATTATGAAGGTATAGAATATGGATCCATGTTTATTGGTGCATTATGAAGGTATAGAATATGGATCCATTTTTATTGGTGCATTATGAAGGTATAGAATATGGATCCATGTTTATTGGTGCATTATGAAGGTATAGAATATGGATCCATGTTTTTTGGTGCATTATGAAGGTATAGAATATGGATCCATGTTTATTGGTGCATTATGAAGGTATAGAATATGGATCCATGTTTATTGGTGCATTATGAAGGTATAGAATATGGATCCATGTTTATTGGTGCATTATGAAGGTATAGCGTTTATGAATAAGATTAGAGAGGGACAGAAAAAGAGAGAGAGAGAGAGAGAGAGACAGAGAGAGAGAGAGAGAGAGAGAGAGAGAGAGAGAGAGAGAGAGAGAGAGAGAGAGAGAGAGAGAGAGAGAGAGAGAGAGAGAGAGAGAGAGAGAGAGAGAGAGTATAAAAAGACAAACATGATTAGATAGTGAAACACAGCCAGCAGACCGTCCCCAGCATGTCCTGTTTACAAGGCCAGGGGAGTTTTGACCAGCAGCTCTCTATTTAGTGTTTTACATCATCTTTATTTATAACACCACATCCTCTGTCCCTGGAAGACCTTGCACAATTATGTTTTAGCAACAAAGATAGAGACATACAGGCAGAGAGCGAGAGAGATAAGGAGACATGGTGTAAGGAGACATGGTGTAAGGAGACATGGTGTAAGGAGACATGGTGTAAGGAGACATCTTGCATCCACGCGTTCTCCTCCCCTCACCTTTTCTCTTCACTTGTGGACTTCACACATCAGCTGTCTGTGACCAGGCGAAAAATCCTTTCCAAGCCAAACCTTCATATCATAACTGCTAATCACTACATACAGCCAACATTGTTGACACCATATTAGCTAACATCATAGTCAACATAGCTATAAGAACTAGTAAACCCGCTTCAATCATGCATTACAATGTACAATCAGTCAGCAGTTTAGCAGTTACACCGGCGGCCCCGGTGGCAATAAATTGAAATAAACAAAAACTAACCTTGACTTGGAAAAGTTCCAGTGTTGGATAGCCATAGCCTCTCTGTTTGAGCCTGATGTTTGAGTAGGCTAAACTAGCTAGCTGCGTTAGCTACCTAACGCTCTCTCTCTCTCTCTCTCTCTCTCTCTCTCTCTCTCTCTCTCTCTCTCTCTCTCTCTCTCTCTCTCTCTCTCTCTCTCTCGCTCTCTCTCTCTCTCTCTCTCTCGCTCTTGCATTTTTTCAAAACTGTTTAACTATTGTCTTTCTCTCCCTTTGGGTCAACTACTCAACACATGTAATGCACTGCAGTGCTAGCTAGTTGTAGCTTATGCTTTCAGTACTAGATTCATTCTTTGATTGGGTGGACAACATCAGTTAATTCTGAAAGATAGATAGATAGATAGATAGGTACTTTATTGATCCCCCGGGGGGGAAATTTCATTGTCAAGCAGCTACAACAAAAACACAGGGCAGGTGCAAAATGCCACAACGAAAGTACACAAAAGACAGATACATGGTACATGATACATAGAGCGGCAGTATGAAAAAGTATAGAAATACAGGATATCTGGAGTGCAAAAAAAAGCTATAAAAGGACATTGCGTAGTATGAGTGGTTGGCTGAATATGTACACTATACATTGGTGGATGTTGGATGGTTAACTATACTATACAGGTTGATGGCAGAGAAATACTTCAGTAGCTAATGCGTATGATATGAGCGAGGGTAATAATAGTTTACTTAATAGACAGAATGGGTAAATGAACAGGTAAGTGAAAATTTTGCATGGTTAAATTAGCTGTACAGTTAGGTATACAGTTATATTTACAGATAAGTGAATACTTGCATGTTTACACAAACTGTACAGGTAAATGACAGGAAGAGATACTTTAATAGCTAAATGTGTGTATGATATCATTGGGGTAATAATAGTAATTCCCTTAAAATACAGTCCTTAGTGCGCAGGGTTTAATTACAGACAACTGCACTTATTGCACATTTGATATACTAAAAGCAATGAGAAAAGGTGCAACTGGCAGGATACTAATATGCATTCCTGAGTGAATGCCTAGGTCCAATAATTACTTACAATATTGCATGTGATATAATATAACAACTGTACATGGGTATGTATATACAGACCTGTATGAATAAGTAGGTCCTGAGTGGATGAGTGCTGACGGAACAGAGTTACTCACGGATGGATGCATAATTGTTAAACTAGGTCCTAGCACCCCAACAGTTCCAGATCTATGTTGCCGACGGCACGGCACCCCGGTGAGGCATTATATAGTCTCATAGCCGCCGGCAGGAAGGACCTCCTGTGGCGCTCTCTGGCACACCGTGGTGGGATCAGTCTGTGACTGAAAGAGCTCCTCTGGGTCATAACCATAGCGTGCAGAGGGTGGGTGACGTTGTCCATGATGGCCAGCAGTTTGGCCAGGATCCGTCTCTCCGCCACCTCCTCTAGAGTGTCAAGGCTCATCCCCAGGACAGAGCTAGCCTTCCTGATCAGCTTATTTACCCGAGAAGCATCACCGGCTTTGATGTTTGCTCCCCAGCACACCACTGCAAAAAAGATGGCACTGGCCACCACAGACTGGTAGAAGGTATGCAGTAGTTTACTGCACACGTTGAAGGACCTGAGCCTCCTCAGAAAGTAGAGTCGGCTCTGGCCCTTTTTGTACAGGGCCCCGGTGTTACCAGCCCATTCCAGTCTGTTGTCCATATGGACCCCCAAGAACTTGTATGACTCAACCATTTCCACATCCATCCCCTTTATAGGGACTGCAGTCAGTTGTGCCTTGGTTCTCCTGAAGTCCACCACCATCTCCTTAGTTTTGCTGATGTTGAGCTGAAGGTGGTTCTGCTCACACCACAACACAAAGTCACTGATTGTGCTCCTGTACTCCTCCTCCTGCCCACCCCTGATGCACCCTACAATAGCAGAGTCATCCGAGAACTTCTGTAGGTGGCATGTTTCAGAGTTATATCTGAAGTCTGAGGTGTAGAGGGTGAACAGGAAGGGGGACAGGACCGTACCCTGGGGGGCCCCTGTGTTGCTAACTGCCCGTTCTGACACACAGCTCTGTAGTCGCACAAATTGTGGCCTACCGGTCAGGTAGTCCGTGACCCAGGAGACTAAGGGTGCTTCCACTTTCATCCTCCTCATCTTCTCACCCAGTAGCAGGGGCTGAATGGTATTGAAGGCACTGGAGAAGTCAAAAAACATGACCCTCACAGTGCAACCTGCGTTGTCCAGGTGAGAGTAGGCCCTCTGCAGAAGGTAGATGATTGCATCATCCACCCCGATGTTGCGCTGGTATGCAAACTGCAGGGGGTCCATTGATGAACACACCAGGGGTCTGAGGTGAGCGAGGACTAACCTTTCCAGGGTCTTCATGATGTGGGATGTTAGCGCTACAGGTCTGAAGTCATTCAGGACAGTGGGGTGTGCCTTCTTGGGCACTGGGACGAGGCAGGATGTTTTCCACAGCACAGGGACCCTTTCTAGGCTCAGGCTAAGGTTGAAAAGACGCTGGAGTATTCCACACAGTTGGTCAGCACAGACCCTCGGAACCCTTGGGCTGATGCCATCGGGGCCCGCCGCTTTCCACTGGTGTAGTCTCTCCAGCTCTCTCTTCACTTGGTTGGTGGTGAAAGCCAGCCCAGGTGGGGAGGTGGGGGGAAGGGGGGTGTTGAGGATCAGTCCAGGGGGGGCAGGGGCGGAGGTGGAGTCACTGATTGTCTCAGCAGAGGTGCTGTGAGCAAAGTGGGGGTGGGATAGCCGTGAGGGTGTGTGGTCTGGGGAGCTGGAGGGGAGGTGGACAGGGCCAGTATCGAACCTGTTAAAAAATTGGTTCAGCTCATTGGCTCTGTCCTGGGTCCCCTCCGTCTGCCCACTGTTTGACTGTTTGAAAGAGCTCTGATAGGTTGGAGGATGTCCTCTGGAAGTTATCATAATTACTGTGTAAGTCTATGGAAGGGAGTGAGAATCATGAGCCTCATAAGTTTTGTATTGAAGTCAATGTACCCAGAGGAGGACGGAAGCTAGCTGTCCTCCGGCTACACCATGGTGCTAACCTGCTGTTGAGGCTAATGCAGACCTTCATTGCAAAGCAGTGTGTTTTAATCAATTATTTGGTGACATTAATATATTTAGTATAGTTTTATCTAGAAAGAAAAACTTTTTTAATGTTCCACTATTTATTTATTTTTGAAAATCACTGAGGAGGATGGTAGGAGGAGCCTCTGGCTGAGGAGCCTCCACTGTGCACTATATAAGGGCAGCAGGTAGCCTAGTGGTTAGAGTGTTGGGCCAGTAACCGAAAGGTCGCTGGTTTGAATACCCAAGGTGAAAAACCTGTCGATGTGTCCTTGAGCAAGGCACTTAACCCAAATTTGATCCAGAGGCTGACCCTGTAGGTAGGCTGTCATTGTAAATAAGAATTTGTTCTTAACTGACTTCCCTAGTTAAAAAAAGGTCAAATAAATAAAATATAGGGTATAGGGTGCTATTTGGGATGCAGCCCACTTTTTCTAGTTCAACAGTGAGAGCTTCAAAGGGTCCTCGTGCTAATGATTAGTGAGGTGTCTGTCTGTGTGCATGTCCTAAGATATGGTTAGTTTTGATGTGCCTTGGTTATGGGTCATCAAGG
Source organism: Thymallus thymallus (assembly GCA_023634145.1). NCBI lineage: Eukaryota > Metazoa > Chordata > Actinopteri > Salmoniformes > Salmonidae > Thymallus > Thymallus thymallus. The sequence continues at coordinate 31,041,034 of CM042396.1, forward strand.
CTGACAGACAGGTGTTGATTGCTGCTGAAGACACTCTGTGATAGTTACTCTACTGGTAGTGTGTGTGTGTGTGTGTGTGTGTGTGTGTGTGTGTGTGTGTGTGTGTGTGTGTGTGTGTGTGTGTGTGTGTGTGTGCGTGCGTGCGTGCGTGCGTGCGTGCGTGCGTGCGTGCGTGCGTGCGTGATACCAAATAACACAGCTGCTGTTCATGTCCTTATTTGTCCCCATTGTTCCTTGTGTCTATAATGTGAACAGTGGCAGGTGAACTATATACACCTGTTTTCACATCTTAGGTGTGTTACTGTACCTTCCCACCAATGAGGGACAGAGATTATTATGTTAAACATCTGCTCTCTTGTCTCTCTCACTCCCATTCTTTACATCTGTCTCCTTCCCCTTTTCTCTCTCTCTTTCTCTCCCTCTCTCTCTCTCTTTCTCTCCCTCTCTCTCTCTTTCTCTCCCTCTCTCTCTCTCTTTCTCTCCCTTTCTCTCTCTTTCTCTCTCTCTCTTTTTCTCTCTCTCTCTCTTTCTCTCTCTCTTTTTCGCTCTCTCTTTTTCTCTCTCTTTTTCTCTCTCAACGTAACAAATCACCTGTCATAACAGATCACCTGTTATAAACAACATAACAAATCACCTGTTATAACAGATCACCTGTTATTAACAATGTAACAAATCACCTGTTATAACAGATCACCTGTTATATTACAACGTAACATATCACCTGTTATAATAAAGATCATTGCTCTGCACACACACGCCTATGCACGCATGCACTCTCTGAGACAAAGCAAAAACAGGTTTTTTTTGTAAATGTATTACAAATAAAAACTGAAATAACACATTTCCATAAGTATTCAGACCCTTTACTCAGTACTTTGTTGAAGCACCATTGACAGCGATTACAGCCTCAAGTCTTCTTGCGTATGCTGCTACAAGCTTGGCACACCTGTATTCGGCGAGTTTCTACCATTCTTCTCTGCAGATCCTCTCAAGCTTGGCATTCAGGACAAAGAGTTAAATCTTGGTTTCATCAGACCAGAGAATCTTGTTTCCTTTAGGTGCCTTTTGGCAAACTCCAAGCATGCTGTCATGTGCCTTTTACTGAGGAGTGGCTTCCGTCTGGCCACTCTACCATAAAGGCCTGATTTGGTGGAGTGCTGCAGAGATGGTTGTCCTTCTGGAAGGTTCTCTCATCTCCACAATCTCTGGAACTCTGTCAGAGTGACCATCGGGCTGTTGGTCTCCTCCCTTATTCCCCGATTGCTCAGTTTGGCCGGGCAGCCAGCTCTAGAACAAGTCTTGGTGGTTCCAAACATCTTACCTTTAAGAATGATGGAGGCCACTGTGCTCTTGGGGACCTTCAATGCTGCAGACATTTTTTTGATAACCTTCCCCAGATCTGTGCCTCGACACAACCCTGTCTCAGAGCTCTACAGACAATTGCTTTGACCTCATGGCTTGGTTTTTGCTCTGACATGCATTGTCAACTGTGGAACCTTATATAGACAAGTGTGTACCTTTCCAAATCATGTTCAGTAAATGGAATTTACCACAGGTGGACTCCAATCAAGTTGTAGAAACATCTCAAGGATGATCAATGGAAACAGGATGCAGCTGAGCTCCATTTCGAGTTTCATAGTAAAGCGTCTGAATACTTATGTAAATAAGGTGTTTCTGGTTTATTTTTATACTTTTCTTTTATAAAAACCTGTTTTTGCTTTGTCATTATGGGGTGTTGTGTGTAGATTGATGAGGAAAACAATTAATTTAATCAGTTTTAGAATAAGGCTGTAATGTACTGTATCTTTTTCGTAGCTGTCTATTTACCAACACAAACAAATGCTCGCTCTAAGATCACACTAAATGAGGGCCATAAGCAAACAAGTGGCAGGTGATTTTAATGTAGGGAAACTGAAATTCGTTTGACCTTGTTTTTACCAATATGTCACCTGTGCAACTAGAGGCGACAAAACTCTTGATCACCTTCACTCCGCTCACAGAAAAATTGTTATCACCTTTACTCTACACAAAGAAATGCATACAAAGCTCTCCCTCGCTATCCCTCAAATATGGCCATAACTCTATCCTCCTTACTCCTGCTTACAAGCAAAACCTCAAACAGGAAGTACCAGTGACGCACTCAATAAGGAAGTGGTCTGATAAAGTGGGTGCTAAACTACAGGACTCTGAAATATGTTCAAAACATTGAGGAGTTTAGCACATCAGTCACCGGAATCATAAATAAGTGCATTTACGACGTCATCCCCACAATGACCGTACGTACATTACCCAACCAGAAGCCATGGATTACAGGCAACATCTGCGCTTAACTAAAGGTCAGCTGCCGCTTTCAAGGAGTGGGACACTAATCCGGACACTAATAAGACCTCCAACTAAATCGACTCTCTAGCAGGGCTATCAGGATTACAAAGGGAAACCCAGCCGTTTCGAGGCAAGCAACATCAAACCATACGTGAAAGCACCAGCTGTTCCAGATGACTGTTTGATCTCGCTATCCGTAGCCGATGTGAGTAAGACCTTTAAACAGGTTAACATTCACAAGGTGGCAAGTGTCTTCACAGACATTTCAAACCTCTCCCTGGCCCTGTTTCAAGCAGAGTCCCTGTGCCAAAGAACGCCAAGGTAACCTGTCTAAATAACTATCGCACCATAGCACTCACATCTGTAGCCATGAATTTCTTAGACAGGCTGGTCATGGATCACATCAACACCATCATCCCAGACATCCTGGACCCACTCCGTTCGTATAATACCCCAACAGATCCACAGAAGATGCCATCTCTAACGCACTCCACACTGCCCTCTCACATTGACTATAGCTCAGCATTCAACACCATAGTGCCCTCCAAGCTCATCAAGCTGAGGACCCTGGGACTGAACACCTCCCTCTGCAACTGAATCCTGGACTTCTTGACGGTGGTGAGGGATGGCAACTTCACATCCGCCACGCTGACCCTCAACACGGGGGTCCCTCAGGGGTGCATGCTTAGTGCCCTCCTGTACTCACCCATGACTCCAACACAGTTTGCTGACGACACGATGGTGGTAGGCCTGATCACCGAAGACCATGAGAAAGCCTTAATCTCTCTTACCCATTCTTTCCATCTCTCCTTCCACTCTCTTTTTCTCTCTCTCTTTTTCTCTCTCTCGTTCTCTCCTTCAGGCAAATCACCTGTTATAACAGATCAGCTGAATTAAGACAATTGCTCTGCGAAAACACACACACACACACACACACAGCCACCCACCCACCCACACACACACAAGACAACACGTGGACAGCACAGCACATGTAGCATTTTCATATACAGGCTGTAATGATATTAGCGCAAGCTGATTAGTGAAGGGAACATTATGTCAAAGACAATATAGCACAAGACCCTACAGTAGGGGAGAGAGTTCAGGTTCAAGTAAGGGTAACACACACGTTCCTGGAGACCTATAAGCCCTTGATAAACTGTGCTGACTAGACTCTTGTAGCCTTGACCATACATTGTATGAAGAGATAAGAGGAGATGTTAATAGGTTAAACCCTTAGAGTGGATTAGCACATGGTTGAGTCCCAAATGGCACCCTGGCCCTATTACATATTGTGCACTACATCCCTATATGGCCCTGGTCGTAAGTAGTGCTCTATATAGGGAATAGGGTGCCATTTGGGACTCAGAAGAAAACATAAATACACCCTGGGGAGTACACACATGCACAGTTTTACTGTTTAAAGACACACGTACTGTACACACACACTCATATACTGATGACTTGAGCAGATCTCTATCTGACTATTGTTTTGGTCACCGTATTTTATCAGCACACACACACACACACACACACACACACACACACACACACAGAGCTCAAATCACACTCCTGGGAACCACTTTGAATGGATACAGATTCTGCTGCTAAAGTGCAACTGCATGGAAACTCTCTCTCTCTACATTTCTCTCCCTCTTCCCCTCTCTCCTTCTCTCTCTCATTCACCCCATTTCACCTCACACCTGTCCTCGTTACCCAACTCAGCTGTTGTTTTGAATGCCGCTGCCAACCCTATCGCTTCAGAGAGAAGAGGAGTAGGAGAGGAGGAGAGGAGGAGGAGGAGGAGGAGGAGGAGGAAGAGGAAGAGGAGGAGGAGGAGGAGGAGGAGGAGGAGGAGGAGGAGGAGAGGAGGAGGAGGAGGAGGAGGAGGAGGAAGAGGAAGAGGAGGAGGAGGAGGAGGAGGAGGAGGAGGAGGAGGAGGAGGAGGAGGAGGAGGAGGAGGAGGAGAGGAGGAGGAGGAGGAAGAGGAGGAGGAGAGGAGGAGGAGGAGGAGGAGGAGGAGGAGGAGGAGAGGAGAAGGAGGAGGAGAGGAGGAGGAGGAAGAGGAAGAGTGTAGAAAAGTATTAGAGAGAGTTCATGTAAGTTCAAAGAGAGCGAGACAGGAAGAGAATAGAAACAGGAAGAGAATAGAGGCAGGAAGAGAATAGAGACAGGATGAGAATAGAGACAGGATGAGAATAGAGACAGAAAAAGAATAGAGACAGGAAGAGAATAGAGACAGGAAGAGAATAGAGACAGGAAGAGAATAGAGACAGGATGAGAATAGAGACAGGAAGAGAATAGAGACAGGAAGAGAATAGAGACAGAACAATAATAGAGACAGGAAGAGAATAGAGACAGAAAGAGAATAGAGACAGAATGAGAATAGAAACAGGAAGAGAATAGAGACAGGAAGAGAATAGAGACAGGAAAATAATAGAGACAGGAAGAGAATAGAGACAGGAAGATAATAGAGACAGAAAAAGAATAGAGACAGGAAGAGAATAGAGACAGGAAGAGAATAGAGACAGGAAGAGAATAGAGACAGGATGAGAATAGAGACAGGAAGAGAATAGAGACAGGAAGAGAATAGAGACAGGAAGAGAATAGAGACAGGAAGAGAATAGAGACAGGATGAGAATCGAGACAGGAAGAGAATAAAGACAGGAAGATAATAGAGACAGGATGAGAATAGAGACAGGAAGAGAATAGAGACAGAATGAGAAGAGAGACAGGAAGAGAAGAGACAGGAAGAGAATAGAGACAGGATGAGGGTAACATGAGGAGTGATGTGATGTTCTGTATAGCAAGGTAACATGAGGAGTGATGTGATGTTCTGTATATTACTGAAGTATTTCTCTGCCATCGACCTGTATAGTATAGTTAACCATCCAACATCCACCAACGTATAGTGTACATATTCAGCCAACCACCCATACTATGCAATGTCCTTTTTATAGCTTTTTTTTGCACTCCAGATATCTTGTATTTCTATACTTTTTCATACTGCCGCTCTATGTATCATGTACCGTGTATCTGTCTTTTGTGTACTTTCGTTGTGGCATTTTGCACCTGCCCTGTGTTTTGTTGTAGCTGCTTGACAATGAAATTTCCCCCCCGGGGGATCAATAAAGTACCTATCTATCTATCTATCTATCTATCTATCTATCTATCTATCTATCTATCTATCTATCTATCTATCTATCTATCTATCTATCTATCTATCTATCTATCTATCTATCTATCTATCTATCTATCTATTAGGGTAACATGAGTAGTGTTTTGATGTTCTGTATAGCAGGGTAACATGAATAGTACTGTGATGTTCTGTATTTCATGGTAACTTACAGGGATGTTGTGATGGTCTGTATAGCAGGGTAACATGAGGACTACTGTGATGTTCTGCATGGCATGGTAACATGAGGGATGTTGTGATGGTCTGTATAGCAGGGTAACATGAGGGATGTTGTGATGGTCTTTATAGCAGGGTAACATGAAGAGTGGCAGGGTTACATTAGGAGTGATGTAATGTTCTGTATAACAGGGTAACGTGAGTAGTGTTTTGATGTTCTGTATAACATTGTAACATGAGGAGTGATATGATGTTCTGTATAGCAGGGTAACATGAGGAGTGTTGTGATTGTAAGGATCTGTGTTCAGAGAGGTCTCTGGAAACCTTTATGGTGTTCAGGTTTAGTGTCCAGAGACCTCTCTGGATAACTCTATGTGGAGTTTGTGGTTGCTCCCCAATTAGAGGCAGCTGCGCGGCATTGCCTCTAATTGGGGAGCCTTTTTAAGTTGAGTGGTTTTCCACCTGGGTGGGTCTTTGTGTGGGTTCCTGTTTTGCACACCAGTTCATGTTTGCGTGCTCGCCTTTTGTTGCTATTAAAAGGTGTTACTTCTCACTACTGCTCTGTGCCTCGGGTCCTCCATATGCAACGTGACAGAAAGACCCACCACAGGACCGCACAGAGCTGGACAATGGAGGAACTCATGTCCGGTAAGGAGCTTGTCTCCGAAGAGGAGTACCTCCATTGTCTGGCCCTGGCACCACCACCTAATCCAGGGCGGCGGCGATGCCGGCGGGCTCCACGTCGGCGTCCCAGAGGGCAGACCCAGCGTCCAGCCCAGAGGACCCCCCCATACAGTTTTTTTTGGGGGGGCTATGGGGCCTGTCGGAGGGGCGCTATGAGGAGCCCCTTCCGCAACACTCGTGGGGGTTCGTTGAAGAGACCCTACAGCCATGAGAGCGGGAGAACGACAAGGTTATCCTGTCTCCAAACTTGTGGGGGCTGTGGGACAAGCACCAGGAGGAGGAGGAGGAAAGGGACACATTCGAGAGCCGCATGATCATGTGGAGGGAGCGCCTGGCGGCTCTCTTCGGGGACGAAAAGACGGGGTCTCCAGTGTCGGTCCCCAGCCCACAGTCTTCAGTGTCGGTCCCCAGCCCGGGGCCTCCCGTAATGGTCCCCAGCCCGGGTCCTCCTGTGCGTGTCACTATCCCGGTGCCTACAGTGCTGGCTTTCCGCACTCGCCCTCCAGTGCGCCTCCCCAATCCGGTGCAACCAGTGCCGGTGCCACGCACCAGACCTCCAGTGCACTTCCTTAGCCCGGTACGCCTGTGCCGGCTCCCCGCACCCGACCTCCAGTGCGTGTGCCCAGCACAGAGCCCCCAGGGTCGGTTCACAGCCTGGAGCCTCCCGTGACAGTCCCCAGCCCAGGGTCTCCAGTGACGGCCCCGAGCCTGGTACGTCCTGTGCTGGCTCCCCGCACCAGGGCTCCTGTGCCTCCATAGCCCGGTAGCTCCAGTACCAGTTCGTGGCCCGGTAGCTTCAGTGTGTGTCCCCAGTTCGATAGCGCCAGTACCGGTTCCTAGCCCGGTGGCGCCAGTGCCGGTTCAAAGCCCGGTAGCCCCAGTGCATTTCCCCAGCTCGATAGTGCCGGTACCGGTTCCTAGCCCAGTAGCGCCAGTGCCAGTGCCAGTTTATAGCCCGGTAGCTCCAGTGCCGGAGCAGTCCGCTCCACCGGTGCCCAGTCCGGGACCGGTCGCCAGCCCCACTCCAGTGCCCGAGCAGTCCGCTCCACCGTTGCCCAGTCCGGAACCGATCGTCAGCCCCGCTCCAGTGCCGGAGCAGTCCGCTCCACCGGTGCCTAGTCCGGGACCGGTCGCCAGCCCCGCTCCAGTGCCCGAGTAGTCTGCTCCACCATTGCCCTGTCCGGAACCGGTCGTCAGCCCTGCTCCAGTGCCGGAGCAGTCCGCTCCACTTGTGCCCAATCCGGGAAAGGGTTACAGCCCTGCTCCTGAGCCAGATCCCCCGCCATACCTGGTGCCACGTCCGGAACCCCCACCGATGCCAGTGTTCCTGGTCTTCCGGCCGGGAGTCTGCGCCTTGGGGGGGTGGGGGGGTACTGTAATGATCTATGTTCAGAGAGGTCTCTGGAAACGTTTATGATGTTTATGTTTATGATGTTCAGGTTTAGTGTCCAGAGACCTCTCTGGATAACGCTATGTTGAGTTCTGGATTTTGATAATAAGCTGGTATCGGCCTAATTCTGCTCTGCATGCATTATTTGGTGTTTTTCGTTATACACAAGGATATTTATGCAGAATTCTGCATGCAGAGTCTCAATTTGGTGTTTGTCCCATTTTGTGAATTCTTTGGTTGGTGAGCGGACCCCAGACCTCACAACCATTAAGGGCAATGGGTTCTATGACTGATTCAAGTATTATTATTTTTTACCAGATCTTAATTGGTATGTCAAATGTTATGTTTCTTTTATTGGGACATAAAGCCTTGTCTCTCAGATCGTTCACAGCTTTGTAGAAGCTACCTGTGGCTCTGATGTTTAGGCCAAGGTATGTGTAGTTTTTTGTGTGCTCTAGGGTAACGGTGTCTAGATGGAATTTGCATTTGTGGAATACCATTATTTCTCTCTCTCTCTCTCTTTCTCTCTCTCTCTCTCTCTCTCTCTCTCTCTCTCTCTCTCTCTCTCTCTCTCTCTTCTCTCTCTCTCTCTCTCTCTTCCCCTCTCTCTCTTTCTTCCTCTCTCTCTCTCTATCCCTCACCTTTGTTTTCTCACTAATGTGAAAACTTCTTCCCTTGAGTATTTTAGATACTGTATATTTGAAGTATTTTTTCTCTCGCTTTTCCTTCATCGCCAAACATCTGCACACTCAGCAGTCTGTTGGATTTCTAGATTTGTGAATAGAATAGACAGTTTCCCTAGCAACTGGTTTCCATGGCATCAGTCTCCTCTTCCCATTCCCAGCTGCAGTTTTGCCCCAGTCCCAATTCCTGTCCAGTTCCAATCATCACCCTCTCTTTCCAGTGAAACCAAGATCCCATTCCAAATGCAACAATGAAATGGGAACACACACACCCTGGGATGACTGCACATAGATGCACACACACACACAGACACACACAGGCATACACGCACGCACACACAAAGACACTGAAACACACTGGGATGACTGTACAGTCGTGGCCAAAAGTTTTGAGAATGACAAGTATTGGTCTCCACACAGTTTTCTGCTTCAGTGTTCTTAAATATTTATGTCAGTAGTTACTATGGTACACTGAAGTATAATTACAAGTATTCCATAAGTGTCAAAGGCTTTCATTGACAATGACATTCAGTTTATGCAAAGAATCAACATTTGCAGTGTTGACCCTTCTTTTTCAAGACCTCTGCAATCCGCCCAGGCATGCTGTCAATTAACTTCTGGGCCACATCCTGACTGATGGCAGGCCATTCTTGCATAATCAATGCAGTTTGGAGTTTGTCAGACGTTGTGGGTTTTTGTTTGTCCACCCGCCTCTTGAGGACCGACCACAAGTTCTCAATGGGATTAAGGTCTGGGGAGTTTCCTGGCCATGGACCCAAAATGTTGATGTTTTGTTCCCCGAGCCACTTAGTTATCACTTCTGCCTTATTTTTTTTATTTTTTATTTCACCTTTATTTAACCAGGTAGGTCAGTTGAGAACAAGTTCTCATTTGCAACTGCGACCTGGCCAAGACAAAGCAAGGCAGTGCGACAAAAAACAACAACACAGAGTTACACATGGGAAATAAACAAACATACAGTCAATAACACAATAGAAAAATCTATATACAGAGTGCAAATGTAGTGCAAAATGCAGTAAGGTTAGGAAGACAATAAATAGGCCATAGTGGCGAAATAATGGCAAGGTGCTCCATCATGCTGGAAAAGGCATTGGTCGTCACCAAACTGTTCTTGGATGGTTGGGAGAAGTTGCTCTCGGAGGATGTGTTGGTACCATTCTTTATTCATGGCTGTGTTCTTAGGCAAAATTGTGAGTGAGCCCACTCCCTTGGCTGAGAAGCAACCCCACACATGAATGGCTTAGGATGCTTTACTGTTGGCATGACACAGGACTGATGGTAGTGCTCAGGTCTTCTCCGGACAAGGTGTTTTCCGGATGGCCCAAACAATCGGAAAGGGGATTCATCAGAGAAAATGACTCTACCCCAGTCCTCAGCAGTCCAATCCCTGTACCTTTTTCAGAATATCAGTCTGTCCCTGATGTTTTTCCTGAAGAGAAGTGGCTTCTTTGCTGACCTTCTTGACACCAGGCCATCCTCCAAAAGTCTTTACCTCACTGTGCGTGCAGATGAACTCACACCTGCCTGCTGCCATTCCTGAGCAAGCTCTGCACTGGTGGTGCCCCGATCCCGCAGCTGAATCAATTTTAGGAGACGGTCCTGGCGCTTGCTGGACTTTCTTGGGCGCCCTGAGGCCTTCTTCACAACAATTGAACCTCTCTCCTTGAAGTTCTTGATGATCCGATAAATGGTTGATTTAGGTGCAATCTTACCAGCAGCAATATCCTTGGCTGTGAAGCCCTTTTTGTGCAAAGCAATGATGACGGCGTGTCTTTCCTTGCAGGTAACCATGGTTGACAGAGGAAGAACAATGATTTCAAGCACCACCCTCCTTTAAAGCTTCCAGTCTGTTATTCTGACTCAATCAGCATGACAGAGTGATCTCCAGCCTTGTCCTCTTCAACACTCTCACCTGTGTTAACGAGACAACCACTGACATGATGGCAGCTGGTCCTTTTGTGGCAGGGCTGAAATGCAGTGGAAATGTTTTTGGGGGGATTAAGTTTATTTTCATGGCAAAGAGGGACTTTGCAATTAATTGCAATTCATCTGATCACTCTTCATGACATTCTGGAGTATATGCAAATTGCCATCATCAACACTGAGGCAGCAAACTTTGTGGAGACCAATACTTGTGTCATTCTCAAAACTTTTGGCCACGACTGTACATACAGTGGGGAGAACAAGTATTTGATACACTGCCGAGTTTGCAGGTTTTCCCACTTACAAAGCATGTAGAAGTCTGTAATTTTTATCATAGGTACTCTTCAACTGTGAGTGACGGAATCTAAAACAAAAATGCAGAAAATCACATTATTTGATTTTTAAGTAATTAATTAGCATTTTATTGCATGACATAAGTATTTGATACATCAGAAAGCAGAACTTAATATTTGGTACAGAAACCTTTGTTTGCAATTACAGAGATCATATGTTTCCTGTAGTTCTTGACCAGGTTTGCACAGACTGCAGCAGGGATTTTGGCCCACTCCTCCATACAGACCTTCTCCAGATCCTTCAGGTTTCGGGGCTGTCGCTGGGCAATACGGACTTTCAGCTCCCTCCAAAGATTTTCTATTGGGTTCAGGTCTGGAGACTGGCTAGGCCACTCCAGGACCTTGAGATGCTTCTTACGGAGCCACTCCTTAGTTGCCCTGGCTGTGTGTTTCGGGTCGTTGTCATGCTGGAAGACCCAGCCACGACCCATCTTCAATGCTTTTACTGAGGGAAGGAGGTTGTTGGCAGAGATCTTGCGATACATGGCCCCATCCTTCCTCCCCTCAATACGGTGCAGTTGTCCTGTCCCCTTTGCAGAAAAGCATCCCCAAAGAATGATTTTTCCACCTCCATGCTTCACGGTTGGGATGGTGTTCTTGGGGTTGTACTCACACACACACACACAGGCAAACACAAGCATGCACACACAAATACACTGAAACACACTGAAACACACACAAGCACACACACAGAAAACACACTCATACTCTGGACCGTGGCACGGTGTCTGTTTTCATTAGTGCATAGTGTCTGTGATGAGCTGGGAACGTCCTATATGTTAGACACAGTCTCTCTTGGGGAGAGTGGGAAGATGTGTCCCAAATTTAGTGCACTACTTTTGACAAGGACCCATTAGGTAGTAGTACACTATATAGAGAATAGGGTGCCATTTAGGATGCAGCCAGAGACTGGGAACAAGAGAGCCAACAGCCCCAGGGGGAAGAGTGGAGGAACTGAGGTAGGAACGGGATATGATGAAGGAGTGATGGGTGAGACTATTTGTCCCTATGTATTTGAAATCCTGTTCCAGATTATAATTATATGTGGCAGGTGCACAGATACACACACCAAGACACAATACACACACACACACACACACACACACACCAAGTCACAATGCACACACACACACCAAGTCACAATGCACACACACACACCAAGACACAATAAACACACACACACACACACACACCAAGTCACAATGCACACACACACACCAAGACACAATACACACACACACACACACACCAAGTCACAATGCACACACACACACCAAGACACAATACACACACACACACCAAGACACAATAAACACACACACACACACCAAGTCACAATGCATACACACACCAAGACACAATACACACACACACACCAAGACACAATAAACACACACACACACCAAGTCACAATGCATACACACACCAAGACACAATACACACACACACATACCAAGGACACAATACAAACACACACACAGCAAGGACATGAACCACACACACCAAGGACATGAACCACAGCAAGACATTCAGAAATACAGCCTTATTCTAAAATGGAACACTAGTCACTTTAATAATGTTTACATACCACTTTACTCATCTCATATGTACTGTATATACTGTATTCTATTCTACTGTTTTTTAGTCAATGCCCCCAACTGGAGCTTCCCACAGCACCGGTGCCCAGTCCGGGACTGGCGTTCAGCCCAGCTCCAGGTCCGGAGCTTCCCACTGCGCCGGTGCCCAGTCCGGGACCGGCAGTCAATCCCGCTCCACGGCCGAAGTCGTCTGGGGGTACACACAGAAACCCTCACGATGGATGGCAGGCTAACTGTGGTCTGGGGGTACACACAGAAACCCTCACGATGGATGGCAGGCTAACTGTGGTCTGGGGGTACACACAGAAACCCTCACGATGGATGGCAGGCTAACTGTGGTCTGGGGGTACACACAGAAACCCTCAAGATGGATGGCAGGCTAACTGTAGTCTCGGGGTACACACAGAAACCCTCACGATGGATGGCAGGCTAACTGTGGTCTGGGGGTACACACAGAAACCCTCACGATGGATGGCAGGCTAACTGTGGTCTGGGGGTACACACAGAAACCCTCAAAATGTATGGCAGGCTAACTGTGGTCTGGGGGTATACACAGAAACTCTCATGAGAGACGGCAGGCTAACTGCAGTCTGGGGATACACATCTGGTACCATGGCATAGTGGGCACATGAAGTTGAATCAGGTCGCACATGTTGGGGGGAAGATGAATCAGGTCGCACATGTTGGGGGGAAAGATGAATCAGGTCGCAAACACACACATTAGGCTCCAGGGGAGCAATATCCTTCATGTCACCTTGACTTCCCCAGGGAAGGGAGGGTGGAGAAGGGGGTGGTTCTGACATATCAACCGGGTCAGGTACACCATATGCCCCCCCCCCCCCCCCACCAGAGGTGGATGCCTATAGTCGCCGATTGAAATCATAGGACACTTTATTAATGTATCCGTACCTGCATCACCCATCTCTATGTATAAACTGCACTCTACACTATTCTTAGTTACTCAAATTGTGTATACATATTGCATCACCCAACTCATATATATATACAATATATACTGTATTGTACTCTATACTTTGCCATTGACTGCTAAACAACCATCTCTAACACATCAGAGGCTGCTGCCTATAGACATACATTAGAAATCACCGGTCACTTAAGGATGAAACACTAGTCACTTTAATAATGTTTCTGTATCTTGCATTACTGATCTCATATGTCTAACTGTACGCTATACTATTCTTTGGTACCTAGCCACCTAATCGTGTTTACATACTGCATCACCAATCTCTTATGTGTATACTGCATACTATAAAGCTTACTATGCCACTGCGTCGTAGTCTAATGCAGTCCTGACATACAGTATATGTCTATATTCTCAATCCTTACTTAGATGTATGTGTGTTTTATGTTGTGAAAGTGTTTAATATTATTGTTAGATATTACTGCACTGTCGGAGCTGGAAGCACAAGAATTTCGCTACACCCGCAATAACATCTGCTAACCGCTTGTATGTGACCAATAAAATGTGATTTGATTTGATTTGATCTATATACACAGTGCATTCGGAAAGTATTCAGACCCCTTGACTTTTTCCACATTTTGTTACAGCCTTTTTCTAAAATTGATAAAATTATTGTTTTTATTCATCAATCTGCACACAATACCACATAATGACAAGTACAATTTTATAGAAAATGTTAAATCCCTTATTTACATCAGTATTCAGACCCTTTGCTATGAGATTCAAAATTGAGCTCAGATGCTTCCTGTTTCTATTGATCATCCTTGAGATGTTTCTACAACTTGATTGGAGTCCACCTGTATACAATTCAATTGATTGGACATGATTTGGAAAGGCACACACCTGTCTATATAAGGTGCAATCATCTTACGGGCTCCTGACTAATTCTCCTATTTTGGTAAAATTTTGGTAAAATTTCCTATGGACATCAGAACAGCGATTCTGATCGTCTGAGTTAGAACACCTCATGATGAGCTGCGGAACACACTATTTACCAAGAGAGTTATCATGATGAGCTGCAGAACACACTATTTACCAAGAGAGTTATCATGATGAGCTGCAGAACACACTATTTACCAAGAGAGTTATCATGATGAGCTGCAGAACACACTATTTACCAAGAGAGTTATCATGATGAGCTGCAGAACACACTATTTACCAAGAGAGTTATCATGATGAGCTGCAGAACACACTATTTACCAAGAGAGTTATCATGATGAGCTGCAGAACACACTATTTACCAAGAGAGTTATCATGATGAGTTGCAGAACACACTATTTACCAAGAGAGTTATCATGATGAGCTGCGGAACACACTATTTACCAAGAGAGTTATCATGATGAGCTGCGGAACACACTATTTACCAAGAGAGTTATCATGATGAGCTGCGGAAGACACTATTTACCCTCCTTTTTACAAATCAGACCGTAACTCTATGCTCCTGCTTACAAGCAAAAACGCAAAATATGGATGTACAAGTGTTGCGCTCAATAAGGAAGTGGTCCGATGAAGCAGATGCTAAGATATGCGACTGTTTTGCTAGCAGAGATTGGATAACATTGAGGAGTTTACCACATCAGTCAATGATAAGTGCATCGATGTCGTCGTCCCCACAGTCACCGTACATATAGTACATACCCCAACCAGAAGCCATGAATTGCAGGCAACATCCGCAATGAGCTAAAGGCTCGAGCTGCTGCTTTTAAGGAGCGGGACACTAATCTGGAGGCTTATAAAAAATCACACTATGACCTCCGACGAGCCATCAAACAGGCAAAGCATCAATACAAGACTAATTTCGAATCCTACTATGCTGGCTTTGACCCTCAATGGATGTGGAAGGGATTGCAAACTATCACAGATTACAAAGGGAAACATATAGACGCAGTACTGGTACTTCCTGTATGAAGCCATGTTATTACCTCATACACCTGCACATTGTCGCAGTACTGGTACTTCCTGTATGAAGCACTGGGATTGAAAATGAAACCATCGGAGCTCGTGGCTTACGCCCATCCGCCATCCCTATCCACAATGGCTTACTTGATGGTAATACCACTCACCGTTGCCCCTAGTGGCCGGTTTTGAAGGAATCTCCTGATGTCCTGGGGACCTGGACGAACGTCGAATATGGCCTTGGATCTGGAGTGACCTGGCTGATCTGACAGCAGGACAGTAAACATAGAAAGTAGGCCAGATAAACACTGTTGCTGATACATAACTACTGTTACATCATAGACACATGCACACACACACACACACACACGCACGAACACGCACACACACACACACACACACACACACACACACACACACACACACACACACACACACACACACACACACACACACACACACACACACACACACACAGACAGACACACACACAGTGGCATTGAGCAAGCAAGATATCCTGTTGTTGTTGTCTATAGCATTATAAAAACCTTCTGGCTCTGAACACATCTTTCCATTACAACTTCAAAGAAACTGTTTTTAAATCCTTTCTGTCCTCCATTTCTTCTCTTTCTGGGAATGATAGACAACTAGATGAGACGTCTCCTCCAAAGAAAACAGATATCGTATCCAAGAGACACATATGAGGTATTCAGGGATGACTGAGTGATGGCAGAGGGATGGCAGAGGGATGACAGAGGTATGACAGAGGTATGACAGAGGGATGACAGAGGGATGACAGAGGGATGACAGAGGGATGACAGAGGGATGACAGAGGGATGGCAGAGGGATGACAGAGGGATGACAGAGGGAGGACAGAGGGATGACAGAGGGAGGACAGAGGGATGACAGAGGGATGGCAGAGGGATGACAGAGGGGTGGCAGAGGCATGACAGATAGGTGGCAGAGGGATGACAGAAGGATGACAGAGAGGTGGAAGAGGTACGACAGAGGGTTGACAGAGAGGTGGCAGAGAGGTGGCAGAGGGATGACAGAGCGATGACAGAGTGGTGGCAGAGGGATGACAGAGAGGTGGCAGAGGGATGACATAGAGATGACATAGGGATGACAGAGGGATGACAGAGAGGTGGCAGAGGGATGATAGAGGGAAACACACACACACACGCATACACACACACAAACACACACACAGTGAGTAATGTCAATATCAGGACAGAGCAGCTACGTCTCATGTGTGTCTATTTGTCAATAACAGCTGTTGCTTGATGACTAATATTAAAGATGTCTTGAGGTATTGCTCGGCTGAGGTAGAGTACCTCATGATAAGCTGTAGACCACACTATCTACCAAGAGAGGTCTCATCTATATTATTCGTAGCCGTCTATTTACCACCACAGACCAATGCTGGCACTAAGACCGCACTCAACCAGCTGTATAAGGCCATAAGCAAACAAGAAAATGCTCATCCAGAAGTGGCGCTCCTAGTGGCCGGGGACTTTTATGCAGGCAAACTTAAATCAGTTTTACCTCATTTCCACCAGCATGTCACATGTGCAACCAGAGGGAATACAACTCTAGACCACCTTTACTCCACACACAGTGATGCATACAAAGCTCTCCCTTGCCCCCTATTTGGCAAATCTGACCATAATTAAATCCTCCTGATTCCTGCTTACAAGCAAAAACTAAAGCAGGAAGTTCCAGTGACTCGCTCTATACAGAAGTGGTTAGATGACCCAGATGCTATTCTACAGGACTGTTTTACAAGCACAGACTGGAATATGTTCCGGGATTCATCCAATAGCATTGAGGAGTATACCACCTCAGTCATCGGCTTCAACAATAAATGCATCGACGATGTCATCCCCACAGTGACCGTACGTACATATCCCAACCAGAAACAATGGATTACAGGCAACATCCGCATCGAGATAAAGGCTAGAGCTGCCGCTTTCAAGGAGCGGGACACTAATCCGGACGCTTATAAGAAATCCCGATACACCCTTAGACTATCCATCACACAGGCAAAGCGTCAATACAAGATTAAGATTGAGTCCTACTACAATGGCTCTGACGCTCATCAGATGTGGCAGGGCTTGAAAACTATTACAGACTACAAAGGGAAACCCAGCCACAAGCTGCCCAGTGACACAAGCCAACCAGACAAGCTAAATACCTTTTATGCTCACTTTGAGGCAAGCAACACTGAAGCATGCATGAGAGCACCAGCTGTTCCAGACACCTGTGTGATAACGCTATCGGTAGCCGATGTGAGCAAGACCTTTAAACAGGTCGACATTCACAAAGCCGCAGGGCCAGATGGATTACCAGGACGTGTACTCAAAGCATGCGTGGACCAACTGGCAAGTGTCTTCACTGACATTTATAACCTCTCCCTGACTGAGTCTGTAATACCTACATATTTCAAGCAGAACACTGTGCCCGAGGAAGCGAAGGTAACATGCCTAAATGATTACCACCCCATAGCACCACGTCGGTAGCCCTGAAGTGCTTTGAAAGGCTGGTCATGGCTCACATCAACAGCATCATCTAGACCAACTCAAATTCGCATACTACCCCAACAGATCCACAGATTACGCAATCTCAATCGCACTCCACACTGCCCTTTCCCACCTCGACAAAAGGAACACCTATGTGAGAATGCTGTTCATTGACTACAGCTCAGTCTTCAACACCATAGTGCCCTCAAAGCTCATCACTAAGCTAAGGACCCTGGGACTAAACACCGCCCTCTGCAACGGGATCCTGTACTTCCTGACGGGCCGCCCCCAGGTGGTAAGTGTAGGCAACAACACATCTGCCACGTTGATCCTCAACACTGGGGCCCCTCAGGGGTGCGTGCTTAGTTCAAGTTCCTTGGTGTCCACATCACCAACAAACTATCATGGTTCAAACACACCAAGACAGTCGTGAAGAGGGCACGACAACACATTTTCCCCCTCAGGAGACTGAAAAAATCCTCAAAAGGTTCTACAGCTGCACTATCGAGAGCATTCTGACCGGTTGCATCACCACCTGGTATGGCAACTGCTTGGCATCTGACCGTAAGGCACTACAGAGGGTAGTGCTTACGGCCCAGTACATCACTGGGGCCAAGCTTCCTGCCATACAGGACTTATATACTAGGCGGTGTCAGAGAAAAGCCCAAAAAATTGTCAAAGGCTCCAGTCACCCAAGTCATAGACTGTTCTCTCTGCTACCGCATGGAAAGCGGGACCGGAGCGCCGAGTCTAGGACCAAAAGGCTTCTTAACAGCTTCTACCCCCAAGCCATAAGACTGCTGACTATTTACATTGACCCCCCCCATATTTGCTTTTACACTTCTGCTACCCGCTGTCTATTATCTATGCATAGTCACTCACTAGACTCTACCCACACACTCACACATACTACACTGACACTCCAACACACATATACACACACACACAACATATGCTCACACACACACAAGCATATTGACGCCACACACACTCACACATAGACACTCTCTCCCACTCTTCACATACGCTGCTGCTACTCTGTTTATTATCTATCCTGATTGCATAGTCACTTTTACCATTTCACGTTAAGGCCTACACCTGTGGTATTCGGCGCATGTGACAAATAAAGTTTGATTTGATTTGATGTCCCTGTTCTTTGTGTGGTGACTGAGTGTGTATAGAGCGGGAAGGGTCAGGATTGGAACAGTTTTCCCCTCTTCCCGTCTGAAACACTGATGTCTAAGAATGTTCTGGAATGTTCCTACACAGTGGTGGCTCTCGCAAACCCAATGTGACTCCACGGAAATAAAATTTGTGGAACACACTGGTTAAGAGAGGTAACCCTCTGTGTTTAGTTCTGTCAATGTAAAAAACACAAAACACTTTCCCAAATGTTGCTTCACAGTTATTGGGATGCATCCCAGTTAGCACCCTGTTTACTATTTAGCACATTACTTTTCACCAAGGCCCATAGGGTGCCATTTTGGATGCAGACCATGTGTTTTAGCCTCTCTCTGAGGATGATGTCATTGGAATGGATGGCACTAACTAACCATCTAATCACAAACAAGCATGTGGTGCCAGGCAGTGGAAAAGTGGAAGCAGAGCATGCTGGGTAGGAAATGAGGGGTATTGTTGGATCGAGGCGAGGTCATCAGTCTGTGAGGGCATGATACTGGGTTAAGAAACCCTGCCATGAAACAGAGCGGAGGGTGTGTGTGTTTGTGTGTGTGTGTGCGCCCCCTTCAAAGACGTGCGACAGAGAGCAGGCGGGAGATAGGAAACAGCTGTGACGGGGGATAGATGGATGGGGGAGGATGGGGGAGGAGGGGGAGGAGGTTGGAAGGGGAAGACATGCCAGCATTCTGTCTGTGCTTCCTTGAGAACAAGAGTCACAAAACACAAACAAACAGCTGCCAAAGAGAGACAGAAGAGGAAAGGAAGATAAAAGTGGAGAGAGACAGGAGGGAGAAGGAGGAGAGATAGGGAGAGAGAGAGGGGGAGAGAGAGAGAGAGAGAAAGAGAGAAAGAGAGAGAGAGAGAGAGAGAGAGAGAGAGAGAGAGAGAGAGAGAGAGAGAGAGAGAGAGAGAGAGAGGTGTGTATATACAGTATATATATATATATATATATACATACACAGTTATACACACACAGTTCATATGTGTGTATGTACACTACCGTTCAAAAGTTTGGGGTCACTTAGAAAGCAATTTATTTTGTCCATTAAAATAACATCAAATTGTTCAGAAATACAGTGTAGACATTGTTAATGTTGTAAATTACTATTGTAGCGGCTTATTTTTTATGGAATATCTTCATAGGCTTACAGAGGCCCGTTATCAAGTTTATCATTTTCAAAGGCTAATTGATCATTTTAAAACCCTTTTGCAATTATGTTAGCACAGCTGAAAATTGTTGTGCTGATTAAAGAAGCAATAAAATTGGCCTTCTTTGGTCTAGTTCAGTATCTGGAGCATCAGAATTTTGGGGTTCGATTACAGGCTCAAAATGGCCAGAAACAAAGAACTTTCTTCTGAAACTCATCAGTCTATTCTTGTTCGGAGAAATTAAGGCTATTCCATGCGAGAAATTGCCAAGAAACTGAAAACACCAGTCTCAACGTCAGCAGTGAAGAGGCCACTCCGGGATGCTAGCCTTCTAGGCAGAGTTGTAAAAAAATGCCATATCTCAGACTGGCCAATAAAAAGAAAAGATTAAGGGCAAAAGAACACAGACGCTGGACAGAGGAAGATATGGATTTTCTTTGCAACTGTTGAAGTTGAGACTGGTGTTTTGCGGGTACTATTTAATGAAGCTGCCAGTTGAGGACTTGTGAGGCGTCTGTTTCTCAAACTAGACTCTAATATACTTGTCCTCTTGCTCAGTTATGCACCGGGGCCTCCCACTCCTCCTTCTAATCTGGTCAGAGCCAGTATGCGCTGTTCTGTGAGGGAGTAGTACATAGCGTTATACGAGATATTCCGTTTCTTGGCAATTTCTTGCATGGAATAGCCTTAATTTCTCAAGTATAGACTGACGAGTTTCAGAAGAAAGTTCTGGCCATTTGGAGCCTGTAATCGAACCCACAAATGCTGATGCTCCAGATACTCAACTAATCTAAAGAAGGCCAGTTTTATTGCTTCTTTAATCAACACAGCAGTTTTCAGCTGTACTAACATAATTGCAAAATAGTTTTCTAATGATCAATTAGCCTTTTAAAATGATAAACTTGGGTTAGCTAACACAACGTGCAATTGAAAAACAGCAACTTAAATAGGATCCCCAATTAGAGACAACGCAGGGCAGCTGCCTCTATTTGGGGATCAACAAAAGCCATACATAGAGTTTTCCAGAAAAACTCTCCTCTCTCAAGCCTGACCTAGCCACCAGACAAACATAGAAATGCCTGGCGGCATCCCCACAGTCAGGACCTGACGTATATACAGTATATACAGCGGGTGAAATAAGTATTGAACACGTCACCATTTTTCTCAGTAAATATATTTCCAAAGGTGCTATTGACATGACAGTTTCACCAGATGTTGGTAAAAACCCAAGTAATCCAGCAGCAGGTAGCAGGTAGCCTAGTGGTTAGAGTGTTAGGCCCGTAACTGGAAGGTTGCAGGATCGAATCCCCGAGCTGACAAGGTAAAAAGGTAAAATAAGAATTTGTTCTTAACTGACTTGCCTAGTAAAATAAAGGTAAAAAAATAAATAAATAAAAATCCATACATACAAAGAAAACAAATACATTCAGAAATTAAGTTATGTGAAATGACACAGGGAAAAAGTATTGAACACATGAAGAAAGGGAGGTTCAAAAAGGCATGGAAAGCCAAGACAACAGCTGAAAACTATCAGTAATTAAAAAGCAATCCAGCCCCCTGTCAGTGCAAATTAATATCAGCTGGTTCAGTCCCAACTGATGGCCAACAAAAAGGTCTCATTGCCAAGGTGTCACACAAGACACATCTCATGATGGGTGAAAGCAATACTTTATTATCCAGAGACCGAACATTAGCGAGTAATATACTCGGAAGTGGTGGATGGTGTGCACACTTCCTGAGTCGGACTAGAAGTCCCGTCCATGACCTCTTCTCCGCTGGCAGCGTTTTGGATACATTTTTGGAAATCAGTTCAATTTCCCTGGTGAGTATTAACAAAGGATCCAATTTTGGAAAGTAGCATTACTGGTTGTAATGCTGGTGAGTTACCGTCACTCTGATATCCAAA
The DNA here is from genome assembly GCA_023634145.1 of Thymallus thymallus. Lineage (NCBI taxonomy): Eukaryota > Metazoa > Chordata > Actinopteri > Salmoniformes > Salmonidae > Thymallus > Thymallus thymallus. The sequence continues at coordinate 31,062,988 of CM042396.1, forward strand.
ACTTTTTTCCGGCTGTATGTAACAACACAAAAAAAAAAATTCTGGGCTAATTATGTAAGAAATAACACACAAAAAACGAAATACTGCAAAGTTGCTTAGGAGCTGGAAGAAGAGCTTCCATACGAAACCCATCACTAAGCTTAGGACCCTGAGACTAAACACCTCCCTCTGCAACTGAATCCTGGACTTCCTGAAGGGATATAATTTAGGGTAACAATAGTAATTCCCTTAAAATACAGTCCTTAGTGCAGGGTTTAATTACAGATAAATGCACGTATTGCACATTCAATATACTAAAAGCAATGAAAAAAGATACAACTGACAGGATACTAATATGCATTCCCGAGTGAATGACTACGTGAGTTCAGTCCAAGAATTACTTACAATATTGCACATGATATGATATAACAACTGTACATGAATATGTATATACAGACCTGAATGAATATATAAGTCCTTTGTGAATGAGTGATTACAGACCCGAGCTACTCACGGATGGATGCATAATAGTTAAACTAGGTCCTAACACCCCAACAGTTCCAGGTCTATGTTGTCGACGGCACGGCACCCCGGTGAGGCATTAAATAGTCTAATAGCCGTCGGCAGGAAGGACCTCCTGTAGCGCTCTCTGGCACACCGTTTTGGGATCAGTCTGTGACTGAAGGTGCTCCTCTTGGTTCTCCTGAAGTCCACCACCATCTCCTTTGTTTTGCTGATGTTGAGCTGAAGTTGGTTCTGCTCACACCACAACACAGTCATTGATTGGGGGTAAAATGGGGGTGGGACAGCCGTGAGGGTCTGTGGCCTGGGGAGCTGGAGGGGAGGTGGACAGGGCCAGTATCGAACCTGTTAAAAAATTGGTTCAGCTCATTGGCTCTGTCCTGGGTCCCCTCCGTCTGCCCACTGTTTGACTTTTTGAAGCCAGTGATATTTCTCATACCCTTCCACACCTCTCTCACCTGGCTCTGCCTCAGCTTGTCCTCCATCTTCTCCTTATACCCTCTCTTCCCCTCAGCAATCCGCAACTTCAGCTCCCTCTGGACACATTTCAATTTGTCCCTGTCCCCCTCCTTGAAGGCCCTCTTCTTCTCATTCAGCAGGGCCTTCCGGTCGCTTGTGACCCAGGGTTTATTATTTGACAAAAACAGCGTACCTTCCTGGTGGGTACAGTGTTGTCTATACAAAAATGTATATAGTCCGTTATGCAGTCTGTAAGTCCATCAATGTCCTCCCCATGAGCCTCACAGAGCACATCCCAGTCTGTTGTTTCAAAGCAGTCCTGTAGGGCCTCATTCGCCTCCGGGGACCATCTCCTAATGGTCCTAGTGGTCGCAGGCTGCTGTTGGACCATAGGCCTTTAGAGTGGGGTAAGAGAGGCTGGACAGGGTTGGGGTTTAGGTGGTGTAGTGGGGAGGGTTGGAGAGGCTGGACAGGGTTGGGGTTTGGGTGGTGTAGTGGGGAGGGTTGGAGAGGCTGGACAGGGTTGGGGTTTGGGTGGTGTAGTGGGGAGGGTTGGAGAGGCTGGACAGGGTTGGGGTTTGGGTGGTGTAGTGGGGAGGGTTGGAGAGGCTGGACAGGGTTGGGGTTTGGGTGGTGTAGTGGGGAGGGTTGGAGAGGCTGGACAGGGTTGGGGTTTGGGTGGTGTAGTGGGGGGGAACAGTACTAATAAGAGATCTTAATTTAGGCAGCCCGTGACTGGCCTCACTCTCTAGTACAGTAGGTGGCGGTGTATGCACCTGAAAAGTTGGTTGCGATCCGCCAACCCAATCCCAAAGTAGAAGAAGACTACCTATGTTTGGCTGCTTACCTGATATCAGTGTGTTTATTTTAGGAAGATTGTGTGTGAATTCAAGAAGTGAGTTGTGGGGTTTATTGTTAGGAGGGTTGATGCTAAATTATGGGTATTGACTGCAATAAATTACCTTGTTACATCTGTAGCTGTATAGTACTGCTGCAGTTTATGTATATTTCAGATTCTCCATGTGCATGTTGTTTATAAGTGCCTGTATTGCATTGAATGCAGTGTTTTGCAGTAGATTCTTTAGAGATGGTTAATTCCTATAGCCTGTATGCACACTTTACCACTGTGTTTTCTTAGTTTGCGCGACTGTTAAGCCAGGTCGAGAGATTCTAGATGTTTCATAGGTTGGCCTCAGCGCTCCCGCATACTCTGTAAGATTTATGACTCTGTGGCACCAGACACAGGTCAGATAAGATTTCCACCAGTCCTGTGAGAGAGGGACATAAATCTTGCCTGTCTAAGTAGTTAGTTCTCTCTCTCCCCAGCTAGATGTTTATACATATACTGTTGTAAATTGGCTCCCAAGTGGCGCAGTGATCCAAGTTTGGCCGGTGTAGGCCGTCATTGTAAATAAGAATTTGTTCTTAACTGACTTCCTAGTTAAATAAAAATAAATAAAGCAAGTGATGAGCTAGAGACAATTATATCACATTAAGTGCTAACGGGTAAAGGCATTTACAGCCGACTGCTCAGCCATTTTTTACAGTAGGTAACACTGTGCATTGCAGTATGAATGTCCAAAACACACAATAGAATGACTGGGGAGGTGATTTCCCACAGTCAAAGTCAACTGTAATATTTGTGTACACTATTCATAATTGTGTTCTGTGGCTGTCACTGAGTAGGCTGATACCCCATTTCATTGACCCAACTACTCTGCGTCTCACAAAGCAACGGCGGTTGTAATGAAAAATCTCAAATTTGGACTCATCAGACCAAAGGACAGATTTCCACCGGTCTAATGTCCATTGCTTGTGTTTCTTGGCCCAAGCAAGTCTCTTCTTCTTATTGGTGTCCTTTAGTAGGGGTTTCTTTGCAGCAATTCGACCATGAAGGCCTGATTCACAGTCTTCTCTGAACAGTTAATGTTGAGATGTGTCTGTTACTTGAACTCTGTGAAGCATTTATTTGGGCTGCAATCTGAGGCTGGTAACTCTAATGAACTTATCCTCTGCAGCAGAGGTAACTCTGGGTCTTCCTTTCCTGTGGAGGTCCTCATGAGAGCCAGTTTCATCATAGCGCTTGATGGTTTTTGCGACTGCACTTGAAGAAACTTTCTGGATTGACTAACCTTCATGTCTTAAAATAATGATGGACTGTTGTTTCACTTTGCTTATTTGAGCTGTTCTTGCCATAATATGGACTTGGTCTTTTACCAAATAGAGCTATCTTCTGTATACCACCCCTACCTTTCTCAACAACACATTTCTGGATGGACCTCGCTTTGTGCATGTGGGCATTGTCATTCTAAAACAGGAAAGGGCCTTCCCCATACTGTTGCCACAAAGTTGGAAGCACAGAGTTGTCTAGAATGTCATTGTATGCTGTAGCGTTAAGATTTCCCTTCAATGGAACTAAGGGGCCCGAACCATGAAAAACAGCCCCAGACTATTATTCCTCCTCCACCAAACTTTACAAACTTGGCACTATCCATTGGGGCAGGTAGCATTCTCCTGGCATCCGCCAAACCCAGATTAGTCCGTCGGACTGCCAGATGGTGAAGCGTGATTCATCACTCCAGAAAATGCGTTTCCACTCCTCCAGTCCAATGGCGGCGACCTTTACACCACTCCAGCCGACGCTTGGCATTGCGCATGGTGATCTTAGGCTTGTGTGCGGCTGCTCAGCCATAGAAACCCATTTCATGAAGCTCCCGACGAACAGTTCTTTGATATTGCTTCCAGAGGCAGTTTGGAACTCGGTAGTGAGTTTTGCAACCGATGACAGGCGATTTTTACGCGCTTCAGTACTCGGCAGTCTCGTTCTGTTAACTTGTGTGGCCTACCACTTCGCGATAGAGCTGTTGTTGTTCCTAGACGTTTCCACTTCATAATAACAGCACTTACAGTTGACCGGGGCAACTCTAGAAGGGCAGACATTTTACAAATGGACATGTTGGAAAGGTGGCATGCTATGACAGTGTCACTGAGCTCTTCAGTAAGGCTATTCTACTGCCAACGTTTGTCTTTGTAGATTGGATGGCTAAATGGATTAGCTAGGTTTCTAGAAATAACTACTAGCTACAGTGGGGAGAACAAGTATTTGATACACTGTTGATTTTGCAGGTTTTCCTACTTACAAAGCATGTAGAAGTCTGTAATTTTTAATCATAGGTACTCTTCAACTACGAGTGACGGAATCTAAAATAAAAATCCAGAAAATCACATTGTATGATTTTTAAGTAATTAATTTGCATTTTATTGCATGACATAAGTATTTGATACATCAGAAAAGCAGAACTTAATATTTGGTACAGAAACCTTTGTTTGCAATTACAGAGATCATACGTTTCCTGTAGTTCTTGACCAGGTTTGCACACACTGCAGCAGGGATTTTGGCCCACTCCTCAATACAGACCTTCTCCAGATCCTTCAGGTATCGGGGCTGTCGCTGGGCAATACGGACTTTCAGCTCCCTCCAAAGATTTTCTATTGGGTTCAGGTCTGGAGACTGGCTAGGCCACTCCAGGACCTTGAGATGCTTCTTACGGAGCCACTCCTTAGTTGCCCTGGCTGTGTGTTTCGGGTCGTTGTCATGCTGGAAGACCCAGCCACGACCCATCTTCAATGCTCTTACTGAGGGAAGGAGGTTTGTTGGCCAAGATCTCGCGATACATGGCCCCATCCATCCTCCCCTCAATACGGTGGAGTCGTCCTGTCCCCTTTGCAGAAAAGCATCCCCAAAGAATAATGTTTCCACCTCCATGCTTCACGGTTGGGATGGTGTTCTTGGGGTTGTACTCATCCTTCTTCTTCCTCCAAACACGGCGAGTGGAGTTTAGACCAAAAAGCTCTATTTTTGTCTCATCAGACCACATTCTCCCATTCCTCCTCTGGATCATCCAGATGGTCATTGGCAAACTTCAGACGGGCCTGGACATGCGCTGGCTTGAGCAGGGGGACCTTGCGTGCGCTACAGGATTTTAATCCATGACGGCGTAGTGTGTTACTAATGGTTTTCTTTGAGACTGTGGTCCCAGCTCTCTTCAGGTCATTGACCAGGTCCTGTCGTGTAGTTCTGGGCTGATCCCTCACCTTCCTAATGATCATTGATGCCCCACGAGGTGAGATCTTGCATGGTGCCCCAGACCGAGGGAGTTTGACCGTCATCTTGAACTTCTTCCATTTTCTAATAATTGCGCCAACATTTGTTGCCTTCTCACCAAGCTGCTTGCCTATTGTCCTGTTGCCCATCCCAGCCTTGTGCAGGTCTACAATTTTATCCCTGATGTCCTTACACAGCTCTCTGGTCTTGGCCATTGTGGAGAGGTTGGAGTCTGTTTGGTTGTGTGGACAGGTGCATTTTATACAGGTAACGAGTTCAAACAGGTGCAGTTAATACAGGTAATGAGTGGAGAACAGGAGGGCTTCTTAAAGAAAAACTAACAGGTCTGTAATAGCCGTAATTCTTACTGGTTGGTAGGTGATCAAATACTTATGTCATGCAATAAAATGCAAATTAATTATTTAAAAATCATACAATGTGATTTTCTGGATTTCACAGTTGAAGAGTACCTATGATAAAAATTACAGACCTCTACATGCTTTGTAAGTAGGAAAACCTGCAAAATCGGCAGTGTATCAAATACTCAAAAACTGCCTAGTTTCTGACTATTTTGAACAGTTTTTGTCAACTACTTTGTTCCCCTGCCTGTTTATTAATGTGACTGAAAGTTGGCAAGAAGAATGCCCTTCCTAATTTACTTGAAATAGGCTATGTTGTTTTCATATAATGTGGCTGATTAGGGGGCTTGTGCACATTTACATTAGTGTTTCATTAGCTAGTTAACTAAGTTACTGAGCTAATTCTTATTAATGTTTTTGTTGCATTTCCAGTGGATACTTTCCACAGCAGTCCTTTCACCACAGGACCATAGAGCAGGGATAACTTTGAACACGTTCTGTCATACTGAAGGCAGCCCAGGCAAATGCAATCGATAAACTCGCCATGGCATTGATCAACCAATGGTGTTCACCCACATACATTTTGCTTGACACCCCCTCATTATCATGACACCCCCTCATTATCATATTGGAAGAAGAAATACAGAGATAAATAATATAAATGAATAAAATGAAAGAAAGTGGGATTCATTATTAAAGTAATTATTTAGCTACTTATGTGTGCAATCATTCATCCATTAATTTATTTATCTACTTATGTGTGCATTTATTTATTTATTACTTTAAACATTACATTAAATGTAGTCCTCCATAGTAGGCGGGCCCATAAGTAAATAGGTCAACTGGGATTTACTGACACTTTAGGGACTATTTACTGACTTTATTGATGCTCTGGCGACTAATCACCGATGCTCTAGTGACTTTACTGATGCTTTAGTGACTAATCACCGATGCTCTAGTGACTTTACCGATGCTTTAGTGACTAATCACCGATGCTCTAGTGACTTTACCGATGCTTTAGTGACTATTTACTGATGCTTTAGTGACTATTTACTGATGCTTTAGTGACTATTTACTGATGCTTTAGTGACTATTTACTGATGCTTTAGTGACTATTTTACTGATGCTTTAGTGACTATTTACCGATGCTTTAGTGACTATTTACTGATGCTTTAGTGACTATTTACTAATGCTTTAGTGACTATTTACTGATGCTTTAGTGACTATTTACTGATGCTTTAGTGACTATTTACTGATGCTTTAGTGACTATTTACTAATGCTTTAGTGACTATTTACTGATGCTTTAGTGACTATTTACTGATGCTTTAGTGACTATTTACTAATGCTTTAGTGACTATTTACTGATGCTTTAGTGACTATTTTACTGATGCTTTAGTGACTATTTACTAATGCTTTAGTGACTATTTACTGATGCTTTAGTGACTATTTTACTGATGCTTTAGTGACTATTTACTGATGCTTTAGTGACTATTTACTGATGCTTTAGTGACTATTTACTAATGCTTTAGTGACTATTTACCGATGCTTTAGTGACTATTTACTGATGCTTTAGTGACTATTTACTGATGCATTAGTGACTATTTACTGATGCTTTAGTGACTATTTACTGATGCTTTAGTGACTATTTACTGATGCTTTAGTGACAGCAGCTTGTCTTTGTGTTTCTCCCTCTCTCTCTCTCTCTCTCCCTCTCTCTATCTCTCTCTCTCTCTCTCCCTCTCTCTCTCTCTCTCTCCCGCTTTCTCTTCCTCTATCTCTCTCTCTCGCTCTCCCTCCCTCTCTCTGGCTGTCCCTCTTATTTTCTCTCTCACTCCCTCCCTCTCTTTCTCTCTAAAGCCTGACTGATCTGTTTAAATCGGACACTCATCAATGTGATGGCCCTTGTTACAGTCCTAGAGTAAACAACCTGTTTAACAGCTTAACACACACAAACACAAACATGGGCACACACACACAGCCTGTGTGTACATTTAGCAGTGCTGGCTTGAGACAGAGTTGATCATGAAAACAACCCAAGGAGGCATTCTTTCTTTGATAAAGATCTCTCTCTTTCCCTCTCCCTCCCTCTCTCTCTCTCCCTCCCTCTCTCCCTCCCTCTCTGCCTCCGTCCCTCTCCCTCCCCCTCTCTCTCTCTCTCTCTCTCTCTCTCTCTCATCGCCCCTCTACACACAAACACACACACATACACAGGAATTGCAACATTCCTCTATTACTCAGTGCTCTCACATTCCTCTCTCCCTTTTTCTATCTGTTCATCTAGCTCATATTATTTCCACGGGATATATATTATCTCACTGCAGTATGTGTTCCTTGCTCCCCGGTTAGAGACCCAGGTAGGATTGGGATTGGGCAGGGACTCAATAGCCCAGGATAACTTACAGTCAGCTTGCAATCTTTAGCCTGAAGGCAATAGGCGGTAGGTATTTTGTTATTGTGGTTCCACCATTGTGAAGAGTTACAGTGGAAAGGACAGTTCATAATAGGAGAGAAAATGGATCCAGCAATCTCACTGACACCTACCAACTAAATGTCACCGTGGGTCTCAGGGGTTGGCTGTTTATAAAGGTTAGTGTGTGTGTGTGTGTGTGTGTGTGTGGGCTTGTATTAGTATGCTCGAGGGTACCGGAAATCCACAAAAGTCCCCACATAGTTTAGTAAACCAAGGAAAACTCTCCCTTATGGGGACATTTCCTCTTCCCATTAATCCTTAAGGGGGTTAAATCTGAATCAACAAATCAAATAGATTTTATTAGTCACAATACAGCAGGTGTAGATCATACAGTGAAATGCTTACTTACCTCAAACAACAATGCAGAATTTTTTTAAATGTAAGAAAATATTTGCTATTTAAAGAAAATAAAAATATAAAAGTAACAATATAATAACAATAGCGGGGCTTATATACAGAGGTTACCGGTACCAAGTTAATGTGCAGGGGTACAGGTTAGTACAGGTTAGATTAACCCATTATATAAACCATACATTCATCATATGTACCGTATCTATGTAATAACCTACATATTTACACTAAGGTTGGGCGGTATCCAGATTTTCAAATCTTACCCTTTTAGAAAACAAGAGGGCGCCATTTCCATGGAGGCTGCTAGCTAAATATAAATGAAAATAAATTAATTGCAAAGACAGGCGATCCAGCTCGTAAGGTTATACATGGTTTACATTTTAGTCATTTAGCAGACGCTCTTATCCAGAGAGACTTACATCTCCTACATATTGTCTTTGGACCTATTTATTCATACAGGTCTGTATATACATACTCATGTTACCGCCAGTAGCTCTCGGGTAGCTCTCCACCTACCTCCTAACCTTACTGCATTTTGCACTACATTTTGCACTCTGTATATAGATTTTCTATGGTGTTTTTGACTATGTTTGTTTACTGTGTAACTCTGTGATGTTTTTGTCGCACTGCTTTGCTTTGTCTTGGCCAGGTCGCAGTTGCATATGAGAACTTGTTCTCAACTGACCTACCTGGTTAAATAAAGGTGAAATAAATAAAAATAAAAATGTACAGTTGTTATATCATATCACATGCAATATTGTAAGTAATTATTGGACTTAACTTACGTAGGCATTCACTCAGGAATGCATATTATTAGTATCCTGCCAGTTGCACCTTTTCTCATTGTTTTTAGTATATCGAATGTGCAATACGTGCAGTTGTCTGTAATTAAACACTGCGCACTAAGGACTGTATTTTAAGGGTATTACTACTATTACCCCAAATGATATCATACACACATTTAGCTATTAAAGTATCTCTTCCTGTCATTTACCTGTACAGTTTGTGTAACCATGCAAGTATTCACTTATCTGTAAATATAACTGTATACCTAACTGTACAGCTAATTTAACCATGCAAAATTTTCACTTACCTGTTCATTTACCCAGTCTGTCTATTAAGTAAACTATTATTACCCTCACTCATATCATACGCATTTTTAGCTACTGAAGTATTTCTCTGCCATCGACCTGTATAGTATAGTATAGTTAACCATCCAACATCCACCAATATATAGTGTACATATTCAGCCAACCACTCATACTATGCAATGTCTTTTTATAGCTTTTATTTTTTTGCACTCCAGATATCTTGTATTTCTATACTTTTTCATACTGCCGCTCTATGTATCATGTACCGTGTATCTGTCTTTTGTGTACTTTCGTTGTGGCATTTTGCACCTGCCCTGTGTTTTGTTGTAGCTGCTTGACAATGAAATTTCCCCCCCCGGGGGATCAATAAAGTACCTATCTATCTATCTATCTATCTATCTATCTATCTATCTATCTATCTATCTATCTATCTATCTATCTATCTATCTATCTATTTATAAATGATATATACCGGACCAGTCAAAGGTTTGAACACACCAACTCATTCAAGGGTTTTTCTTTATTTTTACTGTTTTCTGTTAAGGAAAACTATAGTTGTACATCCCTGGTCTATTGCAGCAAAAAGAAGCAAAAAAACACTGCTGGTCAAATTGTGCGCCTCCATACGGGTTCCCAATCACGGCCAGTTGTGATAAGGTCTGGATTTGAACCATGTTGTCTGTATAGATGTCTTAGACCACTGCGCCACTTGGGAGACAGAATGTACATATATGGATTTCAAAGAGAGAGATAAAGAGATTTTGTCTGTGGAGAGAAATAAATCATTTTAGAAAAACACCACATGACTATTTCAGGAATGGGATCATTTGAATATAGGATCAGATGAGCTGAATTAAACTGTCCTCACATTAAGGTGTGTGTGTGTGTGTGTGTGTGTGTGTGTGTGTGTGTGTGTGTGTGTGTGTGTGTGTGTGTGTGTGTGTGTGTGTGTGTGTGTGTGTGTGTGTGTGTGTGTGTGTGTGTGTGTGTGTGTGTGTGTGTGTGTGTGTGTGTGTGTGTGTGTGTGTGTGTGTTATTACCTAGGCCTACAGTAGGGTGAGTTGTTTTGGTTTTTCAGCCCCCTTCCCTCAACCACCACACCCCCACCAGCCATCCAAAATCCCCTGAAAGCTTTTGATCCTGTATATGTGGAACCCCCCACCCCCCTCTCTCTCCCTCTGACTCAGTCTCTCCTCTCCTCTCCTCTCCTCTCCTCTCCTCTCCTCTCCTCTCCTCTCCTCTCCTCTCCTCTCCTCTCCTCTCCTCTCCTCTCCTCTCCTCTCCCTCCCTCTCTCCCCCCTCCCTCTCTCTCCTCTCACTCTCTCTCTCCCCCTCTCCTCTCCTCTCTCTCTCTCTCAGACCATATACCACAGGTATGACAAAACATTTATTTTTACTGTTCTAATTACGTTGGTAACCAGTTTATAATAGCAATAAGGCACCTTGGGGATTGGTGGTGTTTGGCCAATATACCACGGCTAAGGGCTGTGTCCAGACTATCCTGTTTCTGCGTTGTGTCGTGTGTACGAACAGCCCTTAGCTATGATATATTCACCATATACCACACCCCCTTGTGTCTTGCTACTTAAGTAATTACTGTAGTATTTACTGTAGTGTTTTGGGGACATTACTGTAGTATTAAAGGGTTTATGTTTTATTATATTTGACATAGAAGGTTTTTTCCTCCCGGAGAAATACTAAATAGGTAATTTTCCATTACCTGTAGTTAGTTATGACTGGGTTCTGAACGGACAGTTCAACGCTTATGCTCTTTTTCTATAACCTGTAGGGAACACAATATATGGTCTGTATTTAGCATGTATGTTTCTAACTTGGGACACGGGGAGGGGAATGGACAGTGTATATGAAAATTAAATCCAATAGTATTTACTTTACTTTTGTATTCTATAGTAAAGTGTAGTATTCTATAGTAAAGTGTAGTATTTTCTGTGGGGAGGAAGAGAGAGAATATGTAAACACTCAAATCTTTACCTATTAGAATTCTCTAAGATGGACACACACACACACACACACAC
>CM042396.1:31076860-31089360 GCA_023634145.1 Thymallus thymallus
GAGGGAGAGGAGGGGGGAGGAGGGGGGAGGGAGATGATGAGAGGAGGGGGGAGGGAGATGATGAGAGGAGGGGGGAGAGGAGGGGGGAGGGAGATTATGAGACAAACAACAAGTGTGTGGTTAAAATTGGTAAATAAATCACACACATTTCTTTCCACAGGGCCGTGGGGTGAGACAGGGATACAGCTTAAGCCCCACCCTCTTCAACATATATATCAATGAATTGGCAAGGGCACTAGAACAGTCTGCAGCACCCGGCCTCACCCTACTAGAATCTGAAGTCAAATGTCTACTGTTTGCTGATGATCTGGTGCTTCTGTCACCAAGGAGGGCCTACAGCAGCACCTAGATCTTCTGCACATATTCTGTCAGACCTGGGCCCTGACAGTAAATCTCAGTAAGACCAAAATAATGGTGTTCCAAAAAAGGTGCAGTTGCCAGGACAACAAATACAAATTCCATCTAGACACCGTTCCTCTAGAGCACAAAAAACTATACAGACCTCGGCCTAAACATCAGCACCACAGGTAACTTCCACAAAGCTGTGAACGATCTGAGAAACAAGGCAAGAAGGGCCTTCTATAGATTGATAAAGGCTGGTGATGCTTCTCGGGTAAATAAGCTGATCAGGAAGGCTAGCTCTGTTCTGAGGATGAGCCTTGACACTCTAGAGGAGGTGGCGGAGAGACGGATCCTGGCCAAACTGCTGGCCATCATGGACAACGTCACCCACCCTCTGCATGCCATGGTTATGATGCAGAGGAGCACCTTCAGTCACAGACTGATCCCACCACGGTGTGCCAGAGAGCGCTACAGGAGGTCCTTCCTGCCGGCGGCTATTAGACTATTTAAAGCCTCACCGGGGTGCCGTGCCGTCGGCAACATAGACCTGGAACTGTTGGGGTGCTAGGACCTAGTTTAACAATTGTGCATCCATCCGTGAGTAACTGGTCTGTAATCACTCAGGACTTGTTTATTAATTCAGGTCTGTATATACATATTCATGTACATTTTTTTTTTTTACCTTTATTTTACTAGGCAAGTCAGTTAAGAACAAATTCTTATTTTCAATGACGGCCTAGGAACAGTGGGTTAACTGCCTTGTTCAGGGGCAGAACGACAGATTTTTACCTTGTCAGCTCGGGGATTCGATCCAGCAACCTTTCGGTTACGGGTTCTTAACCTCCTGCCAAATGTATGACCATATTAGAGACACATATTTCTCTCAGATTACACAGATCCACAAAGAATTAGAAAACAAATCCAATTTTGATAAACTCCCATATCTACTGGGTGAAATACCACAGTGTTCCATCACAGCAGCAAGATGTGTGACCTGTTGTCACAAGAAAAGGACAACCAGTGAAGAACAAACACCATTGTAAATACAACCCATATTTATTATTTATTTATTTTCCCTTTTATACATTTGCACATCTTTACAACACTGTATATTGACATAATATGACATTTGAAATGTCTTTATTCCTTTGGAACTTCTGTGAGTGTAATGTTTACTGTTAATTCTTATTGTTTATTTCACTTTTGTTTATTATCTACTTCACTTGCTTTGGCAATGTTATGTTTCCCATGCCAATAAAGCCCCTTGAATTGAATTGAGAGTGAGAGAGAGTGAGAGAGAGAGAGAGAGAGAGAGAGATAAGGGATTCAAGTAGCTAGATGAGTCAGTTAGTTATTACGCCACCCATTTAACTGGATTCAAGTAGATAGATTGAGTCTGGCTTGAGATTAAATAAAACCCTCATTGACTGACCGACTGTATTTTTCTCTTTGTCCCAAATCCCTTTCTAAACATGGACTTGAATAAAATAGAACCAGCAAGTGTATTTAGAGGATTCAACCCAATCTGCATATTTGTTAATTTTCTCAATTGCCTTTGTATATTTCTGTCTGTTCTTCTTCTTTATCTCGAGGCGTCAAAGATAATGCAGTGAGCGATCAGAGTGAAACACACACACACAGTATTTTGTCAGCGTTAGCTTGCTATCAGATAGGAACCTACTGATGAGTTACCTTAACTTTTTATGTCCATATCAGACATCTTTAATGTTTCTTCCTCATTCATGTCTATGGCCCCCTGCCTCTTGCCTCATACACAATGCCCAAGTCTGCTTATTGTCTGCTTCATTCTATTTCCATCACACGGTGCACTAATGATATGTGAGCAGAGAAGTGAAGAGAGAGAAAGAGAGAGTAGATGGCCCACAGGTTGTGTTGGAAATCAGGAAATTGTTGGATAATTATTTGATATACAAATATTGTCTAAGATTTTGACAGAAAACATCCAAAAGGCGTTGAAAGACTAATCCGACAGATAAACCGAACGAGAGAGTGAAAGAGGAGACTTGTGCATTCTGGGTGAAAGAGGAAGGAGGAGACTTGTGCATTCTGTGTAACGACAGTGCAGAGGGGTCTGTCCGGTTCCTGTGTGGATATTGACTGTCCGTGTTTAATAGCAATACTTGCACCCTAAATAGCAGGCCTTTTGAGTATGCGAAAAATGTACGTTTTAAAGTATGTGACATTCCGAAAATGTTGTATACTTTTCATGCCCAGATGTCATACTCATTCTGTATACTTTACATGCCCGGATGTCATACTCATTCTGTATACTTTACATGCCCGGATGTCATACTCATTCTGTATACTTTACATGCCAGGATGTCATACTCATTCTGTATACTTTACATGCCCAGATGTCATACTCATTCTGTATACTTTACATGCCAGGATGTCATACTCATTCTGTATACTTTACATGCCCGGATGTCATACTCATTCTGTATACTTTACATGCCCGGATGTCATACTCATTCTGTATACTTTACATGCCCGGATGTCATACTCATTCTGTATGCTTTACATGCCCGGATGTCATACTCATTCTGTATACTTTACATGCCCGGATGTCATACTCATTCTGTATACTTTACATGCCCGGATGTCATACTCATTCTGTATACTTTACATGCCCGGATGTCATACTCATTCTGTATACTTTACATGCCCGGATGTCATACTCATTCTGTATACTTTACATGCCCGGATGTCATACTCATTCTGTATACTTTACATGCCCGGATGTCATACTCATTTTGGCTTTGACAACAGCTTAATTAGATATGGGGATGTGCTACCGACATTAACCAATAGTGGGAAACAATGCAATCGTGCATGACGCATTCTCAGGAAATAGTTTTATAGTATGTGAATTTTCTAAAATCGATGCCAGGATGTTATAGTATTTTCGGTTCATCTAGTAGAATTCACTGCACACATTTCGGGAATTTCACAGCCACCATGCATTGGAAGAGGGGGGCTGCGAGTTTTAATAGCTAGATATTTTCAAGTAAACAACCAAACAACTTAGAAGATGGCGAATAGCGAAGCTTTTGAGGTTGTGTTCAAATGTAAGTCATTTTTGTTCTCCTTAAAATGATCACGAATGTAACGTCAGATATTTGAAAACGGATCTGCAGCCTGCCATGCCTTTATCTAGCTACGTGCTTTAGTGGGACTAGAAGTTATAACGGTTCCTACAGTAACGTTAGATACAGGGTTACTTGCTGTTGAGATACAACTTCATATTTAACATTAACCTAGTTAGCTAGCTAGTTTCATTGCACATCATCTGTTATGGTGAGAGAAATGTTAAACTATCCAATTTGATAAAGTATGTGGCAGTCCAGCTACAGTTGAAGTCGGAAGTTTACATACACCTTAGCCAAATACATTTAAACTCAGTTTTTCACAATTCCTGACATTTAATCCTAGTAAAAATTCCCTGTCTTAGGTCAGTTAGGATCACCACTTTATTTAAAGAATGTGAAATGTCAGAATAATAGTAGAGAGAATGATTTCTTTCAGCTTTTAATTCTTTCATCACATTCCCAGTGGGTCAGAAGTTTACATACACTCAATTAGTATTTGGTAGCATTGCCTTTAAATTGTTTAACTTTGGTCAAACGTTTCGGGTAGCCTTCCACAAGATTCCCACAATAAGTTGGGTGAATTGTGGTCCATTCCTCCTAACAGAACTGGTGTAACTGAGTCAGGTTTGTAGGCCTCCTTGCTCGCACACGCTTTTTCAGTTCTGCCCACAAATTTTCTATAAGATTGAGATCAGCGCTTTGTGATGGCCACTCCAATACCTTGACTTTGTTGTCCATTTTGCCACAACTTTGGAAGTATGCTTGGGGTCATTGTCCATTTGGAAGACCCATTTGTGACCAATCTTTTACTTCCTGACTGATGTCTTGAGATGTTGCTTCAATATATCCAAATAATTTTCCTTCCTCATGATGCCATCTATTTTGTGAAGTGCACCAGTCCCTCCTGCAGCAAAGCACCCCCACAACATGATGCTGCCACCCCCGTGCTTCACGGTTGGGATGGTGTTCTTCGGCTTGCAAGCCTCCCCCTTTTAGGGCCAAACAGTTCTATTTTTGTTTCATCAGACCAGAGGACATTTCTCCAAAAAGTACGATCTTTGTCCCCATGTGCAGTTGCAAACCGTAGTCTGGCTATTTTATGGCGGTTTTGGATCTGTGGCTTCTTCCTTGCTGAGCGGCCTTTCAGGTTATGTCAATATAGGACTTGTTTTACTGTGGATATATATATTTTTGTACCTGTTTCCTCCAGCATCTTCACAAGGTCCTTTGCTGTTGTTCTGTGATTGATTTGCACATTTTGAAGTACGTTCATCTCTAGGAGATAGAACGTGTGTCCTTCATGAGCGGTATGACGGCTGCATGGTCCCATGGTGTTTATACTTGCGTACTATTGTTTGTACAGATGAACGTGGTACCTTCAGGCGTTTGGGAATTGCTCCCAAGGATGAACCAGACTTGTGGAGGTCTACACATATTTTTATGAGGTCTTGGCTGATTTCTTTAGATTTTCCCATGATGTCGAGCAAAGAGGCACTGAGTTTGAAGGTAGGCCTTGAAATACATCCACAGGTACACCTCCAATTGACTCAAATTATGTCAATTAGCCTATCAGAAGCTTCTAAAGCCATGACGTCAACTTAGTGTATGTAAACTTCTGACCCACTGGAATTGTGATATAGTGAAATAATCTGTCTGTAAACAATTGTTGGAAGAATTACTTGTGTCATGCACAAAGTAGATGTCCTAACAGACTTGCCAAAACTATAGTTTGTTAACATGAAATCTGTGGAGTGGTTGAAAAATGAGTTTTAATTACTTCAAATTAAGTGTATGTAAACTTCCGACTTCAACTGTATCTACAGAAAGTTCACACAACTCTACTTTGCTCATGTTTTGGTTAATGTCCCACTGGGCACACACTGGTTGAATCTATGTTGTTTCCTAGTCATTTCAAATAAATTACATTGAACCAACAGGGAATAGACATTGAATTGACGTCTGTGCTCAGTGGGGTTGTATTTCATCTTGTGTCTTTGCAGGATCTACGTGAAGGAGTGTGAGCTGGGGGAACAGCTGTCACCTGCATGGGTGGAAAAGAACCGGGAGAACCTTAAGCAAAAATACACAGTACGCTACTGTATGTTATCTTGATATTTATTGCTGTGCTGTACTTGGCTAATAAAGCTCCCCTTTTCTCTGAGAGCAACAACACTTTCCCATCTATTTCCTTTGCTTCACCGGCACGGTCATGTCAGTGTGAAGGTATACATGTTAGAAAGGTGCAAGTATTCCAGAGAAATGTACTGCAATTGGCATAATACCTTTTACAGGCGTTTACATATAGTATGCTAGAATTCAGAATATAGCAGCCACTACTCTTAAACGTTTGGATGCCGTCTCCCGTCGCCCCTCTCTTGATCACGTGACAGTTTTCATCACTGCATCCTCTATGAATAGGTTGGCTGTAGATCTCGGTGAGCAGTATGCCACCCTGCATCCCACTGCTAGCTTGCCTCTGAAGCTACGCAGGGTTGGTACTGGTCAGTCCCTGGATGGGAGACCAGATGCTGCTGGAAGAGATGTTGGAGGGCTAGTTGGAGGCGCTCTTTCCTCTGGTTAAAAAAAATATATATCCCAATAACCCAGGGCAGTGATTGGGGACATTTCCATGTGTAAGTTGCTGTCTTTTTGATGGGATACCACCTAATCATCCCCAGCTTCTGATTGGATCATTCATCTCCCCTGTAACTTCATTCTTAGAATCAAAGGTACTATCTAGAACCTAAAAGGGTTCTTCGGCTGTCCCCATAGGAGAACCCTTTTGAAGAACCCATTTTGGCTCCAGGTAGAACCCTTTGGGGTTCCATGTACAACCCTTTCCACAGAGGGTTCTACATGGAACTCAAAAGGATTCTCCTATGGGGACAGCCGAAGAACCTTTTTGGAACTATTTGTTTCTAAGACTGTATCCCCCAGGTTGTGGCTATGAATAAAGGGGGAAAGATAGCTTAAAAAATATTAAAAACATGAGTTACCGAACCTGTTCACAGGGTTGGTTAACTCTTGAGGTTCCTCAGGTCTCCTCAGGTCTAGTTTTAATGCACTGCTCTGATGGAACACTTTAAAGTATTGATTGAGGACCTACACTCTTAGAAACAAATGGTTTTGGTTCCAGGTAGAACTCTTTTAGGTTCTAGACAGCACGTTTATGTGATGTGCTGTAGTTTTTTATTTGACATTGTGTTGATCGTTGTGCTGTTTCATACTGTATGTGATTGTTGTGTTACTGTGATCCTTATCAATGAGACCCTGATCTCAATGGCTTTTTCCTGAATAAATACAATAAGAAATACATGTTCAGGCAGAGTGACTTCAGAGTTGGACGTCTATCCATGTCGTCAGGATGTGAGCGCTATTACCATCAAGTAGGCTTGGGTTTTGCTAGGGCGATGTAAAGAGGGGGTGGCGGATCCAATGAAGGTTGTGATCCTAGTGTTCATGTTTTAACCCTATTCAAAACCTTAACCCTTAACCTTCTAAACTTGACGTTTGGAGCAACTTCAAAACGTGTCGTTTGGAGAACGATACTAAGCAGGCAGAGTCAACCCAGGGTGTCAAAAGACATTTGAGTTTTGGAGAAATGTTTAATGTTTCTTCAAAACTGTCTTTTTTAAATGTTTAATTCAGCAGTGAGACTGTGAACAGGGGCTCCTGACTGGCGCAGCGGTCTAAGGCAGGCACTGCATCTCAGTGCATGAGGTGTCACTAGAGTCCCTGATTCGAATCCAGGCTGTATCACATCCGGCCGCGATTGGAGTCCCATAGGGCGGTGCACAATTGGCCCAGCATCGTCCGGGTTTGGCCGGGGTAGGCTGCCATTGTAAATAAGAATTTGTTCTTAACTGGCTTGCCCAGTTAAATATAATGTAAATAAAACCGTGACAGCTTGTTGAATATGTTTGATGCTGAAAGCTATCCTTTTTTATATATTTTTTTAAGGAGTTCAAAACTCCCCCCACCGGAGTCAACACGGAGGGAGGGAAGGCCACAGCCACATCCTGGAAGTGGTATGCGGTGATGGATGAGGCGCTGCAGAGGCTGCCACTCCCCCATCTCCTCATCCTCCCAAGGTGTAGCTGTGGGCTCCTCCCCCTCCCAGAAGGGTCCAGATATGGAGGTGGGAGAAGGTGGTGACTGCCAGGGAGGCAGACCTTGAGGCCATGATGAATAAGTTGTTTTGTATGCATTATATTTACTGTATTAATTTATTCATTTTCATTTTGGTGAAGACCTTTTTTTATAACCCAAAGTGTATTTCTGTTATTTCATTGAAAAATGTTTCTTGTTTGTAATAAAAATATATATATTTGATACCGGTACATCTACTGTTGGTGTATTTTACTTTCAACATTTCAACATAAAAAAATGCACTCGCACATCTGAGCTATCTTGTTGCACGGTAACAACTAGACTGAGCTATCTTGTTGCACGGTAACAACTAGACTGAGCTATCTTGTTGCACGGTAACAACTAGACTGAGCTATCTTGTTGCACGGTAACAACTAGACTGAGCTATCTTGTTGCACGGTAACAACTAGACTGAGCTATCTTTTTGCACAGTAACAACTAGACTGAGCTATCTTGTTGCACAGTAACAACTAGACTGAGCTATCTTGTTGCACGGTAACAACTAGACTGAGCTATCTTGTTGCACGGTAACAACTAGACTGAGCTATCTTGTTGCACGGTAACAACTAGACTGAGCTATCTTGTTGCACGGTAACAACTAGATACGTTGAAAGAAAATAGAAACCTGCACACTGCTCTGTTTAGTATCACTGTTTTATTGAAGCTTAGGTGTCGGCCTCTTGGCCTTCGTCAGAGCTTTTATCTCTACTAAACTAAATTAACCTTTACATTTCTATAACAATCTCAAAGCGCATCATAAGCAAAAAACAACCAATACATCACCATGAGTAGCCTAGCTATAGTTGGCTAGGTCAACCAATACATCACCATGAGTAGCCTAGCTATAGTTGGCTAGGTCAACCAATACATCACCATGAGTAGCCTAGCTATAGTTGGCTAGGTCAACCAATACATCACCATGAGTAGCCTAGCTATAGTTGGCTAGGTCAACCAATAGAGTGCCTGCATCCTCCAAAGATGATGAGGGACAGTTCATGGCTTGATCAGAGGAAGGTGGAGTCTGGTGATGATCTTGTAGAGGGATTCTCTGCGAACCAGCCTGAGTCATTTCGCCACTTGAATTCTCCTTCACAATGTATGACACCCACTTGGATGATGCCTCAGCATCCCTGGTCTCCAGAAAGCTCACCACACACAATTCAGAGTAGTAGTCAGTCATCCTCACTACGAGCCCTCAGCCTCAGCACTGCATTAGTTTAATACAGTGATGCTTGAAAGTTTGTGAACACTTTAGAATTTTCTATATTTCTGCATAAATATGACCTAAAACATAATCAGCTTTTCACACAAGTTCTAAAGAGAACCCAGTTAAACAGATGAGACAAAAATACTATACTTGGTCATTTATTTATTGAGGAAAATTATCAAATATTACATATCTGTTAGTGGCAAAAGTATGTGAACCTTTGCGTTCAGTATCTGGTGTGAACCCCTCGTGCAGCAATAACTGCAACTAACGTTTCCGGTAACAGTTGATCAGTCCTTCACATCGGCTTGGAGGAACTTTAGCCCATTCCTCCGTACAGAACAGCTTCAACTCTGGGATGTTGGTGGGTTTCCTCACATGAACTGCTCGCTTCAGGTCCTTCCACAACATTTAGATCAGATTAAGGTCAGGACTTTGACTTGGTCATTCCAAAACATTAACTTTATTCTTCTTTAACCAGTCTTTGGTAGAATGACGTGTGCTTAGGGTCGTTGTCTTGCTGCATGACCCACGTTCTCTTGAGATTCAGTTCACGGACAGAAGTCTTGACATTTTCCCAGTCTTAGACTGTACCAGTTATAACACTCAGAGTACATGTGACTGTACCAGTTATAACACTCAGAATACATGTCACTGTACCAGTTATAACACTCAGAATACATCTCACTGTACCAGTTATAACACTCAGAATACATCTCACTGTACCAGTTATAACACTCAGAATACATGTCACTGTACCAGTTATAACACTCAGAGTACATGTGACTGTACCAGTTATAACACTCAGAGTACATGTGACTGTACCAGTTATAACACTCAGAATACATGTGACTGTACCAGTTATAACACTCAGAGTACATCTCACTGTACCAGTTATAACACTCAGAATACATGTCACTGTACCAGTTATAACACTCAGAGTACATGTGACTGTACCAGTTATAACACTCAGAGTACATCTCACTGTACCAGTTATAACACTCAGAGTACATGTGACTGTACCACATTCTACGGTATCTTAGTTACTCAATTTGTGTGTAGATATTGCATCACCCATCTCATATGTATATACTGTATTGTACTCTATACTTTGCCATTGACTGCTAAACAACCATCTCTAGCACATCAGACTGCTGCCTATAGACATAGATTAGAAATCACCGGCCACTTAAGGATGAAACACTAGTCACTTTAATGATGTTTCCGTATCTTGCACTACTCATCTCATATATCTAAACTGTACGCTATACTATTCACTTAATCGTGTTTACATGCTGCATCACCAATCTCTTATGTGTATACTGTATACTATAAAGCTTACTATGCCACTGTATCTTAGTCTAATGCCGCCCTGACATACAGTATATGTATATTCTGCATTTTGCACTACATTTGCACACTCTGTATATAGATGTTCTATTGTGTTATTGACTGTACGTCTGTTTACTGTGTAACTCTGTGTTGTTTTTTGTTGCACTGCTTTGCTTTGTCTTGGCCAGGTCGCAGTTGTGAATGAGAACTTGTTCTCAACTGGCCTACCTGAAATAAATAAAATAAAAAATATATTCTCAATCCATTCATTACTTAGATGTATGTGTATTTGTGAAACTGTTAGATATTACTGCACTGTCGGAGCTGAAAGCACAAGCATTTCGCTACACCCGCAATAACACCTGCAAACCATGTGTATGTGACCAATAACACCTGCTAACCATGTGTATGTGACCAATAACACCTGCTAACCATGTGTATGTGACCAATAACACCTGCTAACCATGTGTATGTGACCAATAACACCTGCTAACCATGTGTATGAGACCAATAACACCTGCTAACCATGTGTATGTGACCAATAACACCTGCTAACCATGTGTATGTGACCAATAACACCTGCTAACCATGTGTATGTGACCAATACCACCTGCTAACCATGTGTATGTGACCAATAACACCTGCTAACCATGTGTATGTGACCAATAACACCTGCTAACCATGTGTATGAGACCAATAACACCTGCTAACCATGTGTATGTGACCAATAACACCTGCTAACCATGTGTATGAGACCAATAACACCTGCTAACCATGTGTATGTGACCAATAACACCTGCTAACCATGTGTATGTGACCAATAACACCTGCTAACCATGTGTATGAGACCAATAACACCTGCTAACCATGTGATGAAATTTCCCCCCCGGGGGATCAATAAAGTACCTATCTATCTATCTATCTATCTATCTATCTATCTATCTATCTATCTATCTATCTATCTATCTATCTATCTATCTATCTATGTGACCAATAACACCTGCTAACCATGTGTATGTGACCAATAACACCTGCTAACCATGTGTATGAGACCAATAACACCTGCTAACCATGTGTATGTGACCAATAACACCTGGTAACCATGTGTATGTGACCAATAACACCTGCTAACCATGTGTATGAGACCAATAACACCTGCTAACCATGTGTATGTGACCAATAACACCTGCTAACCATGTGTATGTGACCAATAACACCTGCTAACCATGTGTATGTGACAGCCGTCACTAATTTAGTGACCATAGTGTCGCCTGCAATGGCCTATTCTATTATATGGCGTCTTCGGTCTTACAACTCTTCCTGTTCCTCCTTCGGTCTTCTAACTCTTCCTGTTCCTCCTTCGGTCTTCCAACTCTTCCTGTTCCTCCTTCGGTCTTACAACTCTTCCTGTTCCTCCTTCGGTCTTACAACTCTTCCTGTTCCTCCTTCGGTCTTACAACTCTTCCTGTTCCTCTTTCGGTCTTACAACTCTTCCTGTTCTTCCCTTGCTCTCCTTTTCTCACCCACACACAGACACACCACATGACACAGCGTTTGAAATAGCTTATCAGTTGTTTATTTACTTGTGATTGCACAATGTTTACAGTGGACTGCCTCACCTTGCTGGAAACCAACGGCAGCCTGCAGCGGTGGGAAAATCCCCTGGACCTATTCAATGACAACAGGTCAAATACAGCACAGGGCTTGACATGATCATTTGCCCGGTGGCCCAGGGCAGCTGCCCGCACAGCCAGGTGAACTTTTATCACGAAGACAGCTGTTAATTAGCGTTAACTCTAGTGTTCCATGTGCATTAGCAAATCATGTGTCCCACCCTGATCTGTTTCACCTGTCCTTGTGCTTGCCTGCACCCCCTCCAGGTGTCCCCATCTTCCTCATTATCCCCAGTGTATTTATACCTGTGTTCTCTGTCTGTCTGTTACCAGTTGGTTTTGTTTCATCAAGCCTACCAGTGGTTTTCCTGCTCCAGTCTTTTCTATAGTCCCTGTTTTCTAGCTTTCCCAGTTTTGACCATCCTGCCTGTTCTGACCCTGAACCTGCCTGCCGTCCGGGACCTTGCCACGCCTCTCTGGATTATTGACCCCTGCCTGTCCTGACCCTGAACCTGCCTGCCGTCCGGTACCGTCCGGTACCTTGCCACGCTACTCTGGATTATTGACCTCTGCCTGTCCTGACCCTGAACCTGCCTGCCGTCCGGTACCTTGCCACGCTACTCTGGATTATTGACCCCTGCCTGTTCTGACCCTAAGACTGCCTGCCGTTCTGGACCTTTTGAACCCTATCTGGTTTTCTGACTTTTGCCTGCCTTCACCTGTCGTTTTGCCTGCCTTCACCTGTCG
>CM042396.1:31091860-31094360 GCA_023634145.1 Thymallus thymallus
TTACCTAATACTCCTCCCCTCTGACATTCAAGCTTGGGTGAATGTCACAAACACACACACACATGCACACATAGACACAGGCGTGCACACACACACACACTCAAGCCTGGGTGAGAAAGAGGACCAGCAGAGCAGAGCAGCGTTGTGATCCCAGTGTGTCCCAACAGAGATGGGCCGTAGAGCTGACAGCAGCAACATTCCCCCACCAGTAAACACACTGATTAAGGTTAGAGAGAGAGAGATGGGGAGAGATGAGATATGAGAGATAGAGGGGAGGGGAGGGGATAGAAAGAGAGAGCGGAAAAGAAAAACTGAGAGAAAGATAAAAATGAACTTGACGATGAAGAGGAATATGAAAGGAAAGAAGAAGATTGAGATGAAGATAAAGAGGAAGATGGAGATGAATTGGGAGATGAAGAGGAAGATGGAGATGAGGAGGTCAAGCTGTCTTTCTGGGTCAGAGAACATTGAAGAAGACACTGGACAGTCTGTACCAACTGTAGTAAAATACATTAACTACTGGCATCAGACACCGACACAGATACGCCTGTACCAACTGTGGTAATATACATTAACTACTGGCATCAGACACCGACACAGATACGCCTGTACCAACTGTGGTAATATACATTAACTACTGGCCCTACTATAGCTAGGGTTCTTGGTTTGGGTATGTGGTCTGGGCCCAGCTATGGCTGACTCTTTTAAAGGAGACAAGGTCTGTGATCTGTGCCCAGCTATGGCTGACTCTTTTAAAAGAGACAGGGTCTGTGATCTGTGCCCAGCTATGGCTGACTCTTTTAAAGGAGACAAGGTCTGTGATCTGTGCCCAGCTATGGCTGACTCTTTTAAAGGAGACAGGATCTGTGGTCCGGGTCCAGCTATGGCTGACTCTTTTAAAGGAGACAGGGTCTGTGATCTGTGCCCAGCTATGGCTGACTCTTTTAAAGGAGACAGGGTATGTGATCTGTGCCCAGCTATGGCTGACTCTTTTAAAGGAGACAGGGTCTGTGATCTGTGCCCAGCTATGGCTGACTCTTTTAAAGGAGACCGGGTCTGTGATCTGTGCCCAGCTATGGCTGACTCTTTTAAAGGAGACAGGGTCTGTGATCTGTGCCCAGCTATGGCTGACTCTTTTAAAGGAGACAGGGTCTGTGATCTGTGCCCAGCTATGGCTGACTCTTTTAAAGGAGACAGGGTCTGTGATCTGTGCCCAGCTATGGCTGACTCTTTTAAAGGAGACAGGGTCTGTGATCTGTGCCCAGCTATGGCTGACTCTTTTAAAGGAGACAGGGTCTGTGGTCCGGGTCCAGCTATGGCTGACTCTTTTAAAGGAGACAGGGTCTGTGATCTGTGCCCAGCTATGGCTGACTCTTTTAAAGGAGACAGGGTCTGTGATCTGTGCCCAGCTATGGCTGACTCTTTTAAAGGAGACAGGGTCTGTGATCTGTGCCCAGCTATGGCTGACTCTTTTAAAGGAGACAGGGTCTGTGATCTGTGCCCAGCTATGGCTGACTCTTTTAAAGGAGACAGGGTCTGTGATCTGTGCCCAGCTATGGCTGACTCTTTTAAAGGAGACAGGGTCTGTGGTCCGGGTCCAGCTACGGCGCCTGGCAAAATAAATAGTGGGGGTACGCTGTACTGGTAAAACGTGAGCCTATCACAATTAATTGACTGGGAACCGGGTGGTATATGCTCCAAATTGCATTGTGGTTTGAAAAAAACGGTCAAGGTGGAGATGAATGGTCAAGGTGGAGATGAATGGCCGAGACCGAGTGTAGGACTCATCAATTCAGGCTACAAGTGTAGGCCTAATGACAGTCTCAGAATGTCATTACAATAGTGTTTTGTTACAGACGTCTTATTCCTTTCATAAAATTGCAGATGCACAGTGCACTGTTGGGGTTTGGATGCTGAAACTTGAGTAAGCTAACAATCTGATGAAAGCATGTGTTTCTGCCACATAGGGGGCGTGTCCATAAGGCTAGGGGAAGCTTTCCCTAAAGTAAATTGAATTAAATTGATATAGCCTAATTAGCTTACTCCTGTCTATACAGAAATAAATACAACCATTTAAAATACTACACCAGAAAGCATGATTTGGCCACAGAGGATCGTTAGTTTCTTAAAAAGAAAAGCTGTGGATTGTTTTAAACCACATAGCCTACAGTCAGAAGGGCATCGCATACTGCAAATACCAAATAGGGGATTGTTGAGTTGCAACTGTCAGTGAAAAGCATTGAGACCCAGCCATGCATATCGCATTATAAAGACATGACAATGAAAAGACTCCAATCTCTCTTTTGGTAATCAACATTCTGCATGCGTACGCAGGCACACACACACAAATGCATCTTGATTGCCAACAGCTTGCGTCTCCCTTTTTATAATCCCATCCAAACACTCCCTCCTTAGTTAAACCATCCAAACACTCCCTCATTAGTTAAACCATCCAAACACTCCCTCCTTAGATAAACCATCCAAACACTCCCTCCTTAGT
>CM042396.1:31101860-31179360 GCA_023634145.1 Thymallus thymallus
CAGACACACCACACATAGATACACACACAGACACAGACACACCACACATAGATACACACACAGACACAGACACACCACACATAGATACACACACAGACACAGACACACCACACATAGATACACACACAGACACAGACACACCACACATAGAGACACACACAGACACAGGCACACCACACATAGATACACACACAGACACAGACACACCACACATAGAGACACACACAGACACAGACACACCACACATAGATACACACACAGACACAGACACACCACACATAGATACACACACAGACACAGACACACACACGTGGTACTTTTTGGTGAGAGCAAATTATTCACAAACAAATAAAAGGGTAGAAATATCCCAAATCCTTTCATAGATAGACTTTCACTATGTGTCGACACATGGAATAGTTTGTTAATTTGAGACCTACACTTATACAGTATGTTCACATGCTTATTACATACATCATGGCATGAGCAATGAGCCCAGACTTTGTCTTGATTGATTGTATCAAACTATGGACTCCTGTTGGTCCACATGATATTGTTGCTGTATTGCATTGAACAGACTGTGAAACCATGACATCATGCAATTCAGGTTGGCTGCTGGCTTCTGGTGGTCTTCATATGTCTCCGCCACCTTCTGTGAGAGCAGACTGCCCCCTAGTGTCTAGGTTTAAATGGCATGATAACGTCCACATACTGGCGGCAACTTGACCACATGATCTGACCAGGAAACGCTCTGGGTCCTTCATGGACAAGGATAACTCTGTCCCCTTCATGGACAGGGATAACTCTGTCCCCTTCATGGACAGGGATAACTCAGAGTTCCTTCATGGATGGGGATACCTCTGGTCCCTTAATGGACAGGGATTACTCTGGGTCATTCAAGAAAAGGGTTAACTCTGGCCCCTTCATGGACAGGGATAACTCTGAGGTCCTTCATGGACAGGGATAACACTGGTTCCTTCATGGACAGGGATAA
This sequence comes from Thymallus thymallus, assembly GCA_023634145.1. NCBI lineage: Eukaryota > Metazoa > Chordata > Actinopteri > Salmoniformes > Salmonidae > Thymallus > Thymallus thymallus. The sequence goes on from CM042396.1 coordinate 31,102,852, forward strand.
CACTGGTTCCTTCATGGACAGGGATAACTCTGGTTCCTTCATGGATAGGGATAACTCTGGGCACTTCATGGACAGGAATAACTCTGTGGTCCTTCATGGACAGGGACAACACTGGTTCCTTCATGGATAGGGATAACTCAGAGGTCCTTCATGGACGGGGATAACTCTGGTCCCTTAATGGACAGGGATAACTCTGGGCCCCTCATGGACAGGGATAACTCTGGGCCCTTCATGGACAGGGATAACTCTGGTTCTCTACTCATACAGGGCAGGGACAGTGCATTCACCTGAATAAGTAGTGTAGCAGAATAGACCTCCTCTCCATAGCAGTAGTATAGTAGAATAGACCTCCTCTCCATAACAGTAGGGTAGTAGAATAGACCTCCTCTCCATAACAGTAGGGTAGTAGAATAGACCTCCTCTCCATAGCAGTAGGGTAGTAGAATAGACCTCCTCTCCATAACAGTAGGGTAGTAGAATAGACCTCCTCTCCATAACAGTAGGGTAGTAGAATAGACCTCCTCTCCATAACAGTAGGGTAGTAGAATAGACCTCCTCTCCATAACAGTAGGGTAGTAGAATAGACCTCCTCTCCATAACAGTAGGGTAGTAGAATAGACCTGCTCTCCATAACAGTAGGGTAGTAGAATAGACCTCCTCTCCATAACAGTAGGGTAGTAGAATAGACCTCCTCTCCATAACAGTAGGGTAGTAGAATAGACCTCCTCTCCATAACAGTAGGGTAGTAGAATAGACCTCCTCTCCATAACAGTAGGGTAGTAGAATAGACCTCCTCTCCATAACAGTAGGGTAGTAGAATAGACCTCCTCTCCATAACAGTAGGGTAGTAGAATAGACCTCCTCTCCATAACAGTAGGAGCGTAACTGTCCTCTCCTGTAAAGTAGAGTGTTATTCTGACTGCATAATGTAGGAGCTTGACAGTATTCTCTTGAGGCAGCCATTTTAATCTCTACCAGATGTCTTGGCCAGACCAGCACAAAGAGGGCCTTGTAATCTAACTGTGTTTCCCTGTCCCCCTCCTGCCCTAACTTCTCATGAAGTGTGCTCTCGTTCACTACTTACCACAAATTTGCAGCTAGGTGGAACTTCACACAGAAGTATAGGAGGCCAGAGTTGGAAGAGCCTCTCTTCCTGGTGGGGCCCAAGGAAGAGTCGCTGCTGAGTTGGCAACAACTACTGGGGATCCTAAAAAACACTAAATACTAACCCACTGTCCTCCTGTACTAATCCCACACTAACTAACCCCCTGTCCTCCTGTACTAATCCCACACTAACTAACCCCCTGTCCTCCTGTACTAATCCTACACTAACTAACCCCCTGTCCTCCTGTACTAATCCCACACTAACTAACCCCCTGTCCTCCTGTACTAATCCTACACTAACTAACCCCCTGTCCTCCTATACTAATCCCACACTAACTAACCCCCTGTCCTCCTATACTAATCCCACACTAACTAACCCCCTGTCCTCCTATACTAATCCCACACTAACTAACCCCCTGTCCTCCTATACTAATCCCACACTAACTAACCCCCTGTCCTCCTATACTAATCCCACACTAACTAACCCCCTGTCCTCCTATACTAATCCCACACTAACTAACCCCCTGTCCTCCAATACTAATCCTACACTAACTAACCCCCTGTCCTCCTATACTAATCCCACACTAACTAACCCCCTGTCCTCCTATACTAATCCCACACTAACTAACCCCCTGTCCTCCTATACTAATCCCACACTAACTAACCCCCTGTCCTCCTATACTAATCCCACACTAACTAACCCCCTGTCCTCCTATACTAATCCCACACTAACTAACCCCCTGTCCTCCTATACTAATCCCACACTAACTAACCCCCTGTCCTCCTATACTAATCCCACACTAACTAACCCCCTGTCCTCCTGTACTAATCCTACACTAACTAACCCCCTGTCCTCCTATACTAATCCCACACTAACTAACCCCCTGTCCTCCTATACTAATCCCACACTAACTAACCCCCTGTCCTCCTATACTAATCCCACACTAACTAACCCCCTGTCATCCTATACTAATCCCACACTAACTAACCCCCTGTCCTCCTATACTAATCCTACACTAACTAACCCCCTGTCCTCCTATACTAATCCTACACTAACTAACCCCCTGTCCTCCTATACTAATCCCACACTAACTAACCCCCTGTCCTCCTATACTAATCCCACACTAACTAACCCCCTGTCCTCCTGTACTAATCCTACACTAACTAACCCCCTGTCCTCCTATACTAATCCTACACTAACTAACCCCCTGTCCTCCTATACTAATCCCACACTAACTAACCCCCTGTCCTCCTATACTAATCCCACACTAACTAACCCCCTGTCCTCCTATACTAATCCTACACTAACTAACCCCCTGTCCTCCTGTACTAATCCTACACTAACTAACCCCCTGTCCTCCTGTACTAATCCCACACTAACTAACCCCCTGTCCTCCTATACTAATCCCACACTAACTAACCCCCTGTCCTCCTATACTAATCCTACACTAACTAACCCCCTGTCCTCCTGTACTAATCCTACACTAACTAACCCCCTGTCCTCCTATACTAATCCCACACTAACTAACCCCCTGTCCTCCTGTACTAATCCCACACTAACTAACCCCCTGTCCTCCTATACTAATCCCACACTAACTAACCCCCTGTCCTCCTATACTAATCCTACACTAACTAACCCCCTGTCCTCCTGTACTAATCCTACACTAACTAACCCCCTGTCCTCCTGTACTAATCCCACACTAACTAACCCCCTGTCCTCCTATACTAATCCCACACTAACTAACCCCCTGTCCTCCTATACTAATCCCACACTAACTAACCCCCTGTCCTCCTATACTAATCCTACACTAACTAACCCCCTGTCCTCCTATACTAATCCCACACTAACTAACCCCATGTCCTCCTATACTAATCCCACACTAACTAACCCCCTGTCCTCCTATACTAATCCCACACTAACTAACCCCCTGTCCTCCTATACTAATCCCACACTAACTAACCCCCTGTCCTCCTATACTAATCCCACACTAACTAACCCCCTGTCCTCCTATACTAATCCCACACTAACTAACCCCCTGTCCTCCTATACTAATCCCACACTAACTAACCCCCTGTCCTCCTATACTAATCCTACACTAACTAACCCCCTGTCCTCCTATACTAATCCCACACTAACTAACCCCCTGTCCTCCTATACTAATCCCACACTAACTAACCCCCTGTCCTCCTATACTAATCCCACACTAACTAACCCCCTGTCCTCCTATACTAATCCCACACTAACTAACCCCCTGTCCTCCTATACTAATCCCACACTAACTAACCCCCTGTCCTCCTATACTAATCCCACACTAACTAACCCCCTGTCCTCCTATACTAATCCCACACTAACTAACCCCCTCTCCTCCTGTACTAATCCTACACTAACTAACCCCCTGTCCTCCTATACTAATCCCACACTAACTAACCCCCTGTCCTCCTATACTAATCCCACACTAACTAACCCCCTGTCCTCCTATACTAATCCCACACTAACTAACCCCCTGTCCTCCTATACTAATCCCACACTAACTAACCCCCTGTCCTCCTATACTAATCCTACACTAACTAACCCCCTGTACTCCTATACTAATCCCACACTAACTAACCCCCTGTCCTCCTATACTAATCCCACACTAACTAACCCCCTGTCCTCCTATACTAATCCCACACTAACTAACCCCCTGTCCTCCTGTACTAATCCCACACTAACTAACCCCCTGTCCTCCTATACTAATCCTACACTAACTAACCCCCTGTCCTCCTATACTAATCCCACACTAACTAACCCCCTGTCCTCCTATACTAATCCTACACTAACTAACCCCCTGTCCTCCTATACTAATCCTACACTAACTAACCCCCTGTCCTCCTATACTAATCCCACACTAACTAACCCCCTGTCCTCCTATACTAATCCCACACTAACTAACCCCCTGTCCTCCTATACTAATCCTACACTAACTAACCCCCTGTCCTCCTGTACTAATCCTACACTAACTAACCCCCTGTCCTCCTGTACTAATCCCACACTAACTAACCCCCTGTCCTCCTATACTAATCCCACACTAACTAACCCCCTGTCCTCCTATACTAATCCTACACTAACTAACCCCCTGTCCTCCTGTACTAATCCTACACTAACTAACCCCCTGTCCTCCTATACTAATCCCACACTAACTAACCCCCTGTCCTCCTGTACTAATCCCACACTAACTAACCCCCTGTCCTCCTATACTAAACCCACACTAACTAACCCCCTGTCCTCCTATACTAATCCTACACTAACTAACCCCCTGTCCTCCTGTACTAATCCTACACTAACTAACCCCCTGTCCTCCTGTACTAATCCCACACTAACTAACCCCCTGTCCTCCTATACTAATCCCACACTAACTAACCCCCTGTCCTCCTATACTAATCCCACACTAACTAACCCCCTGTCCTCCTATACTAATCCTACACTAACTAACCCCCTGTCCTCCTGTACTAATCCTACACTAACTAACCCCCTGTCCTCCTATACTAATCCTACACTAACTAACCCCCTGTCCTCCTATACTAATCCTACACTAACTAACCCCCTGTCCTCCTATACTAATCCCACACTAACTAACCCCCTGTCCTCCTATACTAATCCCACACTAACTAACCCCCTGTCCTCCTATACTAATCCCACACTAACTAACCCCCTGTCCTCCTATACTAATCCTACACTAACTAACCCCCTGTCCTCCTGTACTAATCCCACACTGACTAACCCACTGTCCTCCTATACTAATCCCACACTAACTAACCCCCTGTCCTCCTATACTAATCCCACACTAACTAACCCCCTGTCCTCCTGTACTAATCCTACACTAACTAACCCCCTGTCCTCCTATACTAATCCCACACTAACTAACCCCCTGTCCTCCTATACTAATCCCACACTAACTAACCCCCTGTCCTCCTATACTAATCCCACACTAACTAACCCCCTGTCCTCCTATACTAATCCTACACTAACTAACCCCCTGTCCTCCTATACTAATCCCACACTAACTAACCCCCTGTCCTCCTATACTAATCCCACACTAACTAACCCCCTGTCCTCCTATACTAATCCCACACTAACTAACCCCCTGTCCTCCTATACTAATCCTACACTAACTAACCCCCTGTCCTCCTGTACTAATCCCACACTGACTAACCCCCTGTCCTCCTATACTAATCCCACACTAACTAACCCCCTGTCCTCCTATACTAATCCCACACTAACTAACCCCCTGTCCTCCTGTACTAATCCTACACTAACTAACCCCCTGTCCTCCTATACTAATCCCACACTAACTAACCCCCTGTCCTCCTATACTAATCCCACACTAACTAACCCCCTGTCCTCCTATACTAATCCCACACTAACTAACCCCCTGTCCTCCTATACTAATCCCACACTAACTAACCCCCTGTCCTCCTATACTAATCCCACACTAACTAACCCCCTGTCCTCCTATACTAATCCCACACTAACTAACCCCCTGTCCTCCTATACTAATCCCACACTAACTAACCCCCTGTCCTCCTATACTAATCCCACACTAACTAACCCCCTGTCCTCCTATACTAATCCCACACTAACTAACCCCCTGTCCTCCTATACTAATCCCACACTAACTAACCCCCTGTCCTCCTATACTAATCCCACACTAACTAACCCCCTGTCCTCCTATACTAATCCCACACTAACTAACCCCCTGTCCTCCTATACTAATCCCACACTAACTAACCCCCTGTCCTCCTAATCCTCCTAGTCCTCATCTGAATGCCTCCCAAACAGTACTCTATTCCCTATATAGAGTACTCTTTTTGACCAGAGCCTGATTGGCCCTGTTCAAAAGTAGTGAACTATAAAGGGAACAGGGCACCATTTGGGACGTAGACCCGGTGTGGATATCTCCACCTCTATCATTCTCTGACCCAGTGCTTCCATCGACCAGTCTACCCCCAGCAGGTGTAGGGACCAAGCTTGTCATGTATAACTGTTGTGGACACTAAATATCTACATGTGCCATTTCTGAAAACACTGTCCACAAACAAAAATAATGAAATGTATAAACTTGGCTCACGCCATACATATGCATGTTTACCGTTACATATCAGACCCGTCGTGAAATTGTGCATGGGAGCGAGCATTAAACTCTGCCTGAAAAATGGCAATCATTCACCTTTTTATGGTGAATTCTTATTTGTTGTATACAGTCGTGGCCAAAAGTTTTGAGAATGACACAAGTATTGGTCTCCACAAAGTTTGCTGCTTCAGTGTTGATGATGTCAATTTGCATATATACTCCAGAATCTCATGAAGAGTGATCAGATGAATTGCAATTAATTGCAAAGCCCCTCTTTGCCACGAAAATGAACTTAATCTGCCAAAAACATTCCACAAAAGGACCAGCTGCCATCATGTCTGTGATTGTCTCGTTAACACAGGAAAGAGTGTTGATGAGGACAAGGCTGGAGATCACTCTGTCATGCTGATTGAGTCAGAATAACAGACTGGAAGCATTAAAAGGAGGGTGGTGCTTGAAATCATTGTTCTTCCTCTGTCAACCATGGTTACCTGCAAGGAAGCACGTGCCGTCATCATTGCTTTGCACAAAAAGGGCTTCACAGGCAAGGATATTGCTGCTGGTAAGATTGCACCTAAATCAACCATTTATCGGATCATCAAGAACTTCAAGGAGAGAGGTTCAATTGTTGTGAAGATGGCGTCAGGGCACCGAAGAAAGTCCAGCAAGCGCCAGGACCGTCTCCTAAAGTTGATTCAGCTGCTGGATCGGGGCACCACCAGTGCAGAGCTTGCTCAGGAATGGCAGGGGGCAGGTGTGAGTGCATCTGCACGCACAGTGAGGCGAAGACTTTTGGAGGATGGCCTGGTGTCAAGAAGGGCAGCAAAGAAGCCACTCCTCTCCAGGAAAAACATCAGGGACAGGCTGATATTCTGCAAAAGGTACAGGGATTGGACTGCTGAGGACTGGAGTCATTTTCTCGGATGAATCCCCTTTCCGATTGTTTGGGCCATCCGGAAAACACCTTGTCCAAAGACAAGGTGAGCGCTACCATCAGTCCTGTGTCATACCAACAGTAAAGCATCCTGAGACCATTCATGTGTGGGGTTGCTTCTCAGCCAAGGGAGTGGGCTCACTCACAATTTTGCCTAAGAACACAGCCATGAATAAAGAATGGTACCAACACATCCTCCGAGATTAACTTCTCCAAACCATCCATTATACTTCAGTGTACCATTGTAACTACTGACATAAAGATCTAAGAACACTGAAGCAGCAAACTTTGTGGAGACCAATACTTGTGTCATTCTCAAAACCTTTGGCCACGACTGTACTTTGGAAGTATTGGAATTAGTTTCTACAGGAAATAGAGATGACAGACTTGATCAGATGTCTCAGGAGGTGTTGGCAGAATGTTGTCATTTTTAACAGTGACTGTTGTATCTGACAGATTCTGAATATGTTTTTTCTTTTTTGTGTGCAAATTGTTGTGGACCTTTAAACAGCTGTTTGAATTCAATGTTTTGTGTTTACATTTTCCCAAACCTAAATATGCACTGCAGGCGAATTCTGAAAAATGTCTAGTATGTCTCCTCAAAAAATGTAAAACTACTTACAGTGCAGTAAAAAAAACTGTTATTTTGGACGCAGTATTTGCAGTGTACTGCAGTTATACTGCACTCTGACTGCAATCTTTTATCATGAGTGAAAATATAAACTTTCTGTTCATCTGTTAAATTCCACTGTACATTATAAGCCACACTCCCTTTCGGATACATAGAGCAAAATACTTTAAATAATAGCCAATCTAATAGGCCTAATTAAATGAGAGATATGTACAGTATATGTTCATTTGTTGTAGGCTAAAGCTTCTTCGGGAATATAACCCATTATGAACAGAAAAGGTAGCGAGGCATTTATTCTGCAATGTTTATGAAAATATACTATATTATGTTTATAAACAAAATATTGTTTACTCGATACATTTGAAATTACAGTAGGCTATTCAAATGTACAGTAGCCTAAAACATTTTGAATGGGAATGGTCTGTTCTGCTGTTAAACGCTGATTAAACTGTCCTCTTGATCGGCTTGCATAGAGCAAAATACTTGATCATGGAAATGAAACAGGACATAGATACCTATTTCTATACAACTATTCTAGAACGCAAAGAAAAAAATAATATATGGTCTCTTATCACTAACGGCAAGTGATTGCATTTCATTATATCGACCAGTAATGGTAAGTGGTTGCATCTCATTATATCGACCAGTAATGGTAAGTGATTGCATCTCATTATATCGACCAGTTTCTTTTGTTGTGATTGAATAAGCATGTCATCGTAATCCCCACTGGCCTGCTTATAAAACTTCAACCACAAGAGACTATGCTTAGGCCTACACATGGTAAGCACATTCTCACGTCAAGTTGTTTTTATAAATGCAGTTCAAATCAACTTTAGCGTGAAATCTGGCGCAGGCATGTTTTGGTGTATATTTTGTACATTAGCAACGTTTAGAAATGAGGCCCCAAGACTACTCACCCTTCTGCCCCAATATACAGTAGGCCAAAGGAAGGTAACTCAGATCCAGGATATAACCTTCCACCTGTCTATCCCCAAAAAGTGTGTGTTGATATCAAGACTCTTCTCATCTGTTCTTCTTAACCCTGCCCCAGTGTACTGTGTTGTATTTATATTTCACTGAAAGTTCTCACCTCTTAGTCCTAAACTGCAGTTTGTGGTTGTCTGAGGATTGATGTTTACACTCCTGATGTTCACTGGATTACCTACAGCACAGATTATCCATAATATTGACCAGATACTGGTTTACCTACAGCACAGATTATCCATAATATTGACCAGATACTCCGTCGGCCGCTCTAACGATGAATGCAGTAGGGAGGAGGCAAGACCAGATGGGAGGGAAGAGACATGAGAGGGAAGATACGCGTCACCACCTGCTGGAGACGACAGATTTTGGGCCAAGTTATCACTCTGGCTTCACATTGACTAATGTAAGTTATCTCTCTGGCTTCACATTGACTAATGTAAGTTATCACTCTGGCTTCACATTGACTAATGTAAGTTATCACTCTGGCTTCACATTGACTAATGTAAGTTATCACTCTGGCTTCACATTGACTAATGTAAGTTATCACTCTGGCTTCACATTGACTAATGTAAGTTATCACTCTGGCTTCACATTGACTAATGTAAGTTATCACTCTGGCTTCACATTGACTAATGTAAGTTATCACTCTGGCTTCACATTGACTAATGTAAGTTATCACTCTGGCTTCACATTGACTAATGTAAGTTATCACTCTGGCTTCACATTGACTAATGTAAGTTATCACTCTGGCTTCACATTGACTAATGTAAGTTATCACTCTGGCTTCACATTGACTAATGTAAGTTATCACTCTGGCTTCACATTGACTAATGTAAGTTATCACTCTGGCTTCACATTGACTAATGTAAGTTATCACTCTGGCTTCACATTGACTAATGTAAGTTATCACTCTGGCTTCACATTGACTAATGTAAGTTATCACTCTGGCTTCACATTGACTAATGTAAGTTATCACTCTGGCTTCACATTGACTAATGTAAGTTATCATTCTGGCTTCACATTGACTAATGTAAGTTATCACTCTGGCTTCACATTGACTAATGTAAGTTATCACTCTGGCTTCACATTGACTAATGTAAGTTATCACTCTGGCTTCACATTGACTAATGTAAGTTATCACTCTGGCTTCACATTGACTAATGTAAGTTATCACTCTGGCTTCACATTGACTAATGTAAGTTATCACTCTGGCTTCACATTGACTAATGTAAGTTATCACTCTGGCTTCACATTGACTAATGTAAGTTATCACTCTGGCTTCACATTGACTAATGTAAGTTATCACTCTGGCTTCACATTGACTAATGTAAGTTATCACTCTGGCTTCACATTGACTAATGTAAGTAGTAAACAGCACAGCGGTCTGGTTTCTTTATTAACACTATAATCCATTCACATTTTTAAAACATAGAAATACAAAACAGATTCCCAAACACACAAAGAACCCATCTGTGTGGGCATCAGTGGATTTCCTATGAATGATTTCCTAAGAATAAGGCTTGATGACATCTTGCAGAGGCTGCGTCTCAAATGGTACACTACTCCCTACGGGACCCTGGTCAAACGTAGAGCCATATAAAGGGAATAGTGCCTTCTGGAGAAGCCCGGGCGTTCCCTGTGTATTCATGGTTTAGGAAGAAAGCAAACAGCTCCAATAAACTATCGGTTCAATGTATTCCAACTTGTGTTGTAGTGCAGAGGAACAGTCTGACACTCAGGGTTTTACCTCCTACGCTAGTATTTATGCAGATGCTCGGTTTACACCATGGTGACATAAAATCCTCATATGGTTTTGGGTACTGTAAAAGACAAAGGCATCCAGTTTTCAGAAAAATGTGTTTGTGTGCAGGCCGTAGTTTGTAAACAAAGGAATGAAGTGAACATTTATGACGGCTTTGATTGAATTGCCACTCACTCAACATTCCTATAGAATGCCCCAGGCAGAGTGGAATGGCAACAGATTTCCGGATTGTTTTGTGCTATGCATTTAGGACACACTTTAATCAACCAATGCTTGTTATAAAGGCTAAACATACATTTCTTGACCAGAAAAGTCCTAAAACAAGCATCTTTCTATTATCTAAATGTAATTTCTAAGAGCTGGGACATGACAAGGAAAATAAAATACAAAACAATGTCATAATCTATTAAAAGGGGATAGTCACTGTGCAACCTGAACAATAATTAAACAAGTAAAAAGGCCAAAATGTTTTGCTTCTGAAAGGAGACGTCACATACAGTTGAAGTGGGAAGTTTACATACACCTTAGCCAAATACATTTAAACTCAGTTTTTCACAATTCCTGACATTTAATCCTAGTAAAAATTCCGTCTTAGGTCAGTTAGGATCACCACTTTATTTTAAGAATGTGAAATGTCAGAATAATAGTAGAGAAAATTATTTATTTCAGATTGTATTTCTTTCATCACATTCCCAGTGGGTCAGAAGTTTACATACACTCAATTAGTATTTGGTAGCATTGCCTTTAAATTGTTTAACTTGGGTCAAAAGTTTCTGGTAGCCTTCCACAAGCTTCCCACAATAAGTTGGGTGAATTTTGGCCCATTCCTCCTAACAGAACTGGTGTAACAGAGTCAGGTTTGTAGGCCTCCTTGCTCGCACACACGCTTTTTCAGTTCTGCCCACAAATTTTCTATAGGATTGAGGTCATGGCTTTGTGATGGCCACCCATTTGCGACCAAGCTTTAACTTCCTGACTGATGTCTTGAGATGTTGCTTCAATATATCCACATAATTTTCCTTCCTCATGATGCCATCTATTTTGTGAAGTGCCCCAGTCCCTCCTGCAGCAAAGCACCCCCACAACATTATGCTGCCACCCCCGTGCTTCACGGTTGGGATGGTGTTCTTCGGGTTGCAAGCCTCCCCCTTTTTCCTCCAAACATAACGATGGTCATTATGGCCAAACAGTTCTATTTTTGTTTCATCAGACCAGAGGACATTTCTCCAAAAAGTATGATCTGTGTCCCCATGTGCAGTTGCAAACTGTTATCTGGCATTTTTATGGCGGTTCTTTCTTAGCGGCCTTTCAGGTTATGTCGATATAGGACTTGTTTTACTGTGGATATAGATACTTTTGTACACGTTTCCTCCAGCATCGTCACAAGGTCCTTTGCTGTTGTTCTGGGATTGATTTGCACTTTTCGCACCAAAGTACGTTAATCTCTAGGAAACAGAACGGGGTCTCCTTCCTGAGCGGTATGACGGCTGCGTGGTCCCATGGTGTTTATACTTACGCACTATTGTTTGTACAGATGAACGTGGTACCTTCAGGTGTTTGGAAATTGCTCCCAAGGATGAACCAGACTTGTGGAGGTCTACACATTTTTTTATGAGGTCTTGGCTGATTTCTTTTGAGTTTCCCATGATGTCGAGCAAAGAGGCACTGAGTTTGAAGGTAGGCCTTGAAATACATCCACAGGTACACCTCCAATTTACTAAAATGATGTCAATTAGCCTATCAAAAGCTTCCAAGCCATGACATTATTTTCTGGAATTTTCAAAGCTGTTTCAAGGCACAGTCAACTTAGTGTATGTAAACTTCTGACCCACTGGAATTGTGATTATAGTGAATTATAAGTGAAAATAATCTGTCTGTAAACAATTGTTGGAAGAATGATGTGTCATGCACGAAGTAGATGTCCTAACCGACTTGCCAAAACTATAGTTAACATGAAATATTTGGAGTGGTTGAAAAATGAGTTTAATGACTTCAAGCTAAGTGTATGTAAACTTCCAACTTCAACTGTATACTGAACAAAAATAAACACAGCATGCAACAATTTAACAGATTTTACTGAGTTACAGTTCATATGAGGAAATCAGTCAATTGAAATCAATTAATTAGTCCCTAATCTATGGATTTCACATGACTGGGAATACAGATATGCATCTGTGGTCAGATACCTATAGAAATAAAAACAATTAAATGGGTCTCAGGATCTCGTCACGATATTTTTGTGCATTCAAATTGCCATTGATAAAATGCAATTCTGCCCATACCATAATCCCACCGCCCATACCATAATCCCACCGCCACCATGGTGTACTCTGTTCATAATGTGGTCTGCGGTTATGAGGCCGGTTGGACGTACTGCCAAGTTCTCAAAAACAACGTTGGAGGCAGCTTACGGTAGTGAAATGAACATTCAATTCTCTGGCGGACATTCCTGCAGTCAGCATGCCAATTGCATGCTCCCTCAAAACTAGAGAAATCAGTGGCATTGTGTTGTGTGACATTTTAGAGTGGCCTTATTGTCCCCAGCACAAGGTGCACCTGTGTAATAATCATGCTGTTAACAGAAAATGCTCACTAACAGAGGTAGTTTGTGCACAACATTTTTGAGAAATGAGCTTTTTGTGCATATGGAACATTTCTGGGACCTTTTATTTCAACTCATGAAACCAACATTTTCCATGTTACGTTCATATTTTTGTGCAGTGTAGTATTGTTTAAATATTACATTAACAGAGGTGGTCAGGGTACAGCTCTCCAAGGTGCAGTTTCCCATAAGTACAGATCTAGGAGATTCCTCTTCCCCAAGCCTAACCATTAGTGGGGTAAATGTAAAACTGACCCAAGGTCAGCATCCAGGGGCAACGTCACCCTACTCCTGGGGACAGCAAAGTAGTTATTGCAATTCAGTACAGTATGAAATCGAAGGCTGCATTTCCTACTTAATTGTAGCCTGGTCCCAGATCTGTCTGTGCCATCATGTCAACACCTTGTCATTACAAACAATTCAGAAAGAGGCTGGTCGCCAGGATGCCTTAAAAAAGCAGCTTCTAATAGAGTACCTTAGAATGGCTTGCATTTACAATACCCAGTATATTGTTCCATTCAGGACAGGTCTGTTCTCCGACATACTTCCATATCAGTCAAGTTCTGTCATTAACCCATAGAGCTCTGGTCAAAAGCAAAGGGAATAGTGCCATTAACGCCCTCAAAGACGAGCAATGCCCCCAAACGACAGCCAAACATATTTTAGCGTTCGTGATTAATAGTATGGTTGGGTAGTTTACATGTCTATACCGATCGAAGGGTAAATTAAAGAGTTGATATACATTTTCCATCAGTGGGTTAATGATTGGGTGTTTTTTTTTTTTTTTTTAACTCATTAAAATACCTGCCACAAAAACAATCAATTTCTACATTTTAATTAAGCAACAAAATTGTATTTCAAGTAGAAAGCAATTTGGGAGCCCTGAGAAATGACAATGAAGCCTTGAGTTGGTTCATTCGCTAGTTATTCAATAAGTAAAATGGGTGGTAGCATGGCTGCAGTGATTAAAACTAAATGTGGGCTTGTCTATGTGACTCTTGCATAGTGGTGTGTATGTGTGGAGGCACATTGCTCATCCCTGGATATTGAAGCAGTTTACAGGTGGCAGTAGGAGACACTTCGATGCCCCACACGCCAACAGGAGCAATATTCACTTCCTCTAAACAACAAAACAAAAACATACCAACTGGGGTTTTACTAGGGCCATCTTTCACTACATACTCTGGTTCTCCAAACAATACCAGTCAGTCTCTTGCAGTATTGTGTCAGAAGGCTCCATGTGGAAAACCAGGGGACTCGCAAAAAAATCAACGCCCAGGCAGACACCATCCTAGGGCGTAGATATCAGGTCTGCTCCACTCTGGTGAGCTGAAAGCCAGGACCTATCATAGGGTCCACTACATCACATTATAAATCACAAGTTCACAGATAAGTCACACAACGGCAGATATGGGTAGATATAGATATGTCCAGGGGTTAACATCCTTAACCTATGTCTGTAGGGACAATCTGTGCTTCCAAACAATAACAGTTGATAAGATGATAACAGTCTGCTATAAGGAGTGAGTAATTGTTTAGAATGTTGGTTTGCCTGTCAGTGCAAGTGTAGGACAGACCAGGAAGACAGGCTTTGAGAAGGGGTTGGTCAGTTCTTACAGCCTCATCCCTACAGTCAGTCTGAATTGAAGCAGGCTTACTTCCTCCTTCTCCGCTAAAGTCTGGGTCTGAATGGAATCAGGCTTACTTCCTTTGATCACCTCTATACTAAGAGCAGGTATTTCCTTTCATCACTGGCCAGGGGTCAATTACACAGCAGGTCCTCTATGAGCAGTCAATAAAACAAAGCCTGGCTCCAAAATGGCTGCTGAGCTGCATTCCATTTACAGTGGGCTCTATGACCACATTGGGACCATGAATCTGTCTCCAAAGTGGCCAAACTCAAAATCCCCAAAATGGCCGCTGAGTTTCCATTTCACTCAATTACAGAGCAGGTCGTCAAGTGGAAGCCGGTCCAGATCGTAGGAGAACAGGTCGCTGATGCCTTCATCTTCCGCCAGACTGAGCAGGTAGTCATCCCCCCCGAGGGAGAGGGGGAGGGAGGGGGAGAGGGAGATGAAGGGCTCCTGGTCGACGTCATGGAGGGGGAGGAGGGAGGTGAGGGAGGAGGGCAGGGGGGAGACAGGAGTGACCATCACCGCTGAGCATGCTGGCAGTCTGGACAGGGTGTTGGAGAAACCGTTACTGGAGTTACCAGTGGCGTTATTACCCTCTGATGAGAGATGGATAGAGAGCAACAGGGAGAAGAGAAGGTGAGAGAAAGAAAGGTGCTTTAAAAGGAGTAGATCAACAACCAACCACAGAAGGTGGAGCTCACCCATAGAGAGAGAGGACTCTAGTGCCCAAAAGCATGTTTAAGCATGACCAGCACCAATGAGGACTTTGATCACTTTGAAGCAGTCAACTGGGTGGGACTTCCTACGGGTAAAGGAAAGATCACATGATTCCAGCCAGGTCATCAGGAGGAATCAGCCAATTAATTACACTTGTGAGCAAACATTCCTTACCTGTTCAAACACACTACAGGTGGCAGTATGCACCCTTTCAGTTTGTCCAATACATAACTCATAAGTATTGGAAGAAAACTGACTACTTCAAAATGGAGATTGCCTCAACGGCGCTGCCCATGCCCTCACAGACTACATAATGGGACAGATACAATGATGCAATGTCTATCTAGGTCTATGGGCTCACCTTGCGATACCTTGAGGAAGGATGAGGAGTTTCCATTGACATACGATGAAGATGAGGAGGGGGGATGTCCATTTCCATTCAGCGCAGAGTTGTTTTTAAGCGGGGAGGAGGGGGCGTGATCATCTGAGCACAGGAAGACTTCTATTGGACCTTGGGTGCTGCTCAAGTGGACCTGGAGACTCTGATAAGTCAATCAATAAATTAATCAACCAATCAAACTACATGACCAAAAGTATGTGGACACCTGCTCTCATTCCAAAATCATGGGCATTAATATGGAGTTGGTCCCTCTTTGCCGCTATAACAGCCTCCACTCTTCTGGGAAGGCTTTCCACTAGATGTTGGAACATTGCTGCGGGGACTTGCTTCCATTCAGCCACAAGAGCATTAGTGAGGTCGGGCACTGATGTTGGGCGATTAGGCCTGGCTCGCAGTCAGCGTTCCAATTCATCCCAAAGGGTTTCGATGGGGTTGAACTCAGGGCTCTGTGAAGGCCAGTCAAGAGCTTCCACACCGATCGACAAACCATCTCTATGGTGCACGGGGGCATTGTCATGCTGAAACAGGAAAGGGCCTTCCCCAAACTGGTGCCACAAAGTTGGAAGCACAGAATCGTCTAGAATGTCATTGTATGCTGTAGCGTTAAGATTTCCCTTCACTGGAACTAAGGGGCCTGAACCGAACCATGAAAAACAGCCCCAGACTATTATTCCTCCTCCACCAAACTTTACAGTTGGCACTATGCATTGTGGCAGGTAGCGTTCTCCTGGCATCCGCCAAACCCAGATTCATCCGCCGGACTGCCAGATGGTGAAGCGTGATTCATCACTCCAGAGAATGTGCATCTACAGCTCCAGAGTGCAATGGTGGCGAGCTTTACTCCAGCAGACACTTGGCATTGAGTATGGTGATCTTAGGCTTGAGTGCGGTTGCTTGTCCATAGAAACCCATTTAATGAAGCTCCCAACGAACAGTTCTTGCGCTGACGTTGCTTCTAGAGGCCGTTTGGATCTCGGTAGGGAGTGTTGCAACCGAGGACAGATGATTTTAACGCTCTTCAGCACTGTGGTCTCGTTCTGTGGCCGACCACTTCGCAGCTGAGCCGTTGCTGCTCTTAAGACATTTTCACTTCACAATAACAGCACTTACAGTTGACGGTGCCACATTGAAAGTCACTGAGCTCTTCAGTAAGGCCATTCTACTGCCAATGTTTGTCTATGGAGATTGCATGGCCGTGTGCTCGATTTTATACACCTGTCAGTAAAGGGTGTGGCTGAAATAGCTGATTCCACTAATTTGAAGCGGTGTCCACACACTATATATATACAAAAGTATCAATCAATCAGCAAATCAATAACTGCCTGCAGGGACTGGAGACTAGAGGAAATGTGACCACGATCACTGTTTAGTGTGTTTATGGCGTGTGTGTGCATACCTCAGCAGGGTCTGGCACCTCCAGTCTGGTTTCAGCAGGGGCTTTGACCACGATGACCGTCTGGTCATTTAGACTAGGAATCCTCTTCACATCATCATAAGATATGTACGCAAACGTACCAAGGGGTTAAGGAAAGAGTAGTCACACAGTCAGGACAACACACACACACAGTGAGGACAACACACACACACACACACACACACACAGTGAGGACAACACACACACACACAGTGAGGACAACACACACACACACACACACACACACACAGTGAGGACAACACACACACACACACACAGTGAGGACAACACACACACACACACACACACACACACAGTGAGGACAACACACACACACACACACAGTGAGGACAACACACACACACACACACACACACACACAGTGAGGACAACACACACACACACACACACACACACACACACACACACACACACAGTGAGGACAACACACACACACACAGTGAGGACAACACACACACACACAGTGAGGACAACACACACACACACACACACACACAGTGAGGACAACACACACACACACACACACACACACACACACACACACACAGTGAGGACAACACACACACACACAGTGAGGACAACACACACACACACACAGTGAGGACAACACACACACACACAGTGAGGACAACACACACACACACACACACACACAGTGAGGACAACACACACACACACACACACACACAGTGAGGACAACACACACACACACACACACACACACACAGTGAGGACAACACACACACACACAGTGAGGACAACACACACACACACAGTGAGGACAACACACACACACACAGTGAGGACAACACACACACACACAGTGAGGACAACACACACACACACAGTGAGGACAACACACACACACACAGTGAGGACAACACACACACACACAGTGAGGACAACACACACACACACAGTGAGGACAACACACACACACACACACACACACAGTGAGGACAACACACACACACACACACAGTGAGGACAACACACACACACACACACACAGTGAGGACAACACACACACACACACACACACAGTGAGGACAACACACACACACACACACACACACACACACACACAGTGAGGACAACACACACACAGTCAGGACAACACACACACACACACAGTCAGGACAACACACACACAGTCAGGACAACACACACACAGTCAGGACAACACACACAGTGAGGACAACACACACAGTGAGGACAACACACACACAGTCAGGACAACACACACACACACACAGTCAGGACAACACACACACACACAGTCAGGACAACACACACACACACAGTCAGGACAACACACACACACACACACACACAGTCAGGACAACACACACACACACACACACACAGTCAGGACAACACACACACACACACACACACACACAGTCAGGACAACACACACACACACACAGTCAGGACAACACACACACAGTCAGGACAACACACACACAGTCAGGACAACACACACAGTGAGGACAACACACACAGTGAGGACAACACACACACAGTCAGGACAACACACACACACACACAGTCAGGACAACACACACACACACAGTCAGGACAACACACACACACACAGTCAGGACAACACACACACACACACACACACAGTCAGGACAACACACACACACACAGTCAGGACAACACACACACACACACAGTCAGGACAACACACACACACACACACACACACACAGTCAGGACAACACACACACACACACACACACACAGTCAGGACAACACACACACACACACACAGTCAGGACAACACACACACACACACACAGTCAGGACAACACACACACACAGTCAGGACAACACACACACACAATCAGGACAACACACACACACACACACAATCAGGACAACACACACACACACACACAATCAGGACAACACACACACACACACACAATCAGGACAACACACACACACACACACAATCAGGACAACACACACACACACAATCAGGACAACACACACACACACAATCAGGACAACACACACAATCAGGACAACACACACACACACACACAATCAGGACAACACACACACACACACACACAATCAGGACAACACACACACACACACACACAATCAGGACAACACACACACACACACACACAGTCAGGACAACACACACACACACACACACAGTCAGGACAACACACACACACACACACACACACACAGTCAGGACAACACAGTCAGAACAACACAGTCAGAACAACACAGTCAGGACAACACAGTCAGGACAACACAGTCAGGACAACACAGTCAGGACAACACACACACACACCACAAGAACACACAGTCAGGACAACACTTCCACAAGAACACACACACACACTCAGGACAACACACACACAGTCAGGACAAAACACAGTCGGGACAATAGCACACTTCCCCACACAGTCAGGACAATAGCACACTTCCCCAAGAACACACTTTCACACAGGACAAGTACACAGACAAGTGTGCTGAGAAAAAAGCTGTGAATGCAAACCGATTCTCACACACAGGCCAAGAACACCCACACACACCCCATTACATCTTATTCACACAGCAGGGTTGTAAAGGAAGGTTATTTCCTTGTGGGTGTGTCTTCAGTCATCTGTTGGACGATGAGTGTGCAGGTGTGTATGAGTTGGTCCAGTCTCTTCTCCTCTTGGGTCAACTCCAGCAGTTCTTTACCCAGAGACCCAGGGGTGTGGACACTGGCCACTCCCTCTGGAGACAGGCTACAGCCCCTACACAAACACAGGAAGAGAGCACATGTTAAAAAACACACACACGACATAGAACGTGTTTGTGAAATGTGTTTTCACATACGGTATATCCGTCGCACTGTCGTGCTGACCCCAATCTCAACAGCTCCGATAGTCTTCTACAGCACGGTCCCACCAACTACAGAGCATTTCTAACCTGGCCAGTAATATACAACGTGGCTCTGCACAGCAGTTTTAAAAGGTCCTACATCTCCCCACTCACATCCACTGGATGTTATTCTTGGACTTCTTCTTGATGAGATGCACCCCCTCCAGTACGTTGGTGATGTCATAGAGGCGTCTCTTCTGCACCTTGAGGGACTCTGCGGCCCGGTTGAGGTCCACCACCCCGTCACTGGACTGGGCCAGCAGCTGGACAAACTTCTGGGTCAGGAGGCCTAGAGACGTGTCATACCTGGTCTTCTCTAACGAGGAGGGAGGAGCTGGAGGGAGGAGAGAGGAGCTGGGATAGACAGGATCTGGAGGGAGGGGAGATTAGATTGGTTAGTTATCAGACAGGCTCTGGAGGGCGAGATGGGATATGGGTTAGTTATCAGACCAGAGCTGGAGGGGAGAGGAGAGGAGATGGGTTAGTTAACAGACAAGAGCTGGAGGCACATATACACAGACAGACCCATTCAGAGCCTTGAGCAGGTCCGGGAAGGGAAACAATTGACTTGAGAGCACACACTCTCAGCCCAGGCAAGGAACAATGTTCCTCAGGCATGGGTGGGACAGAATTCCAGAGTTCCTGCCTGCGGCCTTGTCATTGAGACTGGGTTAGACGGTCTCTGCACTCTAAAACACGCTCGGTTCCTCTTCAACCAAGAGTTAGGGTTTCAGTAGGCCAAAACGAGGGGGCTACCAGAGACTATTGAGATGAGGTGGTTTTTTCTACTAAACTAAGCTAAATGCACAGTAAGTCTAATCTCATATACCAGACTGATTACCGCTCACTATCAGTTAGCGAACCATTAATGTAAGTTAGAGGCTACTGTAAGTCTCTCTGGATAAGAGCATCACTTAGCATGGTAACTAACCTAACCCCGGACTGTCCCCCTCCCCCAGTCAGTCTTACTCTTGGTTCTTCGGAGGGAGTGTGTAGTGGCTCTCTTCGCTCTGGGTGTACTGATAGTCTCACTGCTGATAGTGTCACTGCTGTACTGGTCCTTCTCTTCCAGCTCCAACCGCCGCTTCGCCTGAGACAGAAGAGTTAAAGAAAGTTGAACATCTGGATCACTTCAGATGGAAAATAATCCTCAAGGGTCACAGTGTACAGTCTTGCTGAAGTTGGCAGAAAGCTTGGTATATAGTTTACATCATTTCAAGAGTGTGTCCTCCTGTTTTATTTATTCATTCATCACTATATCCTGTGATCTTGACTCAGTTGCAGGATAGTGATAAAACGTTTATATTTCGGCTTGACGGCTAGCTAGCTGTTTGGATTAAAAATAATGCAGGTTTTTGTTCTGTTTGGAAGTATTACACCAAGGACTGCAGGCCG
This sequence comes from Thymallus thymallus, assembly GCA_023634145.1. Classification (NCBI taxonomy): domain Eukaryota; kingdom Metazoa; phylum Chordata; class Actinopteri; order Salmoniformes; family Salmonidae; genus Thymallus; species Thymallus thymallus. Next base: position 31,124,462 of record CM042396.1, read on the forward strand.
TGTCCAGAGGACGTTATATGACATGTCAGAAAATATATTCACCCCACCCAGTATTATAATCAAAACGTACCAGACAGCATGTAGTCCTTGGCTCAGACAGTGTAGTAGTGTGGGCTCAATAGCATCTCTTAGTGTGCAAGATCTTGAGAATCAGCTGTACATGTGATGGAAGAATGCACTGTGCATGCAGAGGGTTGCAATTCCATTGAATTGGGGATAGTTTAACCCAAATATGCCACAATACCTAGAATTGCCTTGTGTTTATCCCACAATAAAGGTTTGCTATAAGCTCTTTTTTTGATTAATTTAAGCAAAATTCCCAGGCTTAACTTCCCATTGAAAAATTCAGGAAATTTACAAAAATATAAATGCAACATGCAACAATTTCCAATATTTTACTGAGTTACAGTCCATAAGGAAATCAGTCCCTTGAAATCAATTCATTAGGCCCTAATCTATGGATTTGAGATCACTGGGGAGGGGTGAAGCAATAACTCCACCCACTTGGCAGCCAATCAGAATTAGTCTTCCACACAAAAGGGCTTTATTACAGACAGAAATACTCCTCAGCACCCCACCCTCATATGATTCTGCAGGTGAAGCCGGATGTGGATTTCCTGGGCTGGCGTGGTTACACGTGGTCTGCGGTTGTGAGGCTGGTTGGACGTACTGCCAAATTCTCTAAAACAACGAGCATTCAATTCTCTGGCAACAGCTCTGGTGGAAATTCCTGCAATCAGCATGTCAATTGTACGCTCCCTCAAAACATGAGCCATCTCTGGCATTGTACACATTTTAGTGTCCTTTTGTCCCCAGCACAAGGTGCACCTGTGTAAAGACCATGCCGTTTAATCAGTTTCTTGATATGCCACACCTATTAGGTAAATGGGTTATCATGCCAAGAAGAAATGCTCACTAACGGGGATGTAATCAAATTTATGCACAACATTTGAGAAGATTATCTGGGATTTTTTTATTTCAGTGCAGGAAACATGGGACCAACACTTCACGTGTTGCGTTCATATTTTTGTTCAGTGTATTTAACGCTGGTAAAGTTTCAATTAATGATCAGGGAGAAACGCGTTACCTCCACAACAAAAGGATTGGTCCTGTGCAAAATGCCCAAATGTCATCAGTTTGACCCGTTTCAAGGAAATTAAAAGCTGAGAAACATGAAGACTTCAGTTCGTCTTGGGTGCATATTTTGTTGTTGAAATACAGTCTGCTTCCATAAGTGTCAAAGATAATACATTTCAAGCATCTTCACATTTTCAAGATATGCTGAAAGAAATCATTTCTCAACTCCTGTTCCTTAAACAAAATAGAACAACTAGGCATATAATAATAATAATCATCATAATAAATAAATAACAGTTTGTTTAAAAAAAATCTCAAAACCCTTAAAATAAAGCCAACAAACAAATGAAAATAATGATTGAAAGATTGAAAGTCTGTCAGCTTGGGATGAAGTCGAGGCAGTCAGCTTGGGATGAAGTCGAGGCAGTCAGCTTGGGATGAAGTCGAGGCAGTCAGCTTGGGATGAAGTCGAGGCAGTCTGGGCTGGAAAGGCAGTGTAGGTTCAGTGGAGGGGACTTCGACAGCCAAGGAGAAACAAAGACAGTCTGAAACAACAGGCCCTCTTCAACAGCCACCACACCTGCTGCTCTGAATGGTCAGCCACTCCATTGGAGCTGCTCCTCTGGTACTGGTCCTTCAGTGCCAGGAATGTAGCCCCCACCTAGGTGATGCCACGGCTGCTTGGCAGTGGTTAGGCCCAGTCCCTGAACATCCTCTGGACACGGCCTGCAGTCCTTGGTGTAATACTAATTAACTACATACTCTCCACCCCTCAACCAGTATTCCACAAGAGCACAGATACAAGGGACAACAGACACACCGGTCCCTACATTGCAGATGAGCTGAAGGCAGTCATCAATGACCTTGGACCACAGAAGGTATTTGCACTGGTGACAGACAATGCTGCGAACATGAAGGCTGCTTGGTCTAAAGTGGAGGAGTCCTACCCTCACATCACACCCATTGGCTGTGCTGCTCATGCATTGAATCTGTTCAAGGACATCATGGCACTGAAAACAATGGATACACTCTACAAGAGAGACAAGGAAATGGTTAGGTATGTGAAGGGTCATTAAGTTATAGAAGCAATCAACCTCGCCAAGCAAAGTGAGAAGAATAAGAGCCTCACATTGAAGCTGCCCAGCAACAGCCGTTGGGATGTTGTTGTCATCATGTTTGACAGTCTCCTGGAGGGGAGTCTCTCCAAGAAATGGCCATATCACAGCCTGCCGATATGGACAGACACCAAGAGGATCCTCCTAGATGATGTATTTTGGGAGAGGGCAAGGTTCTTGGCAGTCTGGCGAAGTATACTTCCAAGCAAGGGCTTTGGGATGGTGATGCAATATGGCAGTCGTGCCAACATTTCATCAGCCACCTGGTGGAAGGGACTTTGTGGATCTGAGGCTCTTTCCCCTGTTGCCTCAATCATACTCCAAATACCACCAAGATCAGCCTCCTCAGAGCGCAACTGATCCATGTTTGGGAACACACACACACCAAAGCACACAACAGGCTGACCAATACAAGGGTTGAAAAATTGGTGTGCATGTAAACATGGTCAGTAAAAGCAAGACAGTTCAACCTAGTGGTCAAATTTACCTCAGAAGGAGAAAGGCTGACAGGTCTGTAGAGCAGACTACTGGCCAGAGCACCTCTCCATCCACATTGATGATTTGTTTCCTTTATATAGGCACATTGGTTGTAAACAATGCTGCAAGTTGCTTGATTCTTTGAACTGTGGTCAAGCATGTTTCCATTGGAGTCAGTCACCTACCCATAATGTGTTTGCATAAAGTATCTCTTAGTGTGAGTTAATATGCATCTGCACAACTCAAAATGGGCTGTTTGTGGCATGCAGCTCACATGTACATGCTTCCAAGATATCACATTTTCAGAATCAGACCACATATATCACAACACATCTGAAATGTGTTGGACTTCCTCATGGTATGACTCCATGTTGGCTAGCAAAAATGTATCGTATCTATCTAGCTACGTCGCATACATGGAAGATAGTTGGAGTACGTTTAGTTTTATGACACCGAGGGAACGATGGTCAATCATTTAAGTTTGACCCGACAAGTGCTCTTGACTTTTGAGCCGCTGGATCGGACGATTACAAAATGGGGGAAACACCTAACCAGCTAAGTAAGAAGCGTCCCACGGTATAACACTGGGAGCAGATTCACCCCATCCCCCTCCAAGCGACGTTTACGGCCTAGCTTCTGGTGGGGTTTCATATTATATTATATATTCCCTTGCTTTAGCTAGTCCATGGTCATTTACTACCTAGGTACCGTGAATGACACACACGTTTGTTTTGTCGACAAAACATGTTTTGATTGGGGGTTACTCTTAGGATATCATTTCTGCAGGCCAAAACTTTAGAAATGTGCCTACTGTTGGACATGGATGTCGAAAAACAACGAGGTGGATTACTTAAACGTGTCTTTAGCGTGTCAAACAAGACCATACTTCGCTAGCTAGCTGTGTTGGCTATCAAACTATCGTGTTTATGCTCGATATCTGGCTAACTAGGCATCTTAACCTGACGTTAAATAACTAGGGCTCTTCGATAATCCTTTATAAATACACTGTCAAAGGGACAACTCAAGTGGGAAAAGTTACAAGTGGTACATCACAAAAACATAACGTGAAACTGCTAACAGTTACAATCAGACATAATGAACGCATGACATGTGCATTAAAACATATAGCAGTGTATTAAGGTACAAAGCTACCACTGTATACTACTAGCTAGCAATAGTAGCTAACGCTACTGGTTAAATGACTAGGATATGCACAGTTGTTGGTTAACTGGTCAGTTTGCGTTCCTGTGACTACACTTAATATTGTATACCAAGGGTCATCGCGTTATGAATTACCGGGGGTCTTCCGAGGGCTGGTCGCGGTCCTGTCCCGTTTGTAGACACCCCGATGGGTGTAGTGTAAAGCTGACTCACAGTCGGGTCTGTGACGCCGACATTGTTAGTCTGGTTCGGGCAGGGCGGAGGTGTTAAGATCTGATAATATGTCGCATTGTTGTACCGGGTCAGAACACTTTGTTTTTTGTCCATGGAGGAGCCCCCGACCCCTGAAATTAGGACTTTTTCCGGGACTCCCCCCTTTCTCATCTTGAGCCTCGAATGTCCGTTTGTCCCTCCGCTACTTTGGAGCACTTTTTCTCAAAGTCCACCTCGGCTCGACCCAAAATAATCAGGGATATCGTTAGACTAATATCTTACATGCCCGTTCGTTCAAATTGTATAGATTATACGTTTCTAAAACGGGAAGATGCAACGGATTTGATTAAGTGGCGAGCTCCGTTCTGTCAGCTTAAAAAATGGCTCCAGGAAGCTGACAATGAATAAGGGGATGCAGTTTACGCGCGAAGGGCCCTCCCGCGAAACTCGGATTTCCCGGGAGTTTTTTAAACAAGATTTGCATATGGAATTCTATTGGTCAGCGTCGTAGCAGTCTCCCTATACGTAATTGCGTCACCGTGTTTGACCAATTGGTGAGGATTTTTGACTCAATTTGACATACAGAACTTTGTTACGAAGAAAACTGGACAGGTTGTACAATTTAATGGTTTTGATATAATGATTTATTTAAGAAATTCTGACATTGATAGAGATAGTATATTTAATTCAGCTGCTAATAATTGTTTTAGTATGTTTTTCGTCAGTTTTTCGTGAGTTTGCAAGTAATTATTGGACGTAGTCATTCACTGAGGAATGCATATTAGTATCCTGTCAGTTGTATCTTTTTCCATTGCTTTTAGTATATCGAATGTGCAATACTGTACGTTTGACTGTACGTTTGTTTATTTCCCATGTGTAACTCTGTGTTGTTTTTTGTCGCACTGCTTTGCTTTGTATTGGCCAGGTCGCAGTTGTAAATGAGAACTTGTTCTCAACTGACCTGCCTGGTTAAATAAAGGTGAAAAAAAATAAAAAATTCTGCGCACTAAGGACTGTATTTTAAGGGAATTATTATTATTACCCTAAATTATATCATACACACATTTAGCTATTTAAGTATCTCTTCCTGTCATTTACCTGTACAGTTAATTTAACCATGCAAATATTCACTTACCTGTTAATTTAACCAGACTATATTAAGTAAACTATTATTACCCTCACTTATATCATACGCACATTTAGCTATTTAAGTATTTCTCTGCCATCGACCTGTATAGTATAGTTCACCATGCAAATATTCCTTATTTATCTATATCAACTTGCAATATTCGTATCATTTTTTTCCACCTAATACTCTAACAATGTATAGTGTACATATTCAGCCATTCACCCCATACAATGCAATGTCTTTTTATAGCTTTTTGCACTCCAGACTTCTTGTATTTTTATACTTTTTCATACTGCTGCTCTATGTATCATGTATCTTATATCTGTCTTTTGTGTATTTTCGTAGCTGCTTGACGAAGAAATTTCCCCTCGGGGATCAATAAAGTACCTATCTATCTACCTATCTATTATATTAGGTACATTTCATATTCACAAATGCAAATGGTCTATTTCAAAACCTAACCTTTTTCACTTTATAAACAATATGGCACTACTTTAACTCAAATGAAAAGCAAAAATGCAATTAAAACTTGTTGTATTATTAATGAATATGATTTGTTTGTTTGATTCCTGGCGACGTAAATAGTTTGAATGTGACTATTCCACTTTTGTTTGTTGATAGCCTAGCGGTTACAGCATGAACTGAAAGGTTGCTAGTTTGAATCTGACAAGGTGAAGAATCTGTCGATGTGTCCTTCAGCAAGGGGTTGGCGTTGTTAATGGCTGACTGACCCAACTCTCCGAATGTGTCTCTGGGGGATTTGGGACATGCAAAAAAACATATTTCCAATTCACACATGCATATAATACAAGTACATCTGTGAAATATGACAAATAGAAGCACAAATAATTGTATTTATTATTAATAAACCTTGCATTCTTCATGCAAGGTTCCTTCTTGTATTGATTCTTGATTATTCTTGCATTGATTATTTTCCTGTGTGACCGTAACATCTAGCATAAATAACATTCAAATGCAATGCAAACATTGGAACAGCTAGGGCGCAACGGTCTACGCACACTGCATCTCAGTGCTAGAGGCGTCACTACAGACACCCTGGTTCGAATCCAGGCTGTATCACAACTGGCCATGATTGGGAGTCCCATAGGGCGGCTCACAATTGGCCCAGCGTCGTCTGGGTTTGGCCGGTGTAGGTCGTCATGGTAAATAAGAATTTGTTCTTAACTGACTTCCTAGTTAAATAAATAAATAAACAATTAAAGTGCATGGATTCCATACTGAATGTTACATTAGAAAACATTTATTCTGGATGGTCAACATGTACAACATGGTCAACATGTACAACATGGTCAACATGTACAACATGGTCAACATGGTCAGTCACTAACAATGTTTGAAAATTGTTTTCGTAAATCTATTAGTCCAACATAAAACAGTCACAGATACAAAGAATTTGACATATCACCCTGGAATTTCACAATTGCGGACGTGTCAAATCAAATTGTGTGTCTGCTGAATGTCAAAATCAATGTCAGGTAAGCACCATATATACAGTGCATTTTCAGAAAGTATTCACATGTATGCATTACTTTATGTGCTCATATGAACAAATACACAAAAGACAAAAACTAAGTTCCAAAAACACATTAATCACAGGATCATATTGTTGAATGCGTCAGTTTTCACTCAAAAGTTGCGCACTGGTGGTAGGAAACAAATGCCTGCTCAGAGAACTGCAATGAGAACACCTAACTTCATAACGTCCATCTTTTGTTTCATGACCACTGAAAGATATCAGGGACGAGGACCCAAATAGCTGTCATCTTCAATATCCTTTCATGAAGGGAAGAAAGGGGCCAAAGAAAGGAAGATATTTAAGACTAATGGGATACAGCCAAACTGGGGCGGCAGGTAGCCCAGTGGTTAGAGTGTTGGGCCCGTAACCGAAAGGTTGCTGGATCGAATCCCCGAGCTGACAAGGTAAAAATCTGTCGTTCTGCCCCTGAACAAGGCAGTTAACCCCCTGTTCCTAGGCTGTCATTGAAAATAAGAATTTGTTCTTAACTGACTTGCCTAGTAAAATAAAGGTAAAAAAAAAAAAAAACACTCAATTCTAAATGACTACTCTGGCCAGTACTTCCTCTACCAATGCATAGGCATTAGACGGGTGTAATAAAATGTACCTAGCTCAATTATCATCAAACTTGATCTTCTTTCCCTGGAAGGCAAGTATCATAGTCTGCTGCTCCTACCTTCTTACTGGCCTCCCATCCCATGACGGGTGCATAGCCTGCTGTGATGGCTGAGAATGTTTTATTTATTTCACCTTTATTTAACTAGGTAGGCCAGTTGAGAACAAGTTCTCATTTACAACTGCAATGAAGGGGTAGTGGAGAACCCTCTGCGTTCCTGTTCCCTGCAAGAACCCCCGTCATGTGTCCCAGGACCTCGAGGCGGGCCCTCATGTCCCCCATCCTTATTTTGAGGTTTAGAGTCTTTCTGGGGTCATGAGTCTGTGGAGGGGCTGGAGTTTCTGGGTTACTTGCTTCTGTGGTGTGTTTTTCATGGTTACTATGTTCTGTGTTACTATGTTCTGTGTAGGTACTATCTGTGGGTTCTCTATTGTGAAGGGAGTGGATGAGTCTATCAGTCTTATCGGCCTCACTCCTTCTTCCACCAGCAATGTGTATCAGCACATATACAAAGGCGTGGGAATTAAATTAATTCAAGCAGTATTCCAAATAAGGAAGTAATAATAATGTATGTCAGATGTAATTGGGGAAGCAGCAGCCACCGGATCAGGTTTAATTGTCTTCATCTCATGGATTTCCTCAAGCAGTCTGCCTACCCACCTGCGGTTCCTCTCCAGATCTTCATCTTTCCCCTTCTTCTTCTTCAGACCTGCTATCTGCCTGGTCAGCTTCCTGATGACCAGCGCCCTCACCCTCTTCACCTCCTTCCTCATCCTCACCACCTCATTGTTCAGGTTTAATGGAACTGTCTTACTGGGATCATCTGGTTTCTTTTTTTTTTTCTATAACCACCGCATTATTGTCTATCAACGGAAGCCCTGGTTTCTTGTCTATCAATGGAAGCCCTGGTTTCTTGTCTATCAACGGAAGCCCTGGTTTCCTGTCTATCACTGGAAGCCCTGGTTTCTTGTCTATCAACGGAAGCCCTGGTTTCTTGTCTATCAACGGAAGCCCTGTTTTCTTGTCTTTGTTTGGGAGTTCTGTCATTTTCTGTTTATTTGGTTTCTCAGGGATCGTCTCGGTCTTCGGAACATCTGGCATTGTCATGCAGTTATGGGCAGAAGAATGAGTGCACAGAGAGGAACAGCTAAATACAGTGGATTCTCTTCTCTCTGTGGGTGATACCTGTGAATGACAAAGCTAAATCCACAATATTAGCTAGGTAGTTAGCTATGTAACAGGCGCACACAGTAGGAGTAAAGGTATATAAATGGGATAATAACAGCTACCTTAGTGGTGCATTACAGTTATTATGGTGGCTAACTTCCCAGTATCTGCCAACAGGGCTAGCTAACTAACCTTAGCATATTTACAAACATGGCAGAGGAAGCAGTAGCTAGTGCTAAGTCAACACAACAATATATATAGATGGCAGCTTTGTTTAATAACACACTACAGTAATCACAGCACAAATAGAAATGTAATCAAAATCACTCATACCTTCAAAGTATAAACATTGAAATTCGAGAAAGATGTTCTTACTACGGAGACGGACGGATGATGACGTGATGCGCGGTGGCGTCTGCTGAAAAGGGGGACGGCCCACGAGTCAGGCTTTTTATTTCTTTCTTTGTTTCATGTCCAGAAAACAACAATGGTGTATATTTGAAGAAATGTCCATATCTGATCGTTCGCGTGACATTTTCGTAATAATTACCGGATTTATATCAGAACCGAAGCCACAGGAGGGAGGATGAAGCGGCGCAATGCGGACTGCAGCAAGCTCCGACGGCCGTTAAAACGGAACCGAATCACCGAGGGTATATATAGCAGGTACGAACGAAGAAAGTGGCTCTAGCTTGGGACATGGTCGTGCAATAATGGCGTTTGAGATATATCAGACAAGACACTCGGCTGTCGTGTAGTGTGTCCAATAATCCCCGCTTTAGCGTCGCTATTCGTGTGTCGTTTTGAATGTCTAATAGCCCGGTTCTGAAGGCCTAACTGTGTAACGTTAGCTAAGTAGCAGCTGCTAGGAAGTTCTCTTGATATCCTGACAGTTTCAGGGATTTGTTCCAAATTGTAAACGACACTGACTGCATTCATATTGACGACAATCAAATGGCATTGGAAAACGTACTAAAATGCATACACGGATCATTCTTTTATTGCACGGTTAGTTAGTGTCTATTTATAGTCTAGTTGGCCATCCAACCCGAACATGATATTGTATACCCACTTACTGACTTGATAGCCCTTGTATTACAAACTAGCTAGTTGTCCAAAGCTTGACTGTTCTTCTACACTTGTGACACTTGAGTGCATTGCCAGCAGCAAACCTCCATTGATTACACATTGTGGGGAAAAGCCGACTTGCACACCTGTTTTAATGTTCTCCTCAGTCTTCTCATAGACCTACGCCACTGTCTGGCACTGTGTTAGGTTATGCATCTCTGGCCTTGTACTGTATGAACAAAGAGTATAGCTCTGGACCGGAGTTAACTATGAAGGAACTGAACGCAGTATATCAACTAGTGGGGATTAAGTTTGGATACATTACAGGCCAAATTTGATTGAACGTTTTCCATTATTCATTGCAAATGCCTCCTTTTTAAAACGACATTGGAAAGTGTGTGGTCCTGTGGTGACTGAAATCAGGATAAAGATGTTCCATCTATAAACACAGTGTTGTTTCTATGAATGACTGTGGTACAGATCATATCACAGGGAGTTTTTATCTAGCTCTGGTCCAGGGTGGTAGTGTGACGGTTCCCTTACTAGTTAGTAGAGGAACACACTAATACTTTGGACCAGAGATAGTTTTCATCCAGCCTCTTTGTTTTTACTGTTTGGCTCCCTCTCTCTCTCAGGTTGTCTAAAGAAATCCCACAATGTTTCACTCTCTCTCTCTCAGTACCTTCCTGTATCTGAAGTTTCTGGTGGTGTGGGTGCTGGTGATGTTAGCAGACTTTGTGTTGGAGTTCAGGTTTGAGTACCTGTGGCCCTTCTGGCTCTTCATACGCAGTGTCTACGACTCCTTCAGATACCAGGGGCTGGTAAGTGTGTGTGTGTGTGTGTGTGTGTGTGTAAGACTGAGCTTACTCATGAGATTTTAACACAAAAGATGGCTGCACAATTGTATATTATTGCATACAGACTAAATTTCTCTCTCTCCATCCCTCTCTCTCTCCATCTCTATCTCTCTCCACCCCTCTCTCTCTCTCTCAGGCGTTCTCAGTGTTCTTTGTGTGTGTGGCGTTTACATCTGACATCATCTGCCTCCTCTTTATCCCTGTCCAATGGCTGTTCTTCGCTGCCAGCACCTACGTCTGGGTCCAGTACGTCTGGCACACAGGTCAGTTAACACCAGCTTTATCCCATATTTAGATAGATATCTCTTTCCTACGATGGCCTGATCCTGGGTGGCATGTGATTCATATGTTTATGTATACCCAGTTATCAAATGTGTATTTACTGTACATTTATGTATTCAGATATGCATGTACAAAATACATTTGTGTTTCTTTGTCTGCTTTTACACATGCAGCCCAATTCTGATCTTTGTCCACTAACTGGTCTTCAGATCAGCTTCTGCCAATAATTAGGCAAAATATTAGAATTGGTGTGCCTGTGTAAACACAGCCTTTAACTCTCACACTGTCTTCCGTCTGGGCCCTTCCCCCTTCCCAGAGAGAGGAGTGTGTCTACCCACTGTATCGCTATGGATACTGTTTGTGTACATGGAAGCTGCCATCCGCTTCAAGGACCTGAAGAACTTCCATGTGGACCTGTGCCGGCCCTTCGCCGCTCACTGGTAACCTGTCACATGTTTTTATAACCCTACCTGGCCCATCTTATTGTATTGTGTCACTGGGCCTTTTATTGCACAAGACAAAGCACACAGTTAATGTTTTTTAAAATAATTACTTGTTACAAGACACCTATAGGCTCTTCTGCTCTTCTTCTACCCTGCATATTAAGTAGAAAGCTTTAGTTTTTTCACTATGACTGGTAACCACAACAACAGTTTATTTATATGGATGGATGGATAGATAGGATAGGTACTTTATTGATCCCAGAGGGGAAATTTCTTTGTCAAGCAGCTACAACAAAACACAGGGCAGGTGCAAAATGCCAGAACGAAAATACACAAAAGACAGATACACGATACATGATACATAGAGCGGCAGTATGAAAAAGTATAGAAATACAAGAAGTCTGGAGTGCAAAAAAGCTATAAAAAGACATTGCATGGTTGGCTGAATATGTACACTATACATTGGTGGATGTTGGATGGTTAACTATACTATACAGGTCGATGGCAGAGAAATACTTCAATAGCTAAAAATGCATATGATATGAGCGAGGGTAATAATAGTTTACTTAATAGACATACAGGTTAAATGAACAGGTAAGTGAATATTTTGCATGGTTAAATTAGCTGTACAGTTAAGTATACAGTTATATTTCCAGATAAGTGAATATTTGCATGGTTACATTAACTGTACAGGTAAATGACAGGAAGAGATACTTAAAAAGCTAAATGTGCGTATGATATAATTTAGGGTAATAATAGTAATTCCCTTAAAATACAGTCCTTAGTGCGCAGGGTTTAATTACAGATCACTGCACATATTGCACATTCGATATACTAAAAGCAATGAAAAAAAGATACAACTGACAGGATACTAATATGCATTCCTCAGTGAATCACTACGCAAGTTAAGTCCAAGAATTACTTGCAATATTGCACGTGATATGATATAACAACTGTACATGAATATGTATATACAGACCTGAATGAATAAATAAGTCCTGAGTGAATGAGTGATTACAGACCAGTTACGGTCTGTAATCGGATGGATGCATAATTGTTAAACTAGGTCCTAACACCCCAACAGTTCCAGGTCTGTGTTTCCGACGGCACGGCACCCCGGTGAGGCATTAAATAGTCTAATAGCCGCCAGCAGGAAGGACCTCCTGTAGCGCTCTCTGGCACACCGTGGGGGGATCAGTCTGTGACTGAAGGGTGGGTGACGTTGTCCATGATGTCCAGCAGTTTGGCCAGGATCCTTCTCTCCGCCACCTCCTCTAGAGTGTCAAGGCTCATCCCCAGGACAGAGCTAGCGTTCCTGATCAGCTTATTTACCTGAGAAGCCTAACTCTTGCCCCCCCCCCCCCCCCCTCTCTCTTTCCTCATCCCTCCACCTCTCCCTCTGTCAGTATCGGCTACCCCGTGGTGACTCTGGGCTTTGGCTTTAAGAGCTACGTCAGCTACAAGATGAGACTGAGGAAACAGAAGGAGGTGCAGAAGGAGAATGAGTTCTACATGCAGCTCCTTCAGCAGGCCCTCCCCCCAGAGCAACAGATGCTCCAGAGACAGGAGAGAGAGGCAGAGGAGGGTAAGTTTGGATTTTTTTGCCTGATTCTAGTTTTTTTGTTTTCTCTCCCAAATTCATTTTTTCCCGTTTTTTATCTTGACTGTTGTTCCCCACACCTCTTAAACCACACTACTTTTGGGGCAAGAGGTCATTGTTTGGTTAGAGGTGTTTCTGTAGCAGTCATGTGATTACAGTCATGACATCATTTTGCCAGGTTTGTAGTTACCATTTAAGAAGATAACAGCTAACAGCTACACAAAATGGACACACAGTCATTCCTGTGCTATTTCAGAAAGTTGCAGGAAAATATTAATCACTGATGCATTTTGTTCATGTCTAATGATTATCTTGGGCTGATTAATGCATTTTCTAATAAAGTTCATAAGTTCAATACATTTAGTTGATTTCCTACTAAGTTCAATACATTTTGAATATTGTTGAATTCTGTTTTAATGTCTGCATACACACACAAGAGTTTCTACAACAGGCTCTATTTACCCTCAAAGCACTCTTCCACACCCTTCTGCTAGCCTAGAGCAACGCATGCTCCAACAACACCTCCCGTACTAACACTGCTGCTATCTTATCTGACCTCCTCCTCACCTTGCTTCCTCTTTCTTGCTAGCTGCCATGGCTGTGTCATCAGAGGTGGACCTAGCTCCTTCGGTCTCCCAAAACGGGTCTACTCCTGGCAAGAAGACCTCCGTTAACGCTTCTGTCCCCTTACCGGAACTGGAGTACCGGGAGAAAGGGAGAGACGGGAACAGCAAGGAGCGGGAGAGCAAACAACAACAACAACACAACGTAGGAATCAACAACAACAGTATCCTCCACACACTGGACTCCACATTACAGGAGACAGAGTATATGGAGAACATGGGGGGAAAGAGACTGAACAACGACCTCGGAGGAGGAGACAACACACACACTCTCAAAGAGGAGATGGGGGGAACAGGAGGAGGAGGAGGAGGAGGAGGAGGAGGAGGAGGAGGGAAGAACTACAAAAACACCAGCGGAGGTGGTGGGGCCACCAACTCCTCACCTCGCAATCACAGCTCCACCAATGGGAGCGTGCCATTGTCTAGCTCATCCAATAAGAACGAGAAGAAGCAGAAGTCTGCGGGGAAAGGAGCAGCCAATCAGAAGGATCCCGTGGAGAACTGCATTCCCAACAATCAACTGGGCAAGCCGGACGCTCTCGTGCGGTAAGACACACACACACACACACACACACACACACACACACACACACACACACACACACACACACACATACACCCACATTCATATAAAAGCACAGAGGCGCATCAAATGTATTGGTCACATACACATGTTTAGTAGATGTTATTGTGGGTGCTGAGACGCATGTAGACCCACCTAGAAATACACAGGGAAAAGACCGGCTTCACAGTCCCTTTGGTAGTGTTTCAAGCCGACTACTTGGCAGTGGTTGTGTGCCACATCATAAACTGTGCAGTCCGGCATCAGATTTCATACGATGTGTGTAGCTGTGTTAAACACCTAATTATGTGTTATGAGATCTGGCAGGAAACTGCCATGTAGTCTACCTGAAACATAGCCCTGGTCCTCGTTCCTTTCCCTCTCTAGGTTGGAGCAGGATGTGAAGCGTCTGAAGGCAGACCTGCAGGCGAGCCGTCAGTTGGAGTCAGAGTTACGTTCTCACCTCTCCTCCCTGACCAGCCAGGACAGGAGTCTGCGCTCAGAGCTGGGTCAACTGCAACAAGACAATGAGATACTGCAGAACAAGTAAGAACACACACACACACACACACACACACACACACACACACACACAAGGCCTGGAACAAAGCCAAGGTTCGAAGCAAAGGTTCTCAAACTATTTGTATTTATTATGGATACCCATTAGCTGCTGCCAAAGCACCAGCGACCAGGGGTCCAGCAAAAGTAAGGCAGTTCATACAATTTTAAAAGTATAAAAATACATTCACAGATTCCATAACACACTGTGTGCCTTCAGGCCCATACTCCACTACCACACATCTACAACTCAAAATCCATGTGTACGTGTGTATAATGTGCATGTTATCGTGTGTATGCATGTGTCTGTGACTATGTCTGTGTTTATTCACAGTCCCCGCTGTTCCATAAGGTGTATTTTTATATGTTTTTAAATCTGATTCTACTACTTGCATCAGTTATTTAATGTGGAATAGAGTTCAATGTAGTCATGGCTCTATGTAGTAATGTGTGCCTCCCATAGTCTGTTCTGTACTTGGGGATTGTGAAGAGACCTCTGGCATGACTCGTGGTAGTTCAGACAGAAAGCTTGGTGCATTCAACATGTCAATACCTCTCATAAAAACAAGTAGTCATGAAGTCAATCTCTCTTCCACTTTGAGCCATGAGAGATTGACATGCATATTATTAATGTTAGCTCTCTGTGAACATCCAAGGGCCAGCCGTTCTGCCCTGTTCTGAGCCAAGTTCCTCTTTGTGTCACCTGACCACACGACTGAACAGTAGTCCAGGTGTGACAAAACCCGGGCCTGTTGGACCTGCCTTGTTGATAGTGCTGTTAAGAAGGCAGAACAGCGCTTTATTATGGACAGACTTGGAGGGGATGGACCTGAGCATAATCACTCATCTTGATCACATAAGACGTTTTTTTATTTTGGATGCAAGGTGATGTGTAGATCTGGAATTCTGATTCTGGATTCTGCATTCCCCTGGAACATACAGATTCATTCTAACTTCTGAAACTTGACATCTGTGTTTGTGTGTGTTTGTGGGGGTGTAGGCTCTACAGTGCTGTCCAAGCCAAGCAGAAGGACAAGCAGACAATCTCCCTGCTAGAGAAGAGGCTGAAGGCAGAGCAGGAGGCCCGGGCCCTGGCAGAGAAACAACTGGCTGACGACAGGAAGAGGAAGAAGATTGAGGAAGCCACCGCAGCCCGGGCTGTAGCAATAGCCACAGCCTCCAGGTATCCTCCTGTCTGTTGGTTTTCCTCTCTCTTTCTATCCCCTCCTCTCTCTCTCTCTCTCTCTCTCTCTCTCTCTCTTTCTATCCCCTCCTCTCTCTCTCATACAAATATTTTGAATAGTGTTTCTTCCCCCTGTAACTCTTAATTTCTCCTTTTCTCTCTCTCAGAGGTGAGTGTACTGACTCCCTGCGTGGTCGGATCAGAGAGTTTGAGACGGAGTGTAAGAAACTCTGCATCGACATGAAACTCAAAGAAGAACACATTAGAGAGCTGGAAGGGAAATGCCAGGTGAGTTAGTTCACATACTTCCATCCATCCAGGTGAGTTACATTACTTTACATACTTCCTTCCATCCATCCAGGTGAGTTAGTTCACATACTTCCATCCATCCAGGTGAGTTACATTACTTTACATACTTCCTTCCATCCATCCAGGTGAGTTACATTACTTTACATACTTCCTTCCATCCATCCAGGTGAGTTAGTTCACATACTTCCATCCATCCAGGTGAGTTACATTACTTTACATACTTCCTTCCATCCATCCAGGTGAGTTACATTACTTTACATACTTCCTTCCATCCATCCAGGTGAGTTACATTACTTTACATACTTCCTTCCTTCCATCCATCCAGGTGAGTTACATTACTTTACATACTTCCTTCCATCCATCCAGGTGAGTTAGTTCACATACTTCCATCCATCCAGGTGAGTTACATTACTTTACATACTTCCTTCCATCCATCCAGGTGAGTTACATTACTTTACATACTTCCTTCCATCCATCCAGGTGAGTTACATTACTTTACATACTTCCTTCCATCCATCCAGGTGAGTTAGTTCACATACTTCCATCCATCCAGGTGAGTTACATTACTTTACATACTTCCTTCCATCCATCCAGGTGAGTTACATTACTTTACATACTTCCTTCCATCCATCCAGGTGAGTTACATTACTTTACATACTTCCTTCCATCCATCCAGGTGAGTTAGTTCACATACTTCCATCCATCCAGGTGAGTTACATTACTTTACATACTTCCTTCCATCCATCCAGGTGAGTTAGTTCACATACTTCCATCCATCCAGGTGAGTTAGTTCACATACTTCCATCCATCCAGGTGAGTTACATTACTTTACATACTTCCTTCCATCCATCCAGGTGAGTTACATTACTTTACATACTTCCTTCCATCCATCCAGGTGAGTTACATTACTTTACATAATTCCTTCCATCCATCCAGGTGAGTTACATTACTTTACATACTTCCTTCCATCCATCCAGGTGAGTTACATTACTTTACATAATTCCTTCCATCCATCCAGGTGAGTTACATTACTTCCTTCCATCCATCCAGGTTGAGTTACATTACTTCCTTCCATCCATCCAGGTTGAGTTACATTACTTCCTTCCATCCATCCAGGTGAGTTACATTACTTCCTTCCATCCATCCAGGTGAGTTACATTACTTGACATGCTTCCTTCCATTTTAGAAATGCTTCCTTTCTTTGAAGAAGGGTTCTGCTGATTCCTTACTGGGGCACAGCTGAAACTAGATTGTGGCTGAAAAGTAGTTAGTTTGTTTTCAGATGATGATGAGGTATGGTTGTCTAATATCTATTCTCTCTCTCTCCACTCCCATCTCTAGGAGCTGCGTAAGTACAAGGAGAATGAGAAGGACATGGAGGTTTTGATGTCTGCGCTGTCGGCCATGCAGGATAAAACCCAGCACCTGGAGAACAGCCTGTCTGCTGAGACCAGGATCAAACTAGACCTTTTCTCTGCCCTGGGGGACGCCAAGAGACAGCTGGAGATCGCACAAGGTACAGTTCCCTTACCTGAGTACTACAGCCACTGGCTTCTAGCTGAGCCATGTTCATAGACTCTAGGATCAAACTCTGACAGCTGGAGGTTCCACAAGGTACACTAGCATTACCTCAGGGTTTCATCAACAATAAGCTCCACAAGGTACACTAGCATTACCTCAGGGTTTCATCTACCATTACATCAACAAGAAGCTCCACAAGGTACACTAGCATTACCTCAGGGTTTCATCTACCATTACACCAACAGGAAGCTCCACAAGGTACACTAGCATTACCTCAGGGTTTCATCTACCATTACACCAACAGGAAGCTCCACAAGGTACACTAGCATTACCTCAGGGTTTCATCTACCATTACACCAACAGGAAGCTCCACAAGGTACACTAGCATTACCTCAGGGTTTCATCTACCATTACACCAACAGGAAGCTCCACAAGGTACCCTAGGTGCTCTGCTACTCGATCCACAGATGTAAATCAGCAACATGGAGAAAAGGCATTTCCTACTGTTATCTAACTCTCCTCTGTCTCTGTCTCTCTCTCCCTCCCCCCCAGGTCAGATCCACCAGAGAGACCAGGAGATAGCAGAGTTGAAGCAGAAGATAGCTGAGGTGATGGCGGTGATGCCCAGTATCTCCTACAGCAACGACAGCAGCAGCCTCAGCCCCGTTACACCACACTACTCCTCCAAGTTCATGGACAATAGTCCCTCCTCCCTGGATCCCAACGCTTCTGTCTACCAGCCACTCAAGAAGTAACACGAACTCACACATTGATACACACACATTAATATATACTAACACACACACTTACAAGAATACAGATTTAAAAAGACAGCATACATAGTCATATCCACTCATTCTCATAGATACAAACATTTCTGTGTCCCAAACCAGTCTTCTGTTAATCTCAGTTTGTTCCCATGGTCATGCTTAGTTTTTCCAGTCATTTTGGGAACAGCTGGAGAGGGTTTGGGGTGTGTTGTGTAAAAACTACACCAGGGAAGAGGTTGGGATTGAGACATTCTGATTTAACTGGTAAGAGAGACATAAAGGGACATCAGGTTGACAAGGACTGCATCCCAAATGGCACCCTATTCCCTATACAGTGCACTACCTTTGACCAGGTCCAATAGAGAGTGCTCTGAGGGCAGATAGAGGCATGGTTAGTTGGTATGAATGTCTAGAAAGACCCATCGTATCGCTCTCTCTCTCTCTCTCTCGCTCTCTCAGTGCTTCATGCTCTCTCTGTTTCTCTCTCTTTCAGTCAGTGCTTCATGCTCTCTCTGTTTCTCTCTCTCTCTGTCAGTGCTTCATGCGCTCTCTCTCTCGCTCCCTCTCTCTCAGTGCTTCATGCTCTCTCCTCTTTTTCTCTCTGTTTCTTTCTCTCCATTCTGTTCAGCAGGTTTTGACCTAGTCATTGTATGATGGGACTATTATACTACTCTACATGAGAGGAAGCTGAAACGTGAAGTGCTACCTTCTCTGAGTTTGATTATGAATGAAAAGTACTTTCTTCATGTTTTGGTATTATCACTGTTACTTACGTGTGATTGGTTGTTTTTTAAGCAACACATTTCAGTTTAGTTATGACGATAACAATGGTCTAGGAAAGATCGACAATTTGTACAGCACTCCATTTTGAAAACCGGTAACTCAAATTCACGCATGTCAACGTCCAGAATGATCAATTAACTGAAACACTCCTGATTTGTGGCGTTTCAACACTCTGGTCAAGAAATACATAAATCTTTCAGAATTAGATTGTTAATAGAGATGACCTGGTACTGTCTAAACATTAAGCTATGATCTGGTACTGTCTAAAGGTTAAGCTATGTTATCTGTTTGCTGCAAACGCACTCAAACCTGTCTTTCCTTTTGGACCAAATTAGAATCTGTTGTTAGACCGTATTCCTAAAACCTACTGGATTTAATGATGTCTAGGTAACTGATATTTACCTGTTGTCAATTTCACTGTGCCTTGAAATTCCTTTTTCAAAAGTAGTGAGTATAATGGGTTACTTTGCCAATCTTGATATAGGACCCAGGCTGTCTCAATAGTGAGAGCTTTCTTCCTTTCATTGTCCCTTATCCTCCATGATATGTCAAGTGGAAGCAACATATGGTGAAAGCCTATCCAGGCCTTTCACCTATCATGAAGGAAAAGAGATGAAGGAAGGAAGGAAGCCAGTGTATTGAAACATCCCCTATCTCTTACCATCTCCCATGCAGCCCAGTCTCCTTTGTATTAGGCCCCATACTCTTAGACACGGGTCAGTGTTGTGTTGTCTAAAAAAAGAAGGAAACAACAGATTTGGTATATCCCATTTGTACAGGAAGTAGGAATGAACCTGGTCTGCCAAACAGCTATCAACTATGTCTGGGGCCTAAAGTTGTACCTGGTCAGGCCAAGTGGTCAGTAGAACAAACTCCAGGCCCTTATGTCCACTACTACGGTGGCCCAGAGTGGACATCTATCTGTTTACAACCAGGGTTTGGGTCAATTAGTCAATTCAGGAAGTGAATTGGAATTTCAGTAATCTTCAATGCTTTTTAATGAGGAACAATTGGCTTTTGGATAACTTTCTGAATTGAAATGGAATTGACCCCAACCCTGTTTACAACCATGTACATTATTACATACCGAGGAATGTTGTAGTATTTCAGTTCAAGGTGCCAAGGTTTGGTGTTTTCGTATTACATCTCCATCCATTCATTTAGATTGATGTATCTCTAGCTTGCATTAGGTGTTGGTAAAGTTACACATTGTTGCGCTTCATGTATTTCACATTTTTGTTTTTGACATTCTGTTCTGATTTAGGTTCGGTTGATCAGAAAGCAAGTACAGTAATGGTTAGATTGACTCGCCTACTGCGTTTTTATTATTGATTTGTTGCAGACATTTTCTATTGTATCATGTTTGGATTCTCTCCATCTCTTTCTAGCCTGAATCCCAGTCTGTTTCTGTTCATTCCAGCTCCTTATGGACTTGTCATGCCAAACAATTGTCTTGAAAACTACATTGAATTGGCACGAGCACAAACAGATCTGGGACCAGGCTAATCTCTTTCCAACAGGGATGATGATGATGATGATGATGATGATGGTGGTGTGTAGTTTTGTATTGGGAAGTTAAGCCCTGCCCACTGGGCACATACTTGCTGATTCAACGTTGTTTCCATGTCATTTCAATGGAATTACGTTGAGCCAAGTGAAATAGACGTTCTGTTGACGTCTGTGCAATTTACCATATGCCATGTTTTTTTTGCTGTAGGGTGAAGTTGCCCCTAGATGCTGATCTTGGGTCAGTGTTACATTTCCCCTCTATTGTTAAAATTAGGATTAGGGGAGCGGAATCTGATTCTGGATTGGTCCCTAGAGGAAACTTGACCCCGGCACTGTGTTTTCTCATGTTTCCTACATGGAAAGTATTGGTGTGGATCACAGTAATGTGACCTGTTTTGAAGATGTTCTACATGTTTTAGTGGAAAAGAAAAAGTGTTTTGTTTCTCTGTTTTCGTTGTTCCACCATGTTGTTTTCTCAAAGTGATGATGTCGGCTGCATCCAAACTCCTCTCGCTTTGGGCCCCATCACCTGGAATTAAAACATGTTCTTGCAGGTGATGATGATGATGATGATGATGCTGCAAGCTGTTTGAGAACAATCTGTGTTTGTATTCCTTTCGCTCCGATATTCATACCCCAGATGTTGACATGTACCTGTTTGGACTACCAATGCACCGGTGCATTGAAACATTGTACCTCCAATGAGTTGAAAACTGGAGGACAAGGCTCGAGTTCCTATTTGTCTATGAAAATACCTTCTTCCTCTGGTTTACTTCATTACTGAATACAGATTAGAAATGTATACAGTAGGAGCTCAGAAGGGGGGGCAAAAGTTTATGACCACAAGGTGGCGATGACAATACCTTTCAAATCAAAGTTTATTGTGTGGGGGCACCGGTTAGTCGGGCTAATTGAGGTAATATGTACACTGTGGGCCAAAAGTTTGGAATATTACTCATTCAAGGGTTTTTCTTTATTTGCACTATTTTTTACAAAGTGAAGACATCAAAACTATGACATAACACATATGGAATCATGTAGTAACCAAAAAAGTGTTAAACATTTGAGATTCTTCAAAGTAGCCACCCTTTGCCTTGATGACAGCTTTGCACACTCATGGCATTCACTCAACCAGCTTCATGAGGACTGCCACAGGAATGGAAGACCCTGAAATATCTCTGCTGCAGAGGATAAGTTCATTAGTTACCAGCCTCAGATTGCAGCCCAAATAAATGCTTCACAGAGTTCTAGTAACAGACACATCTCAACATCAACTGTTCACAAAGGAGACTTTGTGAATCAGGCCTTCATGGTCAAATTGCTGCAAAGAAACCACTACTAAAGGACACCAATAATAAGAAGAGAATTGCTTGGGCCAAGAAACACGAGCAATGGACATTAGACTGGTGAAATGTATCCTTTGGTCTGGAGTCCAAATTTGAGATTTTTGGTTCCAACCTCAACCAAATTTAGATGGTTTGGGATGAGTCGGACCGCAGTGAAGGAAAAGCAGCCAACAAGTGCTCAGCATATGTGGGAACTCCTTCAAGACTGATGGAAAAGCCTTCCAGGTGAAGCTGGTTGAGAGAATGACAAGAGTGTGCAAAGGTGGCTATTTGAAGAATCTCAAATATAAAATATATTTTGATTGATTTAACACTTGTTTTGGTTACTACATGATTCCATATGTGTTATGTCATAGTTTTGATGTCTTCACTCTTATTCTACAATGTAAAAAATAGTGCAAATAAAGAAAAACCCTTGAATGAGTAATATTCCAAACACAAGCCATTTGATTACCTGTTCAGGAGTCTTATGGCTTGGGGGTAAAAGCTGTTGAGAAGGCTTTTGGACCTAGACTTGGCGCCCAGGTACCGCTTGTGATGCGGTAGCAGAGAGAACAGTCTATTTGTTATTTTTATTTAACCTTTAACTAGGAAGTCAGTTAAGAACAAATTCTTATTTACAATGATTGCCTACACCGGCCAAACTCGGACGACGCTGGGCCAATTGTGCGCCACCCTATGGGACTCCCAATCACGGCCGGTTGTGATACAGACTGGATTCTATGACTGGGGTGGCTGGAGTCTTTGACAATTTTTAGGGCCTTCCTCTGACACCGCCTGGTATAAAGGTCCTGGATGGCAGGAAGCTTGGCCCCAGTGATGTACTGGGCCGTACGCACTACCCTCTGTAGTGCCTTGCGGTCGGAGGCTGAGCAATTGCCGTACCAGGCAGTGATGCAGCCAGTCTTCAATACTGGTTTACTTCAATACTGAATACAGATTAGACATTTATACAGTAGGAGGTGGCGATGAAAATACCTTTCTCTGGTTTACTTTTTATTAAATTTTTTATTTAAACTTTATTTTGACAGGGAAAACAGACTGAGACCTAGGTCTCTTTTACGGCTATGTCCTGTGTAAACATGTTAACATGTACAATTTAGACACACAGACAGACATTTTAGAGAAGTAAGATCTCAAAACATACAAAAACAGAGAAACATTTCAAGAAAACAAAGAAAAACATAGTTCAACAGAAACAAACACAGACAACATATTGATCCTGGGCAAGGGGCACCAAAGTGAATACAGATTAGACATTTATACAGTAGGAGCTCATGAGGGGAGAAAACAAGGTGACAACAGTACGTTATTTTTGTTTTTAAACTCATGACTGTTGCGTTTAGATAAAAATCTAATAAAACATTGGGACAAGTAGCGTAGCATCTTCGTTATCACTTGTGGATATCACAGTCGCAGATAACAGGCTGTTATTTTTTATCAAACGCCGCTTGACACTATTTTGACCTCTTGTGATTCCCTCTCATGACGTATGCCTGCGTTGGGATTGCCGATTCGGTTGATTGGCATATATAGCGCCACCCACCGGGTCCAAATTAATGTCATCCCAGGAATCAAAGCCCCGAAGTCAACAACATTCTTGGAGTTTGGCGGTCTAGAAAGACTGCAAACACTTTTGTCAAGTTTCCTTGTCCTAAAGTCGGCGATGGATGCCATAAGGGCGGCTGGAAGAGCGATCATTCGAAGTCCAAGTATCGCGAAACGGTCTTGGAATTCGGGCAAACATAAAAGTAAGAATTGTTTGAAGTGAACTTCCTCTAATATTTGCTTCACACATGCATTGTAATGAACAAAACATTGGACAAACATTGTTTTATTAATGTAAACACAGCGAATTAACACATTTGCTCATTTTTATGTTTGTGGGTAAAAGGTTCATGATATGCCGAATTGTATAATAGTTTGTTGGCTACTTAATAACACTTGTTACATCCAGTGCAACACATTTTATTTTATCATCAGTCATGTATACATGGCATGTTTTTCATTAGTTCACTCACTAGGCTAGCCTATTGTTGTCATATGATTGGTGGCACAATTAGGCCTAATCAATGAAGTGAAAACTATCATCTAGCAGCCACGTGTTTCCTATCAAATACCCAGGTTGCAATATAATACCACTTTTTTTTTTTCTGAAGGGATTTTGACAAGAATGTCCTCTTGAGAGACCTGTCAGTGTAGGCTGTCCAGTGATCCGCTGTCCTCAAGTCTTCCTAAATTCTCATGCAGTGACCTAATTGCATGTTTTGATATCAATACTCTATTTCCTATACCCTGTCTGCCTTATATTGGGAACTATTATACTACTATTACAGTAGCCTAATAGAGGGGTAATTTTGTCTGTACATAAATAGCCTACTTAAATATACACTTTAAAATTACAAATGTACAGTCAGTCGATTGTTTAAAAAAAATGTTTTTTTATCTAACTAGGCAAGTCAGTTAAGAACAAATTCTTATCTACAATGATAGCCTACCCCGGACGACGCTGGGCCAATTGTGCGCCACCCTATAGGATTCCCGATCACAGCCGATTGTGATACAGCCGGGGTCGAACTAGGGTCTGTAGTGACTCCTCTAGCACTGAGATGCAGTGCCTTAGACCGCTGCGCCACTCAAGAGCACTAAACTTGTGATACCAATGTTTGAATCAAGTCTAGCCTGGCTGTTTTGTACACTAATGTAACAACTAGCGGCATAAAAAGGTCCGGTAGCCGCCACTGTGTGTCAGCATCCCACCCTATTCGCCACACGGTCACTACTAGTAACTAGAGCCCTATGGGACCTGGTCAAAAGCAGTGCACTATGCAGAGAATAGGGTGCCATGTGGGATGCAAATGGTGTGCTAAATCTCACTTTATCCTGGGCTAGGGAAACTAGAACTACTTATAACTATAACCATGGTAACAGCTACAGGAGTGCTCCAGGTCAGTAAATCCACGCACAGATGATCCATTTTATTGACCAGATACTCATGTTGCCGCTCTTACAACGAAAATAAATGTCTTCAAAAAATGGAAGGCAGTCGGGAGGAGACAAGATCAGGTGGGACCATTCTAGCCAATGAGAGGGCAGATACGCGTGTGAACAACAAGCACAACTCTGATATAAAGTGTTTTTTTTTGTTTGTTTGTTTTTCATCTCAGTTATTCTATTAGTACACTCGTAACAACCTAATCATTACTAAACTTCTATTCGATCAAATAAACAATTTAATGTTTTGTTAACTACATTTGACACTCATTGACCTCCATACAAAAACGCCACCTGCTGGTCCAGTTATCCCTCTTGCCTCTTCCCCTCTGGTCCACAGCATGGCTGGGTTCAGGTTTGGGAACTGCTTGTGCTTCTTCCATTGTTAACTAGCGCGCACACACACACACACACACACTTATTGATGTAGGTTTTATATAAACAACTCATGAAATCATGTTCAAGTTAACACAAACCATGATGTATAGCTACAAGGTCGCTAATGTTGATTTAACTATGATGTAAAGCTACTGTGTAGAGGTGTATATAATGTTGATTTAGAGCTACTGAGTGTTTAGGGTAGATTCTGAGTGTTTAGGGTAGATTCTGAGTGTTTAGGGTAGATTCTGAGTGTTTAGGGTAGATTCTGAGTGTTTAGGGTAGATTCTGAGTGTTTAGGGTAGATTCTGAGTGTTTAGGGTAGATTCTGAGTGTTTCGGGTAGTCTTCTGAATCTGTTCACCAGGCTGGGGCAAAAGTCATCAGTCATCACTACTCTCATATCTTTCAGCCTGCAGGACTGGCCATGGTTAGACATGTAGACTGGAGACTGTCTTCCTCAGGCACAGATGTATAATCCATTTACAGTCTCCCAAAATCCTGAACTCAACCAGGGGAGAAAGTGACCTTAGATTAAATGAGAGTTTTTCCTTTTTCTCTGCAACGCCTAGGGCAATGGGTGTTACAACACCTCACTCTCCCTTTCCTCTTGTGCCTTGTCAAACAAATGGGTTAGAGACGGTTTTAGAAATGGGTTGAGGTAAAGCCACCTTGGCAGACTTTTCCACATCCTCTGGCGCATGGACCATTGGGCAATATTATATAATATAATATTACTCCATTCTGAGGCCACATCACTTCTGTATTACTTCATATTACCAACAGTATCAACTGTTCTACTTCCCTTAACCTCTTATATATGCAGTAGTCTCTGCTTTTTCAGATAGTACATTACTTACTAATTAGTAATTTATCAATTCAATCATATTTGTTCAGTCACTCCTATGGTATTTATACGTAGTTCTGTGAAATCAATTAAGTTCTAACCCCCATTCCTATAGTAAGTGTTGACTTCTGTGAATTTAATAACTGTTTTACCTCATTCCTATAGGTGTTGGATGTAGTCGACAGGATTCTGAGAATTCACTGTTATTGTTTGTTCAGTCATTCATATCCACCTTGAAATCCCTGGATTCTGATTGGCTGTGTGTTGATAGAGGTCTCTGGTGTTGTGTGGTTTCCTGTTGCTGTGGCAATGTTTTTGTTACCTTTGGTCTGCATTGGGACAGAGTGTTCGACCTCCGTGCGTTATCGTGTGTGCCTCACACACACGGGGGCCCCTCAGGGGTGCGTGCTCAGTCCCCTCCTGTACTCCCTGTTCACCCATGACTGCATGTCCAGGCACAACAGTGGTAGGCCTGAACACTGACAACGATGAGACTATAGGGAGGAGGTCAGAGACCTGGCAGTGTGATGCCAGGATAACAACCTCTCCCTCAATGTGATCAAGACAAAGGAGATGATTGTGGACTACAGGAAAAGGAGGACCGAGAACGCCCCCATTCTCATTGACTGGGCTGTAGTGGAGCAGGTTGAGAGCTTCAAGTTCCTTGTTGTCCACATCACCAACAAACTGTCATGGTCTAAACATACCAAGACAGTCGTGAAGAGGGCACGACAAAGCCTATTCACCCTCAGGAGACTGAAAAGATTTGGCATGGGTCCTCAAAAAGTTCTACAGCTGTACCATTGAGAGCATCCTGACTGGTTGCATCACTGCCTGGTATGGCAACTGCTCGGGCGCCGACCTGCAAGGCACTACAGGCGGGTAGTGCGTACGGCCCAGTACATCACTGGGGCCAAGCTTCCTGCCATCCAGGACCTATATACTAGGCGGTGTCAGAGGACCTAAAAATTGTCAGACTCCAGCCACCCAAGACGTAAACTGTTCTCTCTGCTACCGCATGGCAAGCGGTTGACTCTGTACTGATACCCCCGTATATAGCCTCCTCACATTGACTCTGTACTGGTACAACCTGTATATAGCCTCCTCACATTGACTCTGTACTGGTACCCCTGTATATAACCTCCTCACATTGACTCTGTACTGGTACCCCTGTATATAACCTCTTCACATTGACTCTGTACTGGTACCCCTGTATATAACCTCCTCACATTGACTCTACTGGTACTCCCTGTATATAGCCTCCTCACATTGACTCTGTACTGGTACTCCCTGTATATAACCTCCTCACATTGACTCTGTACTGGTACTCCCTGTATATAGCCTCCTCACATTGACTCTGTACTGGTACTCCCTGTATATAACCTCCTCACATTGACTCTGTACTGGTACTCCCTGTATATAGCCTCCTCACATTGACTCTACTGGTACTCCCTGTATATAACCTCCTCACATTGACTCTACTGGTACTCCCTGTATATAGCCTCCTCACATTGACTCTACTGGTACTCCCTGTATATAGCCTCCTCACATTGACTCTGTACTGGTACTCCCTGTATATAACCTCCTCACATTGACTCTACTGGTACTCCCTGTATATAACCTCCTCACATTGACTCTACTGGTACTCCCTGTATATAGCCTCCTCACATTGACTCTGTACTGGTACTTCCTGTATATAGCCTCCTCACATTGACTCTACTGGTACTCCCTGTATATAACCTCCTCACATTGACTCTACTGGTACCACCTGTGTATATAACCTCCTCACATTGACTCTACTGGTACTCCCTGTATATTGCATCGCTGCTTTTTTTTTTTTTTTTTTTTACTGCGGCTCTTTAATCATATTTTTTTACTTAACACTTATTTTTCTTAACTGCATTGTTGGTTAAGGGCCTGTAAGTAAGCATTTCACTGTAAGGTCTACACCTGTTTTATTTGGCACATTTTGACAAATAACATTTGATTAGTCTAACTTATAGTTCCAATTTACATTCAGAAACCTCACATGAACTTGAACCCTCTCTGGTCTTCTAAGAAGCAGTGTTTTCATTAGACCTAGCCCTCTGGTCTTCTAAGAAGCAGTGTTTTCATTAGACCTAGCCCTCTGGTCTTCTAAGAAGCAGTGTTTTCATTAGACCTAGCCCTCTGGTCTTCTAAGAAGCAGTGTTTTCATTAGACCTAGCCCTCTGGTCTTCTAAGAAGCAGTGTTTTCATTAGACCTAGCCCTCTGGTCTTCTAAGAAGCAGTGTTTTCATTAGACCTAGCCCTCTGGTCTTCTAAGAAGCAGTGTTTTCATTAGACCTAGCCCTCTGGTCTTCTAAGAAGCAGTGTTTTCATTAGACCTAGCCCTCTGGTCTTCTAAGAAGCAGTGTTTTTATTGGATGTTAGCCCTGTCAGAAGTCAGCCCCTAGTCCAATGTCCCTATATAACATAGACCTTATGTAGACTTAAAGTGAGCCACTGGGTCTATATGGCAGAAACTCATATCATAGCCTGCTCCATTTCTCCCTCTACTGTTCCCCTAATTTCTCTTCCATTTATAATTTTATTCCTCATACTCGAAGACTTGATTCAAAGAAGCACTTCAGAACAAGTCCATCAGAAATGACTTTAGTTGACTGCTTCCTTCATATCCATCCCTGCCAAACTCTTTGATTGAAAGATTAGTAAGATAACTTTGTGTGTGCTTCTCTGGTGTCTGTCACCCCACATGTACATACAGTACAGCTGATTCTCTCACTGACCCTTGAACCTGAAGCCCTCCATCTTGTTATCATCAGGCAGGCAGGCAGTCAGTCAGGGTTCCATGCTCCTCTCTGGTCTTGCTGGGGCCTTCTCTCAAACCACAGCTGCATGTTACTACACCAACGCCTCATCTTTGTATACAGTGATGTCTGAGTGAATGATTGTACGGTCATTAGTCAGAATCACGGTTAACAAACCCAGAAAACACCAGGACTAAGTTTTAAACCATTCTGGGGGCGGTGTGTATGTGTTAGCTCTTGGCCAGCGTGTGTGAGAGAACGTCAGTGTGTGTCTGCATCTGTGTGAGAGGGAGTGTGTCTGCATCTGTGAACGAGAGAACGTCAGTGTGTATGCATCTTTGAGAGCAAGAACGTGTGTGTGTGAGGGAACGTATTCACTTCATGCCCTGCCAGGTTGACCTTCCGGCTGGACAATCCTCGATACGAGGAAGCTATATTCCTGTAGAACTGTGGTTGAGATGCTTGCTGGATTCAAAGTGCTGGGGTCTTGCTGCTCCACGGCTGTACTCTCTGAATTGCTGAAGTACAAAATACTCTGCTTCCTTCATCAGTGGCTCCATCTATGTTGAGCAACGTGCCAGAGACTCATTTGGGTCCATCAGGCAAGCTGCTGCAGAGCGCGGATAAAGGAGGATTCAGTATGCATACGAAGCACTCACTCTGTGACCTCAGGAGGACCTGTGCCGACTGTTTTGCAAAGGTTGACTGCAATTGTGACTCGAGGTCCAGAAGGCACGGCACCACGTCAGACAACGACTGGCTGTCAGTTTGAAGCTGGTCTGTGTGGATTGCGAACAGCTCTAGCAACTTCACAATCTGCTCTAGCAACTTCACAAGCTGCTCTAGCAACTTCACAAGCTGCTCTAGCAACTTCACAAGCTGCTCTAGCAACTTCACAAGCTGCTCTAGCAACTTCACAAGCTGCTCTAGCAACTTCACAAGCTGCTCTAGCTTGGCCCAGTCACGCTCCATGCTCTCTCTCGGATTTCCTCCCTGTTAACTAGTGATAATGATTCATAAGCTGGGCCTATTTGTAACATCGGCATCTACTGGCAGCATTTCCCCAAAGGTTAAATAAGCGCTTAAACTAAACAATTAGATTTTAGTTTTGCGGTCAAATATAATAGATTTTATTTTTTATGTTAACTAAAATAAAGAGAATAATTTTAGTATTAATTTACTATAATAACCTTGCTGTAAGGGGTCAACCATAATCTTATAACCTGTCTCTCTAGAACTTCCTGAGAACTGGACAGACACAAGGGAGACTGTTGTAGATGGCATGACCTTTAACCTCCGCCACCTAGGCATGACCCTGGTGGACCAGCCCAAAGGAGAGGACCTATCAGCAGCT
Organism: Thymallus thymallus; assembly: GCA_023634145.1. NCBI lineage: Eukaryota > Metazoa > Chordata > Actinopteri > Salmoniformes > Salmonidae > Thymallus > Thymallus thymallus. The sequence continues at coordinate 31,154,729 of CM042396.1, forward strand.
GCTGTCAAGAGGATCGTTGCCACGGTGAGCTGTGATGTCATACAAGAAGTAGGAGGGATCGGAAGTTAAAAGCACAGGAAGTTCCTAAGCACTTAATTTAGATGATATTTCTGAGTTATCAAGTAGCTGGTATCAATATTGTTGATAATCTTTTATCTTAGATCTATCGTCAGTAAACATTGATGTTATCTTGCTTTTATTGTCATTATGTTAAGATCTTTGTCTAATTATTGTTATATTATCTCTATTGATCCAGGCCAAAGTCATTAGGAGGAATTTATTTGTAATGAATATATTCTCTGTAATCAACTCTATCCCCTCCAGGCCAAAGCAGGAGGTAAGAAGCCTCAGAAGGTTTCACTGAAGGTTTCTCCTCAGGGTGTTATGCTGTACGACAGTCTGACCAACCAGCTACTAGACGACATCTCCATATACAGGTGTGTGTGTGTGTGCTCTGCACCATACCACAGTGGTTGCAAATTGTATTTGTTTTGTGACCTCTAACTTGACAAAAATACACAAATATTTACTCTGTGCATACAAACGCATCTGGCCTCTCACTCTTGTTTCTCTGTGGAGGGAAACCCCGTGGGGGTGGGGGGAGATGTCTTTGAAAATACAGCTCCCTACAGGAGCTTGATCTGCACAGAGCTGGGTGGCCACACACACACACACTCTCTGTCAGAACGTTTGTGCCCCCACAAGCTTTTATGGCATCCTGATTTATCTCAGAGGACACGTGCCATTTGAACCATAACTATGACTGCTGGCTTTACTTTGCCCTCTTACCTTTAACCTTTGCCCTGTGTACTGCAGGATATCCTACTGCACGGCGGACAAGCTGCATGACAAGGTGTTTGCCTACATCTCCCAGAACACCCTCAACGGAACACTGGAATGCCACGCCTACCTCTGCTCCAAGAGGAAAGTGGTGAGTCTGAACTGGCACACAACAACCCCTATCTGAAAGGATTGGATGGGTGTATGGCTCTACTTGGACCTCCTGAAGGCTAACTGACCTTAACATGTGACATGAGCTGAAATAAAAGATACCAGAAATGTTCCATACACACAAAAAGCTTATTTCTCTCATTTTGTGCAGAAATTTGTTTCCCTTCCCTGTTGGTGACCATTTCTCCTTTGCCAAGATAATCCATCCACCTGACAGGTGTGGCATATCAAGAAGCTGATTAAACAGCATGATCATTGCACAGGTGCACCTTGTGCTGGGGACAATAAAAGGCCACTCTAAAATGTGCCGTTTTGTCACACAACACCACATATCTCATGTTTTGAGGGAGTGTACAATTGGCATGCTGACTGCATGAATGTCTACCAGAGCTGTTGCCAGTGAATTGAATGTTAATTTTTCTACCATAAGCCACCTCAACGTCATAAAAAGTTTGGCAGTACGTCCAACCGGCCTCACAAACGCAGACCACGTGTATGGCATTGTGTGGGCGAGTGATTTGCTGATGTCAACGTTGTGAACAGAGTGCCGCATGGTGGGGTTAAGGTATGGGTAGGCATAAGCTATGGACAACGAACACAATTGCATTTTATAGATGGCAATTTGAATCCAGAGATATCGTGACGAGATCCTGAGACGCATTCTTTTTAAGGTATATGTGACCAACAGATGCATATCTGTATTCCCAGTCATGTGAAATCCATAGATTAGGACCTAATTAATTTACTTCAATTGAACTGTAACAGTAAAATCTTTGAAATGTTTGCATCTATATATTTTTGTTCAGTGTAGCTCTTCCAGATCTGTAAACACTAAAGCAGTGTTTCCCAACCTTGGATATCCAGCACCCCAAACCGTTTCGTTGGAGCCCTGGACAAACACAACTCATTGAGGGCTTGAATCAGGGAAGTTGAATCAGGTGTGTTTGTCCAGGGTTACATAAAAAGCATGTACTGTTGGGGCTACTGGAGGACCTGGGTTACATAAAAAGCATGTACTGTTGGGGCTACTGGAGGACCTGGGTTACATAAAAAGCATGTACTGTTGGGGCTACTGGAGGACCTGGGTTACATAAAAAGCATGTACTGTTGGGGCTACTGGAGGACCTGGGTTACATAAAAAGCATGTACTGTTGGGGCTACTGGAGGACCTGGGTTACATAAAAAGCATGTACTGTTGGGGCTACTGGAGGACCTGGGTTACATAAAAAGCATGTACTGTTGGGGCTACTGGAGGACCTGGGTTACATAAAAAGCATGTACTGTTGGGGCTACTGGAGGACCTGGGTTACATAAAAAGCATGTACTGTTGGGGCTACTGGAGGACCTGGGTTACATAAAAAGCATGTACTGTTGGGGCTACTGGAGGACCTGGGTTACATAAAAAGCATGTACTGTTGGGGCTACTGGAGGACCTGGGTTACATAAAAAGCATGTACTGTTGGGGCTACTGGAGGACCTGGGTTACATAAAAAGCATGTACTGTTGGGGCTACTGGAGGACCTGGGTTACATAAAAAGCATGTACTGTTGGGGCTACTGGAGGACCTGGGTTACATAAAAAGCATGTACTGTTGGGGCTACTGGAGGACCTGGGTTACATAAAAAGCATGTACTGTTGGGGCTACTGGAGGACCTGGGTTACATAAAAAGCATGTACTGTTGGGGCTACTAGAGGACCTGGGTTGGGAAACACTGCTCTGAAGGGTAGAGGTTAGACAGAAATGAATCCAAGCCTTAGAACAGGGTTGAAGTACCCTCCTACTATAACTACTGGGTGTGCAGGGTTTGGTTCCAGTCCTGCTCTAACACAGCTGACTCTACTAATCAGCTGCTCAACAGAACTTTGAGCAGATGAATCGGGTGTATTAAAACAGGGCTGGAACAAAAGCCTTAAAACAAAAGCTTCCAATAGAAGCTGCAGGAGAGGAGAGAGATTGGATACCTTTGATTGTCCGCCAACACTAGCTCTCCCAACTGTGTGAATGTGACAACAGTTGTGTATTTATATGCTTTGCTACTGACTGACTGATTTTTTTTTTTTTTGACAAGGTCATTGAAAATAAACAATGACATTTGTGTCTTTAAACCTTGACTCTCCTTTGGGATCTCCAATACCCTGGCATCATGTGGCTGAGCCATGAGACACAGACCACCAGATATACCCTGGCATCATGTGGCTGAGACACAGACCACCAGATATACCCTGGCATCATGTGGCTGAGACACAGACCACCAGATATACCCTGGCATCATGTGGCTGAGACACAGACCACCAGATATACCCTGGCATCATGTGGCTGGGCCGTGAGACAGACAGACCACCAGATAAACCCTGGTATTATTTGGCTGAGCCGTGAGACAGACAGACCACCAGATGTACCCTGGCATCATGTGGCTGAGACAGACAGACCACCAGATGTACCCTGGTATCATGTGGCTGAGACAGACAGACCACCAGATGTACCCTGGTATTATGTGGCTGAGACAGACAGACCACCAGATGTACCCTGGTATTATGTGGCTGAGACAGACAGACCACCAGATGTGCCCTGGTATTATGTGGCTGAGACAGACAGACCACCAGATGTACCCTGGCATTATGTGGCTGAGACAGACAGACCACCAGATGTACCCTGGTATTATGTGGCTGAGACAGACAGACCACCAGATGTACCCTGGTATTGTGTGGCTGAGACAGACAGACCACCAGATGTACCCTGGCATCATGTGGCTGAGCCTTTTTTTTTTTTTTTTTTTTTTTGTCCTTTTGTGTATTTCCATTTGTGGAATATTTAGATAAAGCCTGGAATAAAACAAAAAGGGCTACTTATAATTAAATTATGAAGATATTAATATTCTATTTGGTAAAGTGTGTATGTGTGTGTGTGTGTATGTATGTGTATATATATATATATATATATATCACGCCATTTACCAAATATAAGATTAATATCTTCATAATTTTATATGTATGTATGCGCTTGTCTCCCACATGAATCTTCTCTTTGTGCCAGACTGGGTTCAAATGCATTCTGTTTCATTTTAGTGTGCACACACACCACACTAAAATGAAACAGAATGCATTTGAACCCAGTCTGGCACAAAGAGAAGATTCATGTCGGAGACAGATAGATAGATAGATCTATGTGTGTGTGTATGTATATGACACAGACACACAGAGTATGTATATTATTTGACTACTCTAGGGATATAATTATTGTTTGGATAACCTTATTTACTATTATGTATTGAGAGGTATGTGTGTGTGTGTGTGTGTTGACTTTTTTTTTTTTCTCCACTCTTTATGAGATGTGCACTGTAGAGAATACTGGAAGAAGATTATTGCAATATTTGTTTGTGTTAATTAATCCCATAAGGTATGGGTTGGCGATTTTGACATGAAAATAAAATGTCATTCATACAGTGGCTTTGAGTTGACCATCTTTTCATAAAGTCCCAAAATGTTTCACTTCTCTCTCTGAGCATTTTAGTGGTTTTGGTCTGTTTTATTCAGATGCTCTGCTCAGTTTGAATATTTGACCATGTTGAATGTGTATTTGTTTGTCATTTATATAATGTACCCTCAACTCTGTCCTGGGGACCCTCCTGGGTGCATGTTTAGATTTTTGCCCTAACTACACAGCTGATTAAAATAATCAAAGTTTGATGATGATTTGGTTATTTGAATCAGCTGTGTAGTGCACCCAGGGGAATCCCCAGGACTGAGTGTGTGAAGCCCTGCTTTACCAATGAACCCATGCATATATTTCCTCAATCAAATGGTCTTTCTCAATAACGTTTGTCCCATGAAATAATCTGTACTCTTAATTCCCCCGTTGGCTTTGTGTCCTTTGATTGCTAATGAAAGTTAATGCTGTGTCATTGGGGCTTATAGCATTATAACAGCTTTCTGTATGGTCTTTGTCTCCCTAGGCCCAGGCAGTGACTCTGACAGTAGCACAGGCCTTTAGAGTGGCCTTTGAGTTCTGGCAGGTTACCAAAGAAGGTAGGTGCTGTTCACCCCGTTACCATCTACAAGGTGAGGTCTGTACAGGTGCTGTTCACCCCGTTACATCCACAAGGTGAGGTCTGTACAGGTGCTGTTCACCCCGCTACCATCCACAAGGTGAGGTCTGTACAGGTGCTGTTCACCCCGTTACATCCACAAGGTGAGGTCTGTACAGGTGCTGTTCACCCCGTTACATCCACAAGGTGAGGTCTGTACAGGTGCTGTTCACCCCGTTACCATCCACAAGGTGAGGTCTGTACAGGTAATAATGGAACACTGGTCACTTTAATAATGTTTACATACTGTTCTACCCATTTTGTGTGTATACAGTATTCTATTCAACTATTGCTGTACATAGAATCGTATGTATTCAGATATACTACATATTCTATCCACATACTGTCCATTTTTATATACATACATACATACGTGCGTGCGTGCATTTGGAAAGTATTCAGACCTTAACTTTTTCCACTTCCACTTTTTGTTAGCCTTATTCTAACATGGATTAAATTGTTGTTTTCCCCCCTCATCAATCTACACACAATACCCCATAAAGACAAAGCAAAAACAGTTTTTTAGAGATTTTTTTTTCATACAGTAATGTAAAAACATTCTTTTTTTTTTACATATCCACCTGTCCAAATATGTAATCTTCACTTCAACACTATTGACAGATAAAGGTTACCCAATTGAATAAATCACAAAAAAAAAAAAAAAAAAAACATTTTGAAAATGTTATGCAATTTTAAAATAAACAAAAATGCATTTTCCTTATGGGGAAAAAGTTAGTACACCCCTACCTTTACCATCACATAAAATGGCAATAATTTGAATTAGGTACCAAAACAAGTGCAAATGATTAGAAAACATTAGAAACTTAAAGATAAGAAAATTGGGTAACCTTTATCTGTCAGTGTTGAAGTGAAGATTACATATCCATCTGTCCAAATATGTAAAAAAAAAATAACTTTCCATGGGGTGTACTTACTTTTTCACATGACTAAGTATTCAGAACCTTTACTCTGTACTTTGTTGAAGCACCTTTGGCGGCGATTACAGCCTCGAGTCTTCTTGGGTATGACGCTACAAGCTTGGCACACCTGTAGTTGGGGAATTTCTCCCATTCTTCTCTGCAGATCCTCTCAAGCTGTGTCAGGTTGGATGGGGCACGTCACTGCACAGCTCTCCAGAGATGTTCAAGTCCAGGCTCTGGCTGGCCCACTCAAGGACATTCAGAGACTTGTTCTGAAGCCACTCCTGTGGTTGTCTTGGCTGTGTGCTCAGGGTTGTGGTCCTGTTGGAAGGTGAACCTTGGCCCCAGTCTGAGGTGCTGAGCACAATGGACTTTGCTCTGTTCATCTTTCCCTCTATCCTGACTAGTCTCCTAGTCCCTGCCGCTGAAAAACATCCACACAGCATGATGCTGCCACCACCATGCTTCACCGTAGGGATGGTGCCAGGTTTCCTCCAGACGTGACACTTGGCATTCAGGCCAAAGTGTTCAATCTTGGTTTCATCAGACCAGAGAATCTTGTTTCTCATGGTCTGAGAGCCCTTTAGGTGCCTTTTGTCAAACTCCAAGCGTGCTGTCATGTGCCTTTTTACTGAGGAGTGGCTTCAGTCTGGCCACTCTACCATAAAGGCCTGATTTGGTGGAGTGTTGCATAGATGGTTGTCCTTCTGGAAGGTTCTCCCATCTCCACAGAGGAACTTTGGAGCTCTGTCAGTGACAGAGTTCCTGTTCCCCTCCCTTACCAAGGCCCTTCTCCCCCGATTTGGCCGGGTGACCAGCTCTAGGATGAGTCTTGGTGGTTCCAAACTTCTTCCATTTAAGAATGATGGAGGCCACTGTGTTCCTGGGGACCTTCAATGCTGCAGACATTCTTTGCCTCGACACAATCCTGTCTCGGAGCTCCACGGACAATTCCTTCAACCTCATGGCTTGGTTTTTGCTCTGACATGCAGTGTCAACTGTGTGATCTTATATAGATAGGTGTGTGCCTTTCCAAATCATGTCCAATCAATTGACTTTACCACAGGTGGACTCCAAGTTGTAGAAGCCTCTCAAGGACAATCAATGGAACCAGGATGCACCTGAACTCAATTTCAAGTCTCATAGCAAAGGGTCTGAATACTTATGTAAATAAGTTATTTCTGTTAGTTTTTATTTTTAATACATTTCTAAATCTATTTTTGCTTTGTCATTATGAGGTACAGTCGTATGCAAAAGTTTGGGCACCCCTCTGAGGCTGCATAATAATTTACTCTGTCGTCACAGAAAATGATCACAGTGGCATGCCATTCATTTTCTAATAAAAGCTGAGTACTGGGGTATTGTCCAGACAAAGATTTTTAGTGTAGCAATATTAAGTTGAATGAAATTAAATCAGATGTGAAAAATAGGCTAAGCAAAAATTTGGGCACCCTTGTCATTCTGTTGATTTTGAATACCTGTAACTACTTAGCACTGATTAATTGGAACACACAATTGGTTTGGTGAGCTCATTAAGCCTTGAACTTCATAGACAAGTGCATCCAATCATGAGAAAAGGTATTTAAGGTGGCCAATTGCAAGTTGTTGTTCTCTTTGACTCTCCTCTGAAGAGTGGCAACATGGGGGCCTCAAAACAACTCTCAAATGACCTGAAAACAAAGATTGTTCAACATTATGGTTTAGGGGAAGGCTACAAAAAGCTATCGCAGAGATGTAAGCTGTCAGTGTCCACTGTGAGGAACATAGTGAGAAAATGGAAGACCACAGGCACAGTTCTTGTTAAGGCCAGAAGTGGCAGGCCAAGTAAAATATCGGAGAGGCGAAGGATGGTGAGAACGGTCAAAAACAGACCACCTTCAAAGACCTACAACATCCTCTTGCTGCAGATGGTGTCACTGTGCATCGTTCAACAATTCAGCGCACTTTGCACAAGGAGAAGCTGTACGGGAGAGTGATGTGGAAGAAGCCTTTTCTGCACACACGCCACAAACGCACATTTGGACAAGCCAGCTTCATTTTGGAATAAGGTGCTGTGGACTGATGAAGCAAAGATTGAGTTATTTGGTCATAACAAGGGGCGTTATGCATGGCGGCAAAAGAACACAGCGTTCCAAGAAAAACACTTGCTACCCACAGTAGAATCTGGTGGGGGTTCCATCATGCTGTGTGGCCAGTGCCGGTACTGGGAATCTTGTTAAAGTTGAGGGTCGCGTGGATTCCACTCAATATCAGCAGATTATTGGGAATAATGTTGAAGAATCAGTCACAAAGTTGCAGTTACGCCGGGGCTGGATATTTCAACAAGACAATGACCCAAAACACTGCTCAAAATCTACCTGGGCATTTATGCAGAGGAACAAGTACAATGTTCTGGAATGGCCATCCCAGTCCCCGGACCTGATTATCATTGAGAATCTGTGGGATGATTTGAAGCGGGCTGTCCCTGCTCGGCAACCATCAAACCTAACTGAACTGGAGATGTTTTGTAAGGAGGAATGGTCGAAAATACCTTCATCCAGAATCCAGACACTCATTAGAGGCTATAGGAAGCGTCTAGAGGCTGTTATTTTAGCAAAAGGAGGCTCTACTAAATATTGATGTGATTTTTCTGTTGGGGCCCAAATTTATGCACCTGTCTAATTTCGTTTTGATGCATATTGCACATTTTCTGTTAATCCAATAAACCTAATTTCACTACTGAAATATTACTGTGTCCATCAGTTATTTGATAGATCAAAATGAAATTGGATCCGCAAACACCCAATTATTTATAAATGGAAATTTTCAGGGGTGCCCAAACTTTTGCATACGACTGTATTGTGTGTGTGTGTGTGTGTGTAGATTGAGGGGAAAAAATATATTTTAATCAATTTTAGAATAAGGCTGTAACGTTACAATGTGGAAAAAGTAAAGGGGTCTGAATACTTTAACAATGCAATATAGATCGATACACACATTGCTTGTCCTAATACTTTTTAGTTTGTGTATTGTAAGATACTACTGCTCTGTTGGAGCTAGGAACACAAGCATTTCACTGCACCTGCAATAATATCTGCTAAATATGTGTATGTGAGCAATAACGTGATTTTGCTATACAAACGCCATTCCATACAACCCTGGAGACGGGGACACGCACACTTACCTGTACTAACACGCGTCACAATGTAGCGTTTCTATATGAAATCAAATTGTATTTGTCACATGCGGCGAATACAACAGGTGTAGACTTGACCGTGAAATGCTTACGAGACATTTCCCACAATGCCGAGTGTATAAAAAAAATTAACATTAAGTAATTTGTGTGTCTTTTAGAGAAGAGGGTGAAGTCTGTCTCAGTAGGAGAAGCAACCAGAAGCTCCCAATTAGAAGGATCCAACAGCCTGCCTAGTCTCAAAGGAGAAGGTAAGGACACTGGCGCACAAGCAGAGTGACACTGAGGCTGCGTTTACACAGGAAGACAGATTCTGATCTTTTTTTCACCAATCCGATCACCTCAGAAAATATCAGAATTGGGCTGCCTGGGTAAACGCAGCCTCCGACACACGCACTGTCTTTATCCGATGCACAAATAATACCTTGTTTATTTGTAGTATAATGTTCATCAGATTTGTTAATGAGTTCACTAATTGTAAGCGCCTCTGGAGAAGTCTGCTAAATGACTACTGTGTAAATCAGAATAACATTTACGGAATGTTATTTAGGAATAAAAGCTATGAAATCTTCCTGATACGTTCTCTTCCTCCTCCTGTGGCCTTGGTTGGATCCATGGGATTTAGGCCTGAGTTTTTCTGTAAGCAGTTGGAGTCAAACTGGAAATACTCAAACATGACTGATTGATTGGTCTCCATAGATGTTGCCACGGGTAACCTACTAGACCTGGAGGAACGGACTCATGTTGCCGTGGTTCTGGAAACCAATGGCAACAAGGAAACCAATGGCAACGAGGCGTTCCAGGTGGACAACCGCACCGCTCCTGAGAACATTGATAACAACAACACTGTCTGGGTACGTCTCAAATCATAATCAACTGTTTTTTTTCTACACTTAAATGGGAGAAAATTTTGGCTACGTAAACTCACAATCCCTCTCTTGCAGGAAATGGAGGAGGACTTGGATGAGGCTTTTTCTAGGTAAGATACTCGTCCTAAATGTCTGTCAATAAGCTAGTCTCTGCTGCTGCTGATTGACCACAGAAGTCAGCTCATTGATTTGCTCAGATCAGGTTTCTCTGAGTGATTGCAGCTTTTGGAGGATGTCACTACAGCTCTGTCTAGAATGAGCCTCCGACTTACAGGTTAGAATGGAGAAATAGTAATATTATAGAGAGAAGTAGATATTATAGAGAAGGGTTGGGCTCAGTTCAGAGTTTAATTGAGAATGCCTCATACATTTCAATGCTTGAATTTGAATATTAACATGGGGGGGGCGCTGTATTAACATATCAAGGGGGGGGGGGCTGTATTAACATATCGGGGGGGGGCTGTATTAACATATCAAGGGGGGGGGCTGTATTAACATATCGGGGGGGGGGCTGTATTAACATATCAAGGGGGGGGGGGCTGTATTAACATATCGGGTGGGGGGGGCTGTATTAACATATCAAGGGGGTGGGGGCTGTATTAACATATCGGGGGGGGGGCTGTATTAACATATCAAGGGGGGGGGGCTGTATTAACATATCGGGTGGGGGGGCTGTATTAACATATCAAGGGGGGGGGGGCTGTATTAACATATCAAGGGGGTGGGGGCTGTATTAACATATCAAGGGGGGGGGGGCTGTATTAACATATCGGGGGGGGGGCTGTATTAACATATCAAGGGGGGGGGGCTGTATTAACATATCGGGGGGGGGGGGGCTGTATTAACATATCAAGGGGGGGGGGGCTGTATTAACATATCGGGGGGGGGGCTGTATTTGAGGAATCTTAATGGTCAGCCTGAGAGGGAGAGAGTAAAAAAACAGACAGAAAATGGAGAGAAAGGAGATATGAAGCTTTAATCCTGCTCTGTTTGTTGTCTCCAGATAACTTTGAGTCGTCTCCAGGTAACACTGCTGTGTGTTTGGTGTAGTGTACACTAGCCTACCTTCCAACCCCCCCTAACATCATAATCCAGTCCACTGACCCAACCATCAACACTCCTTGTACTACAATAACACCCTGTGTGTGTGTGTGTGTGTGTGTGTGTATAATATGAGCTCTTCATACATGTCATGTTTGTAACTTGGTGTAGAGTAACTTCCTGTGTGTCTCAACTCATACCAGACCCAATATATCATGTTTACAATTGCGTTGAGCGTTAAAGCAAGTTTGCTCCATGTATATTTATGTATAGGACCCACTGTTGTACATACTGCATCAGCCAAACTCCCTTGGCTCACCTCTGATTAGGATCAGTCAAAATCTGCTGGTCCTCTGTAGTGAAGCGGGTCAAGGGTAGAGGGCTTTTAACACCTTACTCAGCTAATAATCCCTGCAGTGCATTACATGAGTGCATGCCTCTCTTCCTCCCTCCCTCCCTCCCTCTTACTGTTCATCATCCATCACATTAAGTTTTGGATTAGTTTTGTACATAAACAATAAAGCCTCAATACAGACCAAGCAAGACAATCCATGTTGGTGCTCCCTACTTTCTATAGTTGTATAGGGATGTGTTCTTTGCATACTAGAGTTTTGTTCATTGGCCACAAAACAGCAGAAAGCACTTGGAAAAAAATTCAGGAAGTACCTTTTTTTTCAAACTTGTTCAAAACTATTTATCCCCCTCTCTCTCTCTCCAGACTGGCGGTGTCCCGTACTAACCCCCAGGTCCTGGACGTTGGGGTGACCCCCCAGGATTGGCTGACTGAACCTGACTGGGCCAATGGGAACTCATCAAACAAGAACACCACCAATGGAGATGACTTCTGATTGACCACTGGAGGGCGACTGAGAGGCACAGCCCTTTGGCCCAATCCCAAATCAACCCCTAGGCCCTACACTGGAGCTATACCATATTGTGTCGTCCTCTCAGGTCTCCACAAGTGCATAGGACACATGGTCTAGGGACGATTTTAGATTGGGCCATAGAGGAGGGAACTGGCTCCATTCCAAACCGATCGCTTGCCTCTGTCCTTATTCGCTAGTTGACTCATAGGTTGAGAGCTTTGGTTGAGATTCTGTCATATTGCCTAAGTTTCAACCAAGTTTTTATAGATCTAAATGGGGCACCAGGAGGAGTCTCTGGGTAGAGGCTAGGGATTTGATTTGGGACCTGCCCCCCCCCCCTTCCCCATCCTATTTACCGTTACAACCCCTGCTGTTACACCTCCCCCTCACACACACATAATAATAATAATAATAATAATACAGCCTAAAACCCCGCTGTACATGTTCTATCATACACACATTGTGTCAACCTACAATGTTTAGCTTACTTTGTTCTTTCATTTCTATGTACCGTCATAGTAGTACTATTTGGACCATAGTAGATGCTAGTGCTATTTGGACCATGGTAGATGCTAGTGCTATTTGGACCATGGTAGATGCTAGTGCTATTTGGACCATGGTAGATGCTAGTGCTATTTGGACCATGGTAGATGCTAGTGCTATTTGGACCATGGTAGATGCTAGTGCTATTTGGACCATGGTAGATGCTAGTACTATTTGGACCATGGTAGATGCTAGTGCTATTTGGACCATAATCAGTATTATTTACCTATTTATTTATTTAGTGTTGGTTATAGTTTTTCTATGATTTCAGTAAATTGAGATTTAGAGCTAAACTATTAATCATCCATCACATTAAGCTTTGAATTAGTTTTGTACATAAACAATAAAGCCTCAATACAGACCAAGCAAGACAATCCATGTTGGTGCTCCCTACTTTCTGTAGTTGTATAGGGATGTGTTCTTTGCATACTAGAGTTTTGTTCATTGGCCACAAAACAGCTTGTTCAGAACTATTTAGGAAAGGGATGTACTCCATTACATTTCACCCTGTTCAGTAGCCTCTCCACCTTCATGTCCAATGGACCAATGCACCATGTAATACTGTACTGTGAACCAGCAGAACTTTGAATAAAACATTTAACAATGCATATAAAATGAAACTGATGTTTGGTCTACTTCTAGGAAAGGATGTTTATTGTTGCATAACACCTACTGACCGAGGAGGGCGTTGCTGCCAGTGTTGTAAAATTCTTCCAATTCCCAAATTAGCAGGTTTTCCAGAAATCGTGGTTGGAGTATTCTGGATTTCCTGTTTATTTCCTTCCTGTTCCAGGAATCCTCCAATCTGGACTTCTGGAAAACATGGGAATTTTGAGATGGTTGCCGGAGTTTTGTAAATCGTAGTTACTTCTAATGCTCTTCCGAAGGAGAAGGAGAAGACTAGTTTATTTTCACCAGCAGGGTGCAGGACTCTACCACATCATTCCACCGCTGGCTACATCTCAATAGTCATCAGTGGCTTCCTCTCTTCTCTCCTCCATCACTGAACTGACAACACTAGTATGATATAATGCATCCTCACAAGGAATTATTTTGAACAAAAATATAAATGCAATAATTTCAAAGATTTTACTGAGTTACAATTCATATAAGGAAATCCAGTCAGTTGAAATGATTAAATTGACCCCTAATCTATGGCTTTCACATGACTGGGCAGGGGTGCAGCTGTTGGTGGACCTTGGAGGCCATTGGCTTACGCACTTGGCAGCCAGGCTCAGCTCTCCAGGGTTCTCTTCACACTGTCTGACTACAGAACAGAGTGTGTGTGGTTCCGTAGTCATCTGGATGTGGCTGGACACGAGCAGGGGACCAGACTACTCCTCTCTGTGTCTCCATCCTCCTGATATATCAGAGCTTTAATATCCACCCTTGTTCTGGTACTGAAGATGTTTTAGGAGTTACAGCCATGTCCTAGATCTGATTCTCCAATGGAGAAACTACAACAAAACACTGGGGTGGAACAAAAACCTGCACACACTGCAGCTCTCCAGGACCAAAGTTTCAGCATTTGGATTGATTAATATTCTTAAGGAGAAAAATGAAAACTAACTGCCGTATGTTCAATATTAATTAATGGTTGGAATACACTATGTGGAAGTCCCTAGAGTTGGATTCACCAAACAAAATCCATAACTCCATTTTCCTATATAATGCATGGCAAATGCACTTTACATAGAACGTATTGAATGAGTGAGATGATGGAATGAAATAACATTGATGTGACATAGCTCCTTCCTCTAGACATTAGGGCTGTGGCTGCATGGTGAGATGATAGAGGGTGAGGAAAAGAGGATTGTGAGTAGTTAAACCCTAAAAAAATGTCCATAAATTATATTCCACAAGATAATTCACATTTCCTTTTGCTTCAGGATTATTTTCCTGATAGTAAATTGGCTCAAATTAAGATTGTACCCCTATATTTGTGGCCAAAGCATACATTTGAGAGACTGTTTAAAAAATGCTTGCTATTTCCTCATGCAGGATTTGTCTGAGACCTCTTATTGGCTCATTAGCTGAGCTGGCCAATAAGCTGTTAACTTGTCATTCATATTTTTATTGACCGGTATATGCCCACAACATTCTGTTGTTGGGGTAAGACCACACCAATCTGTTGTTGGAGTAAGACTACACCATTCTGTTTTTGGGGTAAGACCACACCAATCTGTTGTTTGGGTAAGACCACACAATTCTGTTGTTGGGGTAAGACCACACCATTCTGTTGTTGGGGTAAGACCACACCATTCTGTTGTTGGAGTAAGACCACACCATTCTGTTGTTGGAGTAAGACCACACCATTCTGTTTTTGGGGTGCGCCCTCACCATTCAAACACAGAATAGCGGCTTTTTAACATACTATTTTTTGGAAGGAAAACTATTTCACTTATATTGTAATTAATTATACGTCATATTTCATAGAAATCTGGAAACATTCCAAGGATCGTTGTTGCCTCAGTTGAGTCCAGCGGCGCCGGTGAAGATGGCTGCCGTTCTACAGGCCCTTAACCAATTGTGCTACAATGTGTGGGTTTTTTTTTGCGTTATTTGTAGCTTATTTTGTACATATTGTTTCTGCCACAGTCTCTTATGACCAAAAATAGCTTTTGGATATCAGGACAGCGATTACTCACCTCGGACTGGACAAATAATTTTTCTTCAACGAAACGGACGCAGAGGATGTACTTCAAACACATGACAAGGCCGAAATCCCTGTGATTCGCAGGAGAAGAGACAGAGATATCCGGGACGCAGGTCGGGGTGCCTTTTAAGTATGCGATGGCGAGTGGGTAACCTGCCTTTAACATCAGTATTACTAGACAACGTACAATCATTGGAAAATAAATTAGACGAGGTACGATCATAAAAACTGTAATATCTTATGTTTCATCGAGTCGTGGCTGAACGACAACATAAACAACATACAGAAGGCGGGGTTAAAGTTTTTTTGGCAGGATAGAACAGTTGACTCTGGCAAGACCAGCGGCTGCGCTCTTTGTATATTTGTAAATAATAGCTGGTGTATAAAATCTAAGGAAGTCTCAAGATTTTGCTCGCCTGAGGTAGAGTATTCTAAGCTGTAGAACACATTATTTACCAAGAGAGTTTTCATCATCTTTTCATCATTTTCGTAGCTGTCTATATTCCACCACAAACCGATGCTAGCACTAAAACTACACTCAAAAATCTCTATAAGTAAACAGGAAAATGCTCATCCAGAGGCGGCGCTCCTAGTGGCCGAGGACTTTAATGCAGGGAAACTCAAATCCGTTCTACCTCATTTATACCAGCATGTTAAATGTGCAACCAGAGGAAAAAAAACTCTAGACCACCTTTACTCCACCCACAGAGACACATACAAAGCTCGCCCTCCATTTGGCAAGTCTGACCATAATTCTATCCTCCTGATTTCTTCTTACAAGCCAAAACTAAAGCAGGAAGCACCAGTGACTTGGTCAATAAGAAAGTGATCAGATGAAGCAGATGCTAAGCTACAGGACTGTTTTGCTAGCAGAGACCGGAATATGTTCCAGCATTCTTCCGATGGCATTGAGGAGTACACCACAACAGTCACTGGCTGTATGTACGTACGTCCCTACAGTGGCCGTACGTTCATACCCCAACCAGAAGCCATGGATTGGCAACATCCGCACTGAGCTAAAGGGTAGAGCTGCCGCTTTCAAGGAGCGGGACTCTAACCCGGAAGCTTATAAGAAATCCTGCTATGTCCTCGGACTAACCATCAAATAGACAAAGCGATGAGACAGCCTATAGGAAGGAGGTCAGAGACCTGGCCGTGTGGTGCCAGGACAACAACCTTTCCCTCAATGTGATCAAGACAAAGGAGATGATTGTGGACTACAGGAAAAGGAGGATCGAGCACGCCCCCATTCTCATCAACGTGGCTGTAGTGGAGCAGGTTGAGAGCTTCAAGTTCCTTGGTGTCCACATCACCAACAAACTATCATGGTCCAAACACACCAAGACATTTGTGAAGAGGGCACGATAAAGCCTATTCCCCCTCAGGAGACTGAAAAGATTTGGCATGGGTCCCCAGATCCTCAAACGTTCTACACCATCGAGAGCATCCTGACTGGTTGCATCACTGCCGGGTATTGCAACTGCTTGGCTGCAACTGCTCACTGCTCGGCCCAGTACATCACTAGGGCCAAGCTTCCTGCCATCCAGGACCTCTATACCAGACGGTGTCAGAGGAAGGCCCTAAAAATTGTCAGACTCCAGCCACCCCAGTCATAGATTGTTCTCTCTGCTACCATACGGCAAACGGTACCGGAGCGCCAAGTCTAGGTCCAAAAGGCTTCTTAACAGCTTCTACCCCCAAGCCATAAGACTCCTGAATAGCTCATCAAAGGGCTATCAGATCCCTTTTTTACGCTGCTGCTACTCTGTTTATTATCTATGCATAGTCACTTTAACTCTATTTTACATCGATTACCTTGACTAACCGGTGCCCCCGCACATTGACTGTACTGGTACCCCTGTATATAACCTCCTCACATTGACTCTGTACTGGTACTTCCTGTATATAACCTCCTCACATTGACTCTGTACTGGTACCGCTGTATATAACCTCCTCACATTGACTCTGTACTGGTACTTCCTGTATATAACCTCCTCACATTGACTCTGTACCGGTACTTCCTGTATATAACCTCCTCACATTGACTCTGTACTGGTACCCCTGTACATAACCTCCTCACATTGACTCTGTACTGGTACATCCTGTATATAACCTCCTCACATTGAGTCTGTACTGGTACTTCCTGTATATAGCCTCCTCACATTGACTCTGTACTGGTACCCCTGTACATAACCTCCTCACATTGACTCTGTACTGGTACCCCTGTATATAACCTCCTCACATTGACTCTGTACTGTTACCTCTGTATATAACCTCCACACATTGACTCTGTACTGGTATCTCCAGTATATAACCTCCTCACTTTTACTCTGTACTGGTACCCCTGTATATAGCCTCCTCACATTGACTCTGTACTGGTACTTCCTGTATATAACCTCCTCACATTGAGTCTGTACTGGTACTTCCTGTATATAGCCTCCTCACATTGACTCTGTACTGGTACCCCTGTACATAACCTCCTCACATTGACTCTGTACAGGTACCCCTGTATATAGCCTCCTCACATTGACTCTGTACTGGTACTTCCTGTATATAGCCTCCTCACATTGACTCTGTACTGGTACCCCTGTACATAACCTCCTCACATTGACTCTGTACTGGTACCCCTGTACATAACCTCCTCACATTGACTCTGTACTGGTACCCCTGTATATAGCCTCCTCACATTGACTCTGTACTGGTACCCCTGTATATAGCCTCCTCACATTGACTCTGTACTGGTACTTCCTGTATATAGCCTCCTCACATTGACTCTGTACTGGTACCCCCTGTATATAACCTCCTCACATTGACTCTGTACTGGTACCCCTGTATATAGCCTCCTCACATTGACTCTGTACTGGTACCCCTGTACATAACCTCCTCAAATTGACTCTGTACTGTTACCTCTGTATATAACCTCCACACATTGACTCTGTACTGGTACCTCCAGTATATAACCTCCTCACTTTTACTCTGTACTGGTACCCCTGTATATAGCCTCCTCACATTGACTCTGTACTGGTACCCCTGTATATAGCCTCCTCACATTGACTCTGTACTGGTACTTCCTGTATATAACCTCCTCACATTGACTCTGTACTGGTACTTCCTGTATATAGCCTCCTCACATTGACTCTGTACTGGTACTTCCTGTATATAGCCTCCTCACATTGACTCTGTACTGGTACTTCCTCTATATAGCCTCCTCACATTGTCTCTGTACTGGTACTTCCTCTATATAGCCTCCTCACATTGACTCTGTACTGGTACTTACTGTATATAGCCTCCTCACATTGACTCTGTACTGGTACTTCCTGTATATAGCCTCCTCACATTGACTCTGTACTGGTACTTCCTGTATATAGCCTCCTCACATTGACTCTGTACTGGTACTTCCTGTATATAGCCTCCTCACATTGACTCTGTACTGGTACTTCCTGTATATAGCCTCCTCACATTGACTCTGTATTGGTACTTCCTGTATATAGCCTCCTCACATTGACTCTGTACTGGTACTTCCTGTATATAGCCTCCTCACATTGACTCTGTACTGGTACTTCCTGTATATAGCCCCCTCGCTAATGTTATTTTACTGCTGCTGTTTTATTATTTGTTACTTTTATTTTCTATTTTCTATTTATTTTCTTAACTTCTCAAAGCATTGTTGGTTAAGGGCTTATAGGTAAGCATTTCACTGTCTACACTTATCGTATTCGGCGCGTGTGACAAATAAAATGTGATTTGATTTGGAAAATATAAACCTTTTGTCTTCATTTTCATCAGTGTCATTGAGACTTTCCATTATCACTTGTGTCCCATCTTCATTTGAAGTGAAATGTGTAATCTCAGTTGCTAAATGTCATTTGCTTGATGTCATGCAGTATGATACCACTATGGGTGGGTGTGTGCCAATGTGTGTGCCAATGTGTGTGCCTCAGTATGCCTCAGTGTGCCTCAGTGTGCTTCAGTGTGCCCCAGTGTGCCTCAGTGTGCTTCAGTGTGCCCCAGATTGCACCAGTGAAATCTGCAGTTCTGATTCACTGTACAGTAAAGCTAATTTATGCTTTTGGTTCCATTTAGCACTCAGGGGGACATGTTCTATTGTGCTATTGTGATGAGACCTGCATCCATCACAATAGCACACTGTGATGGATACACTGTGTCCAATATGCAATGTGGCCAGACAGAGAGAGAGACTGAAGACTGCCAGTATTCTCTCATTTCTCATTTTCACCTTGAACTGCTGCTGAGTCATACAACATACAACATTATAAAAGCAATGGACACAAACAAGTGTGCGTTGAAAATTGGCAGAAATCACACATATTTCTTTCCACAGGGCCGTGGGGTGAGACAGGGATGCAGCTTAAGCCCCACCCTCTTCAACATATATATCAACAAATTGGTGAGGGCACTAGAACAGTCTGCAGCACCCGACCTCACCCTACTAGAATCTGAAGTCAAATGTCTACTGTTTGCTGATGATCTGGTGCTTCTGTCCCAACCAAGGAGGGCCTACAGCAGCACCTAGATCTTCTGCACAGATTCTGCCAGACCTGGGCACTGACAGTAAATCTCAGTAAGACCAAAATAATGGTGTTCCAAAAATGGTCCAGTTGCCAGGACCACGAATACAAATTCCATCTAGACACTGTTGCCCTAGAGCACGCAAAAAACTATACCTACCTCGGCCTAAACATCAGCGCCACAGGTAACTTCCACAAAGCTGTGAATGATCTGAGAGACAAGGAAAGAAGGGCCTTCTATGCCATCAAAAAGAACATAAAATTCGACATACCAATTAGAATCTGGCCAAAAAAATACTTGAATCAGTTCTAGAACTCATTGCCCTTTATGGTTGTGAGGTCTGGGGTCCGCTCACCAACCAAGAATTCACTAAATGGGACAAACACCAAATTGAGACACTGCATGCAGAATTCTGCAAGAAATATCCTCAGTGTACAACGAAAAACACCAAATAATGCATGCAGAGCAGAACTAGGCCGATACCCTCTAATTATCAAAATCCAGAAAAGAGCAGTTAAATTCTACAACCACCTAAAAGGAAGCGATTCACAATCCTTCAATAACAAAGCCATCACCTACAGAGAGATGAACCTGGAGAAGAGTCCCCTAAACAAGCTGGTCCTGGGGCTTTGTTCACAAACACAAACAGACCCCACAGAGCCCCAGGACAGCAACACAATTAGACCCAACCAAATCATGAGAAAACAAAAAGATAATTACTTGACACATTGGAAAGAATTAACAAAAAACAGAGCAAACTAGAATGCTATTTGTCCTTGAACAGAGAGTACACAGTGGCAGAATACCTGACCACTGTGACTGACCCAAACTTAAGGAAACCTTTGACTATGTACAGACTCAGTGAGCATAGCCTTGCTATTGAGAAAGGCCTCCGTAGGCAGAACTGGCTCTCAAGAGAAGACAGGCTATGTGCACACTGCCCACAAAATTAGGTGGAAACTGAGCTGCACTTCTTAATCTCCTGTCAAATGTATGACCATATTAGAGACACATATTTCTCTCAGATTACACAGATCCACAAAGATTTAGAAAACTAATCCAATTTTGATAAACTCCCATATCTACTGGGTGAAATACCACAGTGTTCCATCACAGCAGCAAGATGTGTGACCTGTTGTCACAAGAAAAGGGCAACCAGTGAAGAACAAACACCATTATAAATACAACCCATATTTATGTTGATTTATTTTCCCTTTTGTACTTTAACTATTTGCACATCGTTACAACACTGTATATAGACATAATATAACAATTTAAAGAAATTTCCCCTCGGGATCAATAAAGTACCTATTTGAAATGCCTTTATTCTTGGAGAGAATAGAAAAGAAGGAGGGAGTAAGGGAGAGAGAGAGGGAGAGAGAGAGGGAGAGAGAGAGAAAGCCGGAGAGAGAGAGAGAGGGAGAGAGACAGAGAGAGAGGGATCTGTCTGGCTTATCAGACCTGGCTCCTGTCACCTCGGCATACGTCCGTTTGAGTTTGCTCATACCCCGAGTGCATCTGGTCAGTGTGGCTGACTTGAATTCTAATCTCTCTCTTTTCTTTCTCCTCATTTGAATTCCATGCTGTCACAGTCACTATCCCATTCAAATGTAACATCCTTGTCATTTATCTCCCTCCAGGTTCCCTTGGAGAGTTCATCAATGAGCTTGATGCCTTGATAAGTTCATTTCCTGATGATGGCTCACCCCTAACAGTTCTGGGTGACTTTAACCTCCCGACGTCTGCCTTTGACTCATTTCTCTCTGCCTCCTTCTTTCCACTCCTTTCCTCTTTTGACCTCACCCTCTCACCGTCCCCCTCTACTCACAAGGCAGGCAATACTCTTGACCTCATCTTTACTAGATGCTGTTCTTCTACTAATCTCCCTGCAACTCCCCTCCAAGTCTCCAACCACTACTTTGTATCCTTTTCTCTCTCTCTCTCCTCCAACACTACTCACTCTGTCCCTACTCAGATGGTAATGCTCTCCTCCAACACTACTCACTCTGCCCCTACTCAGATGGTAATGCTCTCCTCCAACACTACTCACTCTGTCCCTACTCAGATGGTAATGCTCTCCTCCAACACTACTCACTCTGTCCCTACTCAGATGGTAATGCTCTCCTCCAACACTACTCACTCTGCCCCTACTCAGATGGTAATGCTCTCCTCCAACACTACTCACTCTGTCCCTACTCAGATGGTAATGCTCTCCTCCAACACTACTCACTCTGTCCCTACTCAGATGGTAATGATCTCCTCCAACACTACTCACTCTGCCCCTACTCAGATGGTAATGCTCTCCTCCAACACTACTCACTCTGTCCCTACTCAGATGGTAATGCTCTCCTCCAACACTACTCACTCTGCCCCTACTCAGATGGTAATGCTCTCCTCCAACACTACTCACTCTGCCCCTACTCAGATGGTAATGCGCCGTCGCAACCTTCGCTCTCTCTCTCTTTCGCTACTCTCTCCTCTTCCTCCCTATCATCTCTTCCCTCTGCTAAATCCTTCTCCCTCCTGTCTCCTGCCTCCTCGACCCTCCTCTCCTCCCTTTCTGCATCTTTTGACTCTCTATGTCCCCTATCCTCCCGGCCGGCTCGGTCCTCCCCTCCTGCTCCGTGGCTAGACGACTCATTGCTCATTATCTGTCACTCCAGTGTTAATTCTAATTCCTAACTTATTTAGCCACTATGGCCTATTTATTGTCCTACCTTCCCAACCTTACTGCATTTTGCACTACATTTGCACACTCTGTATATAGATTCTCTATTGTGTTATTGACTGTACGTTTGTTTATCCCATGTGTAACTCTGTGTTGTTTTTTTGTCGCACTGCTTTGCTTTGTCTTGGCCAGGTCGCAGTTGTAAATGAGAACTTGTTTGGCCTACCTGGTTAAATAAAGGTGATATTATTATTTTTATTTTTTTTAATTACAAATTGCGAGCTCACAGAATTGGAGGAAAACTAAACTCCCTGTGGACCGGTCATCTTTTCACTCTCTCCTCTCTACTTTTTTTCCTCTGTTTCTGCTGCTAAAGCCACTTTCTACCACTCTAAATGTCAAGCCTCGGCCTCTAACCCTAGGAAGCTCTTTGCCACCTTCTCCTCCCTGCTGAATCCTCCTCCTCCTCCCCCCTCCCTCTCTGTGGATGACTTTGTCAACCATTTTGAAAAGAAGATTGACGACATCCGATCCTCATTTACTTTTCCGATCCTCTGCTCTTATCCTTCTAGACCTATCTGCTGCCTTTGATACTGTGAACCACCAGATCCTCCTCTCCACCCTCTCTGAGTTGGGCATCTCCAGCGCTGCACACTCTTGGATTGCGTCCTACCTGACAGGTCGCTCCTATCAGGTGGCGTGGCGAGAATCTGTCTCCGCACCACGTGCTCTCACCACTGGTGTCCCCCAGGGCTCAGTTCTAGGCCCTCTCCTATTCTCTCTATACACCAAGTCACTTGGCTCTGTCATATCCTCACATGGTCTCTCCTGTCTTTGCTATCACTTTTTCTCCTTTCCCCCTTCTGATAACCATGTGGCGAATTGCATCTCTGCATGCCTGGCAGACATATCAGTTTGGATGTCAGATCACCACCTCAAGCTGAACCTCGGCAAGATGGAGCTGCTCTTCATCCCGGGGAAGGACTGCCCGCTCCATGATCTCGCCATCACAGTTGACAACTCCACTTTGTCTTCCTCCCAGAGTTGACCCTGAACAACACTCTGTCGTTCTCTGCTAACATCAAAGCAGTGACCCAATCCTTATTGTTTTACCTTTATTTAACCTTTATTTTACTAGGCAAGTCAGTTAAGAACAATTTCTTATTCACAATGACGGCCTAAGAACAGTGGGTTAACTGCCTTGTTCAGGGGCAGAACAGATTTTTTTTACCTTTTTACCACTCAGCCAGCTGTCGCCCCTGCAGGTTCATGCTCTACAACATTTGCAGAGTACGACCCTACCTTACACAGAAAGCGGCACAGGTCCTAATCCAGGCACTTTTCATCTCCCGTCTGGATTACTGCAATTTGCTGTTGGCTGGTCTCCCTGCCTGCACCATTAAACCCCTACAACTTATCCAGAACGCTGCAGCCACGACACCAGGACAACGGAGTCACTGACCACCTTCCAGAGACACTTGAAACCCTACCTCTTTAAGGAATACCTGGAACAGTGAAGGTTTTACTGTCAAAAGGATTTCAGCATGAAGAAAGCTACAAATAGATGACGGAGAGATGTCTGTCCCCATTCAGGGCTTACAGTTTTTTTCCAATCGAATACACCCTATTCTCTGAATAATACCCCAATACCCCTAAACTGTTAACACAATGCCCATTATAAAAAGTCACATCTCCAAAACCTTACACAAAAAAATGAAAAATGAAATTCTGGCCTAAAAACTATATACACAGTCCTCAACATCAAATAATCGGGTCAGAATCATGCACACATACATCATATCTGTTTCTCAGACTGAGCGTTAAGAAAACACTGGGTTTAGAAAAATAAAACTCTCATCAAAATGGAAGTCATGTAGGAAAACCAAAAGAATCCACCAACACAGCCAGTAAAGAAGAACTTTATTTGACATAAAGTATGATCCTGACCAGCCACAGATTATACATGGATTCATACATAACACATACATTTGGTATCATCAAGCAACAAAAAGAGAACACAGAAACCTCAGCATTGTCCAGCCTGTCATGTTGATTTGGCCACAAGTTTTCATCCACCTCACAAATGATGTGTTCCCTGGCCAAGCAGCGGGGGGAAAGCGCCTAGCATTGATGATCCATCCTTGACATTCCTCTGCAGTGATATCGCCGCAGGCCTCCTCCATTTCCTGGAGAAGACTCACTTGTTGATACGGGTTCCGATCATACACCTTCCATCTCCAAGCTGAGATAAACTCCTCAATTGGATTGAGGAAGGGAGAAAATGGTGGAAGGAAAATCATTTGGATCTGGAGGTTGGTGAACCATTCTTGG
>CM042396.1:31187330-31197330 GCA_023634145.1 Thymallus thymallus
TCTCTCTCTCTCTCTCTCTCTCTCTCTCTCTCTCTCTCTCTCTCTCTCTCTCTCTCTCTCTCACTCTCTCTCTCTCTCTCTCTCTCTCTCTCTCTCTCTCTCTCTGGTTTAATAGGTCACTTTCCCTTCTTGAGGGATACTCAGTGGGAGGGGTTAGGGGTGAGGGGTTAGGGGTGAGAGGTCACTCTATTGCTGCCAAAACATGGGACTGCCTGTGTCCCTTCAAATACCCCCCTCAAAATCTCTCTCTATTTCTCTCTCTTTCTCTCTCTTTCTGTCTCTCTCCCTCTCTCTCTTTCTCTCTCTTTCTGTCTCTCTCCCTCTCTCTCTTTCTCTCTCACCCATCTATCTCTGCCTCTACCTCATTTCTCTGCCCAGGCTTGTAATCATACTGCATGAAAAGGCTTATACACACGTTTAAAGTGATTTCTTCTAGAACCTCCCCTCATTAACAGGCATGTTACACACACACACACACACACACACACACACACACACACACACACACACACACACACACACACACACACACACACACACACACACACACACACACTACACACACACACACACACACACACACACACACACACTACACACACACACACACACACACACACACACTACACACACACACACACACACACACATTTACAATCCTCTGGAGACATCATCATTAATGGACATTAGCACTTCTCTGTTAGCACTCCACCACTGTGTGTGTATGTGTGTGTGTGTGTGTGTGTGTGTGTGTGTGTGTGTGTGTGTGTGTGTGTGTGTGTGTGTGTGTGTGTACTGTGTGTGTGTGTGTGTGTGTGTGTGTGTGTGTGTGTGTGTGTGTGTGTGTGTGTGTGTGTGTGTGTGTGTGTGTGTACTGTGTGTGTGTGTGTGTGTGTGTGTGTGTGTGTGTGTGTGTGTGTGTGTGTACTGTGTGTGTGTGTGTGTGTGTGTGTGTGTGTGTGTGTGTGTGTGTGTGTGTGTGTGTGTGTGTGTGTGTGTGTGTGTGTGTGTGTGTGGATATTTTTCACTGAAACACTAAAACAGTAACAGTTTATCTTAGTAAGACTCAGTGTGTTATAGAGGGGTGTCTGTGTCTGTTCCCTAAATGACACCCTATTCCATTTCTAGTGCACTACTTTTGACCAGGGCACATTGGGGAGGGTGTCTTTCTAGATTCTATATATATGGTTCCAACAATAGTAGATTAGTTGAAGTCGAAGTTTACATACACTTAGGTTCATTTTTCAACCACTCCACAGATTTCATGTTAACAAACTATAGTTTTGGCAAGTCGGTTAGGACATCTACTTCGTGCATGACACAAGTAATTCTTCCAACAATTGTTTACAGACAGATTATTTCACTTATAATTCTCTATATCACAATTCCAGTGGGTCAGAAGTTTACATACACTAAGTTGACTGTGCTTTTAAACAACTTGGAAAATTCCAGAAACTGATGTCGTGGCTTTAGAAGATTCTGATAGGCTAATTGACATCATTTGAGTCAATTGGAGGTGTACCTGTGGATGTATTTCAAGGCCTACCTTCAAACTCTGTGACCCTTTGCTCGACATAATGGGAAAATCAAAAGAAATCAGCCAAGACCTCAGAAAACAAATTGTAGACCTCCACAAGTCTGACTCATCCTTGGGAGCAATTTCCAAACACCTGAAGGTACCACGTTCATCTGTACAAACAATAGTACGCAAGTATAAACACCGTGGGACCACGCAGCCATCATACCGCTCAGGAAGGAGACGCGTTCTGTCTCCTAGAGATGAACGTACTTTGGTGCGAAAAGTGCAAATCAATCCCAGAAGCAAAGAACCTTGTGAAGATGCTGGAGGAAACAGGTACAAAAGTATCTATATCCACAGTAAAACGAGTCCTATATTGACATAACCTGAAAGGCCACTCAGCAAGGAAGAAGCCACTGCTCCAAAACCGCCATAAAAAAGCCAGATTACAGTTTGCAACTGCACATGGGGACAAAGATCGCACTTTTTGGAGAAATGTCCTCTGGTCTGATGAAACAAAAATGGAACTGTTTGGCCATAATGACTATTGTTATGTTTTGGAGGTGCTTTGCTGCAGGAGGGACTTTGCTGCAGGAGGGACTGGTGCACTTCACAAAATAGATGGCATGATGAGGAAGGAAAATTATGTGGATATATTGAAGCAACATCTCAAGACATCAGTCAGGAAGTTAAAGATTGGTCGCAAATGGGTCTTCCAAATGGACAATGACCCCAAGCATACTTCCAAAGATGTGGCAAAATGGCTTAAGGACAACAAAGTCAAGGTATTGGAGTGGCCATCACAAAGCCCTGACCTCAATCCTATAGAAAATATGTGAAAAAGCGTGTGTGAGCAAGGAGGCCTACAAACCTGACTCAGTTACACCAGTTCTGGAGGAATGGGCCAAAATTCACCCAATTAATTGTGGGAATCTTGTGGAAGGCTACCCGAAACGTTTGACCAAAGTTAAACAATTTAAAGGCAATGCTACCAAATACTAATTGAGTGCATGTAAACTTCTGACCCACTGGGAATGTGATGAAAGAAATAAAAGCTGAAATAAATAATTCTCTCTACTATTATTCTGACATTTCACATTCTTAAAATAAAGTGGTGATCCTAATTGACCTATGTCAGGGACTTTTTACTAGGATTAAATGTCAGGAATTGTGAAAAAACTGAGTGTATTTGACTAAGGTGTATGTAAACTTCCCACTTCAACTGTATATATACGGTTCTCCTTTGCCTGTTATTTTGGATTATATTTTGGAGACGTATTAAATACAACGTTTGCTCTCCTGCGCCTGGCTCCCTTCATTCTACACTTCATCACAATAGTGACAACATGTTGGGTAGATTCTATATCTATGGTTCCAACAACAGCAGATTCTATAGTGACAACATGTTGGGTGGACCGGAACCAACATCCTTGGGAATTACAGTAATATGGATCTTCACCATGTTAAGGTGGTCTTGATTAGTCTGTATGTTATCCTTATGCCCTGGGCTATTTTCCAAGCACATCTCAGTGTGTTTACTATATGATCTATACGACCATGTCATTCCCTGGGTCAGGGTTACTGACCTTCCAAGCCTGGAATGTTAAGGGAATCATTGGAAAGTAGCTCCATGTGCTTGTCTTGGGATTGGGTGTGTGTGTGTGTGTGTGTGTGTGTGTGTGTGTGTGTGTGTGTGTGTGTGTGTGTGTGTGTGTGTGTGTGTGTGTGTGTGTGTGTGTGTGTGTGTGTGTGTGTGTGTGTGTGTGTGTGTGTGAAAACACACCTATGTCAACAACTTTTATGGCATAGACACATACAGATGTAGGATCTTAATTTGAGCCAGTTTCCTACAGCAGGAAAATATTATTTTAGCAAGAGGAACTTTGAATTAATTATTATGTGGTTTCATAATTAATGGACATTTTTGTAGGAAAATCAAGTCTAAAATGTCAAAGTGGAAGTTACAAACTTCAGAAGCCATTTTAAACCTCAATACACTACAAGTTTTACGTTTCCTGCATTCTCCTGCAACAAGGTATCGTATCGTCTCTGACATCTGAGACCGAGATGTTGTTTTGTCTCTCTTTAGGTCTCTCTTTAGGTCTCTCTTTAGGTCTCTCTTTAGGTCTCTCTTTAGGTAGTGTTGTTTTGTCTCTCTTTAGGTCTCTCTTTAGGTCTCTCTTTAGGTCTATCTTTAGGTAGTGTTGTTTTGTCTCTCTTTAGGTCTCTCTTTAGGTCTCTCTTTAGGTCTCTCTTTAGGTAGTGTTGTTTTGTCTCTCTTTAGGTCTCTCTTTAGGTCTCTCTTTAGGTAGTGTTGTTTTGTCTCTCTTTAGGTCTCTCTTTAGGTCTATCTTTAGGTAGTGTTGTTTTGTCTCTCTTTAGGTCTCTCTTTAGGTCTCTCTTTAGGTAGTGTTGTTTTGTCTCTCTTTAGGTCTCTCTTTAGGTCTCTCTTTAGGTCTCTCTTTAGGTAGTGTTGTTTTGTCTCTCTGTAGGTCTCTCTTTAGGTCTCTCTTTAGGTCTCTCTTTAGGTAGTGTTGTTTTGTCTCTCTGTAGGTCTCTCTGTAGGTCTCTCTTTAGGTAGTGTTGTTTTGTCTCTCTTTAGGTCTCTCTTTAGGTCTCTCTTTAGGTAGTGTTGTTTTGTCTCTCTGTAGGTCTCTCTTTAGGTAGTGTTGTTTTGTCTCTCTTTTGATTTTGGTAGTCCGTCATTGTAAATAAGAATTTGTTCTTAACTGACTTGCCTGGTTAAATAAAGGTTCAATAAAATAAAATAAAGAAATAAAACAATTCCAGGCCTTTCCCCCAAAAAAGATCCCTCCCTCTCTTTCCTGGACTGGACAGCGTCGACAGACGCACACACACTGGCACACAGGGTGACCTCATGGGTTGATCTCAGCCAGGGTGACCTCAGCCAGGGTGACCTCAGCCAGCATGTCCCTCTAATCCTGATCAACCATGTCTAGACCATTCATTACTATATAATCACTGAAGGAGGGAGGAGAGAGGAGAGGAGAGGAGAGGAGAGGAGAGGAGAGGAGAGGAGAGGAGAGGAGAGGAGAGGAGAGGAGAGGAGAGGAGAGGAGAGGAGAGGAGAGGAGAGGAGAGGAGAGGAGAGGAGAGGAAGAGAGGGGGAGAGGCGAGGTCACAGACCAGCTATAGGCCATGTAGACACGTTGGGGACTATAGTCACACAGTCACAGACCAGCTATAGGCCATGTAGAGACATGTTGGGGACTATAGTCACACAGTCACAGACCAGATATAGGCCATGTAGAGACACGTTGGGGACTATAGTCACACAGTCACAGACCAGCTATAGGCCATGTAGAGACACGTTGGGGACTATAGTCACACAGTCACAGACCAGCTATCTCAGTGGGCTCAGTGGGCTTAGTTAGAAACTGAATGAATGTCAATGGGCTTAGTTAGACACTGGGTTAATTTGAACTGTATTTCCTTGATTCCTTGTGTCCTCTATCCTCACCTCCTTCTCACCACACATTGGAAAAAAAGATCCAAGGAGGAATCAATAAATCAAGGACAGACAATTGAGATTCACCCATCGCTTCATATATAGATACCATATACAGTATAGTAAATATATATAGTGTAAATTAATGTATTGTTGGTAAGTGGGTGTTAGACTAGTTTTAGATCAGTTTTAGATTTGTCCACATGGCACAAGTCACAGGAAATGGACCAGAGCGCTCTCTTCCTGTGGTATAGACTGTGCCTCAGTTTATATCTTCATGTGGTATAGTTCTGGGTGAGACTGTGCCTCAGTTTATATCTTCATGTGGTATAGTTCTGGGTGAGACTGTGACTCAGTTTATATCTTCATGTGGTATAGTTCTGGGTGAGACTGTGACTCAGTTTATATCTTCATGTGGTATAGTTCTGGGTGAGACTGTGCCTCAGTTTATATCTTCATGTGGTATAGTTCTGGGTGAGACTGTGACTCAGTTTATATCTTCATGTGGTATAGTTCTGGGTGAGACTGTGCCTCAGTTTATATCTTCATGTGGTATAGTTCTGGGTGAGACTGTGCCTCAGTTTATATCTTCATGTGGTATAGTTCTGGGTGAGATTGTGCCTCAGTTTATATATCTGTAGTCTCTCTCGTAGACTCAGGGTGCTTTGCATACTGTGCTAAGAGACTGATGCAGTACAGTTCTCATGTAAACAAACTGAGAATTGAATATAGACTTAGACTTTTAGTTATTGTGTAGAGATGGAAGCTTATTTCTCCTCATTGGCCTAATTCAGCTGTACAACTCAATTAAATACATTGATTGACTACCTGTTTGTTTATGACTTGCTAATTAATCAAACAAGTTGTCTGGTTTACATCGGAGGTGCAATTGTCCGTTGGGTCTGTATACAGTGTCCTAATTGGTAATCTGGTTTGTATCTGATATGTTAATTGGTTGACTAGTCTGAGGTGTATACACACTGAGCCCCAGAGGGGAGGGGTCTACAGTCTCTCTTCAGCTGTCAATCACTCTGGCTTTTGGCCCACCCACAGACACACTGCCTCTTGTCAATAATAGACAGTGAGTATAGCAGCCATGTTGTAAAATGATGAAGTATGTAACAAATAAACCAACGTATTGATGTGCTGCAGCTGGCCAGATAACATTCTACTCTGTATAGGAGTATTGACCAAGTTAGCCACTCATAAAAAAACGGTGTAATAATTGTACAGTAGACACAGACAGAGACACATACAGAGACACAGACAGAGACTCACACAGAGACACATACAGAGACACACACAGAGACACACACAGAGACACACACAGAGACACACACACAGACACACACAGAGACACATACAAAGACACAGACAGAGACACAGACAGAGATACAGGCAGACAGAGACAGATACACAGACAGAGACACAGGCAGATAGAGACAGATACACAGACAGAGACACATACAGAGACACAGACAGAGACAGATACACAGGCAGATAGAGACAGAAACACAGACAGAGACACAGGCAGATAGAGACAGAAAAACAGACAGAGACACAGACAGAGACACACACAGAGACACAGACAGAAACACAGACAGAGACACAGACAGAGACACACACAGAGACACAGACAGAGACACAGACAGAGACACAGACAGAGACACACACAGAGACACAGACAGAGACACAGACAGAGACACAGACACACAGACACAGACAGAGACACACAGATACACAGACAGAGACAAAGACAGAGACACAGACAGAGACAAATACACAGACAGAGACACACACAGAGACACACACAGACAGAGACAGATACACAGACAGAGACACAGGCAGACAGAGACAGAAACACAGACAGAGACACAGGCAGATAGAGACAGATACACAGACAGAGACACAGGCAGACACACAGACACACAGACAGAGACACAGACACAGACACACAGACAGAGACACAGACACACAGACACAGACACAGTGGGCTGACTGTGAACGCTCTGAGAAACTCCTGGGTTGAGGTCGTGGTGAAGTATTCTACAGTACAAGTTTCACGTTTTAATGTCACGTGTACAACTACAGTGAAATGATCTAGGTGTACCTACCATAGCACTCCCCTCTAAGCGCCTCTAAGCCACTAGGGGTGCAGCGATCTAAGGCACTGCATCTAGAGGCGTCACTACAGACAACCTGGTTCGAATCCAGGCTGTATCACAACCAGTCGTGATTGAGAGTCCCATAGGGCGGCGCACAATTAGCCCAGTGTCGTCCAAGTTTGGCCAATATGTAGGCTGTCATTGTAAATAAGAATTTGTTCTTAACTGACTTGCCTAATTAAATAAAGGTTAAATAAGCCTACCATTGACTATGTACATACCCAGCGTCCGACAGAGCTGCAGGAGTTGTGACCCGTTTTTGTTGGTTATGTTGTCGTAGTTGTGTCTAGGGGGGCATATGGGGGAGGGAATGCTGTCACCTCCAGGTAGGTGTTTGTCCCCCTGTGTGCTGAGTGAAAGGTTTAGAGATGAGTCATTTAGAAGTCTCTCTTATCCAGACACTTACAGTTAGTGAGTCATTTAGAAGACGCTCTTATCCAGACACTTACAGTTAGTGAGTCATTTAGAAGACTCTCTTATCCAGACACTTACAGTTAGTGAGTCATTTAGAAGACGCTCTTATCCAGACACTTACAGTTAGTGAGTCATTTAGAAGACTCTCTTATCCAGACACTTACAGTTAGTGAGTCATTTAGAAGACGCTCTTATCCAGAGACACTTACAGTTAGTGAGTCATTTAGAAGACTCTCTTATCCAGAGACACTTACAGTTAGTGAGTCATTTAGAAGACTCTCTTATCCAGACACTTACAGTTAGTGAGTCATTTAGAAGACTCTCTTATCCAGACACTTACAGTTAGTGCTTTCATCTTCATGTAGCTAGGTGGGACAACCATATATTACAGTCAGATTAAGTACATTTGTCCTCAATAAAGTAGTTATCAGCAAAGTGCCTGTTGGGGTTTGGGACTGTTAGTTCACAAAATTACTTTTTTTGTGGGGGAGGGGTGGTCGGGGTGAGGAGGTGGTGCGAGTGCTGTGTGATTTTTTTAAGATACTCTTTAAAGGGGTAGGGTTTTAGATGTTTTCTGAAGATGGGCAAGGACTGTGCTGTCCTAGCTTCAGGGGGAAGATGGTTCCAGAGAAGAGCTTGGACCGGGCTGAGAGGGAGCTGCCCTCCTGTAGGGGTGGGAGGGCCAAGAGACCTGAGGTGGCAGAACGGAGTGCTCAAATCAAAATGTATTGGTTTAGCAGATATAATTGCAGTGTAGCGAACATATACCCAATACACACAAATCTAAGTAAGGAATGAATTAAGAAGAATATATACAGTTGAAGTTGGAAGTTTACATACACCTTAGCCCAATGCATTTAAACTCAGTTTTTCACAATTCCTGACATTTAATCCTAGTAAAAATTCCATGTCTTAGGTCAGTTAGGATCACCACTTTATTTTAAGAATGTGAAATGTCAGAATAATAGTAGAGAGAATGATTTATTTCTGCTTTTATTTCTTTCATCACATTCCCAGTAGGTCAGACGTTTACATACACTCAATTAGTATTAGGTAGCATTGCCTTTAAATTGTTTAACTTAGGTCAAACGTTTCGGGTAGCCTTCCACAAGATTCCCACAATAAGTTGGGTAAATTTTGGCCCATTCCTCCTGACAGAACTGGTGTAACTGAGTGAGGTTTGTAGGCCTCCTTGCTCAAACATGCTTTTTCAGTTCTGCCCACAAATTATCTATAGGATTGAGGTCAGGGCTTTGTGATGGCCTCTCCAATACCTTGACTTTGTTGTCCTTAAGCCATTTTGCCACAACTTTGGAAGTATGCTTGGGGTCATTGTCCATTTGGAAGACCCATTAGCTTTAACTTCCTGACTGATGTTTTGAGATGTTGCTTCAATATATCCACATAATTTTCCTTCCTCATGATGCCATCTATTTTGTGCACCAGTCCCTCCTGCAGCAAAGTCCCTCCTGCAGCAAAGCACCCCCACAACATGATGCTGCCACCCCGTGCTTCACGGTTGGGATGGTGTTCTTCGGCTTGCAAGCCTCCCCCTTTTTCCTCCAAACATAACGATGGTCATTATGGCCAAACAGTTCTATTTTTGTTTCATCAGACCAGAGGACATTTCTCCCTCACTTTCACACCAAAGTACATTCATCTCTAGAAGACAGAACGCGTCTCCTTCCTGAGTGGTATGACGGCTGCGTGGTCCCATGGTGTTTATACTTGAGTACTATTATTTGTACAGATGAACGTGGTACATTCAGGCGTTTGGAAATTGCTCCCAAGGATGAACCAGACTTGTGGAGGTCTACAATTTGTTTTCTGAGGTCTTGGCTGTCGAGCAAAGAGGCACTGAGTTTGGAGGTAGGCCTTGAAATACATCCACAGGTACACCTCCAATTGACTCAAATGATGTCAATTAGCCTATCAGAAGCTTCTAAAATCATGACATAATTTTCTGGAACTTTCCAAGCTATTTAAAGGCACAGTCAACTTAGTGTATGTAAACTTCTGACCCACTGGAATTGTGATATAGAGAATTATAAGTGAAATAATCTGTCTGTAAACAATTGTTGGAAGAATTACTTGTGTCATGCACAAAGTAGATGTCCTAACTATAGTTTGTTAACATGAAATCTGTGGAGTGGTTGAAAAATGAGTTTTAATGACTTCAACCTAAGTGTATGTAAACCTCCGACTTCAACTGTCTAGACACCATTGCCCTAGAGAACACAACTAATTATACCTACCTCGGCCTAAACATCAACACCACAGGTAACTTCAACAAAGCTGTGAACGATCTGAGAGACAAGGCAAGAAGGGCCTTC
Organism: Thymallus thymallus; assembly: GCA_023634145.1. Classification (NCBI taxonomy): domain Eukaryota; kingdom Metazoa; phylum Chordata; class Actinopteri; order Salmoniformes; family Salmonidae; genus Thymallus; species Thymallus thymallus. The sequence goes on from CM042396.1 coordinate 31,197,231, forward strand.
TATGCCATCAAAAGAAACATAAAACTCAACATACCAATTAGGATCTGGCTAAAAATACTTGAATCAGTTATAGAACCCACAGCCCTCTATGGTTGTGAGG
>CM042396.1:31202330-31254830 GCA_023634145.1 Thymallus thymallus
CAGGCGTCATCCATGGCCTGGAGAAGAGTGACTTGTTCATGAGGGTGCCTATCATGAACCTTCCATCTCCATGCGGAGAAAAATTCCTCAATCGGGTTAAGGAAGGGAGAGTATGGGGGTAAATACAGGGTGGTATATTGTGCATGGGCCTGAAACCATGCTTGCACCACATGAGCATGATGGAACCTGACATTGTCCCACACAATGACATAGGTCACACCTTCAGCTCTACAAACCTGATCGAGCTCCTCAAGAAAGGTGACAAGGAGAGCTGCATTATATAATCCAATATGAGGTCTGCGTCCCACCACACCATCTTCTGATATAGCCGCACACATGGTAATGTTGGCCCCACATTGTCCAGGTACTTGGATGGTTGCCCGCTGGCCAATGAAATTCCGACCTCTCCTCCTTGTCTTGGCCAGATTAAAACCTGCCTCATCCAGATATATGAATTAGTGATGGTCGTCATCAGCATCCAGCTCCATCACCCTCTAAAAATACATTTTGGAAAGAGATTTAGAGATTACTGTACAATGTAGAATTTTTGGGAATGTTTTTAAAACAGCCATCTTGAAACTGAACTTACCTGAACATACTCAGTCCTCATTTGCTTCACTCTGTCTGCATTTATTTCGAAAGGCACACGGTATAGTTGTTTTATAGATACCTGGTGCCTTTTCAGTATGCGTGCAATAGTCGGCAAACTTATGGATCCCACATTGTTTAACATGTCTTCATTGTCCAAGATATGCTGGCGAATTTCTGTAAGGCGAATATCATTTCTGTGCCGAACCAAATGGACCACAGCCTGCTCTTGTTGGTCAGTTAGAGTCTTGCCTCTGCCTCCACTATTTGGCCTGGTCACAATTCTACAGGGAACATTAGAGTAAGAAGACACTTGGTCACATCACCTATTCTGTGATACACTTTGGTATGCAGTCATTTGACAATTGAGAGTAGCATAATGTTTAGTGCATGCTGATAACTTATCGGTTCTCATTGCGGAAAGTTCTGATTATTGAGGCCACGGTTGACCTTCTGAGGTTTGGTTGTATCATTGCAGCCGACACTCTATGCTGTTGCTGCCGCTGTCTTGGTCCGTGGCCTAGTCCTCTACCACGTTCCCCCACACCTCTCAAATTAGGCCCACGACCACCTCTCAGAAGGGGTGCCTGTCCTCTACCACGTTCCCCCACACCTCTCAAACGAGGCCCACGACCACCTCTCAGAAGGGAGCCTGTCCCCTGCCATCCCTTTGACCAACACGTCTTCCTCGTCTTCCTCGTCTTCCTCCCACCACTGCTTGACCTCCATTGTGACCTTGATCCCCTGCTGGCTCCATGTTACGTATCACTATGCTCTTGCAATTGGATCCCAATCAACTCTTTATATACTCATTCCACAATGTGCACTCAATCATCAGTAACGAGTTGGCAGAATTGGACAAGCAATTACAAGGGCCTGCATCTATACAGTGCAGTACTGTCAATACTGTAAATAGTCTGAAAAGGTGGTACAGTATTTGGGACCATAGACACAGTGTCTGATGAAGCATTATGATAAAATATTAGGCTACATCCATGGATATTGTAGTCTAATTGGTTCATGCTCCACGCTAATTGGTGACAATGAATCTCGTTATCTTGAAACTTTCATGATTTACTGTAAACATGGAAGATTGTTTGTCTGTTTCCATACAACTATGCATTAAGAGTAATGCAACAGTTACTTATCATTTTGAGCAGTTGTATCAATTGATAGTTAGATCATTGTAAGGAAATGAATAGACACTCATTTGAAATGTAATGTGTGAATTGCCTTTTGAAATAGTAGTACTTTGATGTTAAGTTGTGTCATATTGAACAGGTGATTTTTGTTGAATGAACAAATTATCTAAGTTTTATGTGTATTGTATCCAAGCAATTGAGAAAAGGGTTGTGAGTTTTGTGTCTAGAGTTGTGAAAAATGACATCAAGGTTCTGACAATAGTAACAAAGTGATTGTAAAAAACTGAATTCTGACATTTCACATTCTTAAAATAAAGTGGTGATCCTAACTGACCCAAGACAGGGAATTTTTACTAGAATTAAATGTCAGGAATTGTGAAAAACTGAGTTTAAATATATTTGGATAAGGTGTGTGTGTGTGTGTGTGTGTGTGTGTGTGTGTGTGTGTGTGTGTGTGTGTGTGTGTGTGTGTGTGTGTGTGTGTGTGTGTGTGTGTGTGTGTGTGTGTGTGTGTGTGTGTGTGTGTGTGTGTGTGTGTGTGTGTGTGTGTGTGTGTGTGTGTGTGTGTGTGTGTGTGTGTGTGTGTGTGTGTGTGTAAAGCTCTGTGTCATACCAGAGGCAAGCGGTCCCTAATAAGCTCTTTATTGCCTTAGCAAACAGTCTCTTAGCTGTGGTCTAATCAGCCAAATAAACATACCCTTTAAGGATGATAAATCAGAAGTTTATTGGTCACGTACACAGATTTTCAGATGTTATCGTAGGTGCAGCTAAATGACTGTGTTTCTATCATCAACAGTTCAGTAATCCAGAGCAGTAGAAATCAATATGAACATTATCCAAAAGTATAAAAGAAAGACATTAGGAAATATATAATGGTGTGTATAGACAGTATGGACAGTATATTAACAGATACATACTGTATATAATGGTGTGTATGGACAGTATGGACAGTATATTAACAGATACATACTGTATATAATGGTGTGTATGGACAGTATGGACAGTATATTAACAGATACATATATAATGGTGAGTATAGACAGTATGGACAGTATATTAACAGATACATATATAATGGTGTGTATAGACAGTATGTATAGTATATTAACAGATACATATATAATGGTGAGTATAGACAGTATGGACAGTATATTAACAGATACATATATAATGGTGTGTATAGACAGTATGGACAGTATATTAACAGACACATATATAAGGGTGTGTATAGACAGTATGTATAGTATATTAACAGATACATATATAATGGTGAGTATAGACAGTATGGACAGTATATTAACAGATACATATATAATGGTGTGTATAGACAGTATGGACAGTATATTAACAGATACATATATAATGGTGTGTATAGACAGTATGGACAGTATATTAACAGATACATATATAAGGGTGTGTATAGACAGTATGTATAGTATATTAACAGATACATATATAATGGTGAGTATAGACAGTATGTATAGTATATTAACAGAAAAGGTTTGTACAGACGTAGTTATACAGGATGGTGTGTATAGACAGTATGTATAGTATATTAACAGAAAAGGTTTGTACAGACGTAGTTATACAGGATGGTGTGTATAGACAGTATGTATAGTATATTAACAGAAAAGGTTTGTACAGACGTAGTTATACAGGATGGTGTGTATAGACAGTATGGACAGTATATTAACAGATACATATATAATGGTGTGTATAGACAGTATGTATAGTATATTAACAGAAAAGGTTTGTACAGACGTAGTTATACAGGATGGTGTGTATAGACAGTATGGACAGTATATTAACAGAAAAGGTGTGTACAGCAGTATTTATAGTATATAGGATGGTGTGTATAGACATTGCCTGAAGGGCAGGCAGTGTGCCCCAGATGATGCGTTGGGCAGACCGCACCACCCTCTGAAGAGCCCTGTGGTTGAGGACTGTGCAATCGCTGCACCAGAAGGTGATATAGCCCGACAGGATGCTCTCAATGGTACATCTGTAGAAGTCCATGAGGGTCTTAGGAGACACATTTTTTCAGCCTCCTGAGGTTAAAGAGGCTCTGTTGCGCCTTCTTCATCACACTGTCTGTGTGAAGGGACCATTTCAGGTTGTGAGTGATGTGCACTCCGACGAACATTAAGCTTTTGACCCTCTCCACTGCAGCCCTGTCGATGTGGATAGGGGGGTGCTCTCTCTGCTGTCTCCTGTAGTCCACAATCAGCTCCTTAATTTTGTTGATGTTGAGTGAGAGGTTATTTTCCTGGCACCAATCCGCCAGGGCCCTCACTTCCTCCCTTTAGGCTGTCTCGTTGTTGTTGGTAATCAGGCCTACCACTGTTGTGTGGTCAGAAAACTTGATGATTGAGTTGGAGATGTGCGTGGCCACGCAGCCATGGGTGAACAGGGAGTACAGCAGGGGGCAGAGCATGCACCCCTGTGCTGTTGCTGCCTATCTTCACCACTTGAAGTTGGCCCGTCAGGAAGTCCATGACCCAGTTACACAGGGAGGTGTTCAGACCCACGGCCATGAGCTTAGTGTTGCAGCAGCTTTGTGAGGGTTAACCTGCTTAAATGACTTACTCAAGTCGGCCACGGAGAACGAGAGCACACAGTCCTCGTGAGCGGAGGGGGCCCGCGTTGGTGGCTGGAAGTTGTTTTCCTCGAATCGGGTGAAGAAGGTGTTTAGTCCCAGCCACCTACATCTCGTATGTGAATTGCGTCTCCATTGAATTAAGACTCTACTGTCCCTGTACTGTTGTTCTGCCTCTCTGATTGCTTTACGGCGGTCATAAATGGTTTGTTTGTACACGTCCATGTTTCCAGTTACAGTTGAAGTCGGAGGTTTACATACACTTAGGTTGAAGTCATTAAAACTAAATTTTCAACCACTCCACAGATTTCATGTTAACAAACTATAGTTTTGGCAAGTCTGTTAGGACATCTACTTTGTGCATGACACAAGTAATTCTTCCAACAATTGTTTACAGACAGATTATTTCACTTTTTCACAATATCGCAATTCCAATGGGTCAGAAGTTTACACACACTAAGTTGACTGTGCCTTTAAACAGCTTGGAAAATTCCAGAAAATTATGTAATGGCTTTAGAAGCTTCTGATAGGCTAATTGACATAATTTGAGACAATTGTACCTGTGGATGTATTGACCATATGGTTCAGTAGAAGCATCTGCTTTTTAATGTAAGCTATTGTAAGCTAATTCCCAGACATTTAGAAGGTAACGAGCACTAACGACCAAAGAGATATGCACTAACGACCAAAGAGCACTAAGAGATATGGCCATTACCACAAAGACACGACACCAACAAAGGTTTGGACCATATGTGAATTGACATGCTGCAAAGCAAACTGTCTATTGGGAAACAATCAAAAATACCCTTTTTTAAGTTAACTAGTCCCCTCTTTTAAAACCCAATTCTCAAATTGATGTAATGCGATTGTGTTGAATAGGCTGCTTACATGGTCATTTGTACTTTGTACTAGATGTAAGTTGTAAGTTCAAGAAAGTTCAATGAGTCTGGGTCTAGATCTGTGTTAACATGCCGTGGTGTCCACAGTTGATACTGTATCTAAAGGGACATTTAACTAGGCAGTGTTTTAAGGGGCAATGGGAGGCCTTTCCTAAAATAGCTCCAGACACAGACAGCCTCCCAGCTACCTCGCTCTGGCCTGTCTCTACCATTCATTCACATCACGTAACACACAGGCTGTGTGTGTGTGTGTGTGTGTGTGTGTGTGTGTGTGTGTGTGTGTGTGTGTGTGTGTGTGTGTGTGTGTGTGTGTGTGTGTGTGTGTGTGTGCGCATGCGCGTGTGTGTGTGTTGGTGTGTGTGTGTGTGTGTGTGTGTGTGTGTGTGTGTTGGTGTGTTGGTGTGTTGGTGTGTTGGTGTGTGTGTGTGTGTGTGTGTGTGTGTGTGTGTGTGTGTGTGTGTGTGTGTGTGTGTGTGTGTGTGTGTGTGTGTGTGTGTGTGTGTGCAACACGTTGCGGTTGTGCTTTGTGTTTATTGTTTTGAGTTCGCCAGGGCAGTGGCGACGTCGACGGGCTCCACGTCGGGAAGGAAGGAGACCGACCCGGCAAGTAGCCCTAAAGAACCCCCTGAATAATATTTGTATGGGGGGGGGGGGGCTATGCGGGTGGTCTGGGAGAGTTGGAGAGGCACCAGTACCACTATCCTCATGGGGGTTAGAGGAGACGGAGGTTCTATGGGGGGGCGAAGAATGAAGAGGAGGAAGAGTACCTGGCGGGAGTTTATGAGGGGATCATGGAGCAATGCAGGCAGCATTGGGAGGAGGTTGGAGATGAAGCATCGGATTTGGAGTTAATGGTGCCCGCAGTACGCATCCCCAGTCTGGTACGTCCAGTGCCAGCCTCCCATGCCAGATCTCCAGTACGCATCCCCAGTCTGGTACGTCCAGTGCCAGCCTCCCATACCAGATCTCCAGTACTCATCCCCAGTCTGGTACGTCCAGTGCCAGCCTCCCATGCCAGATCTCCAGTACGCATCCCCAGTCTGGTACGTCCAGTGCCAGCCTCCCATGCCAGATATCCAGTACGCATCCCCAGTCTGGTACGTCCAGTGCCAGCCTCCCATGCCAGATCTCCAGTACGCATCCCCAGTCTGGTACGTCCAGTGCCAGCCTCCCGCACCAGATCTCCAGTACGCATACCCAGTCCGGTACGTCCAGGGCCACTATCCTTGCGGTTGGGAAAGGAAGGTTTTCTACAGGGAGCGAAGGACAAGGGGGAGGAGGAGTTCCTGTCGGAATATTACGACGAGGTCATGGAGGAGCTGATGCACCCATTGGAGAACGATGACGAGACGTCGGATGTGGAGATTGAGGTGCCTGCAGTGCGCCTTCCCAGTCCGGTACGTCCAGTGCCAGCATCCCGCACCAGGCTTCCAGTGAGTGTTCCGAGCCCGGTGTCATCTATGCCGGTTCCCAGCCCGGTCGCGCCAGTACCGAGTCTCGCCACGCGCCGGTGCCCAGTCCGGGACCGGCGTCCAGTCCAGCTCTGAGGTTGGAGCTTCCCTCTGCGCCGGTGCCCAGTCCGGGACCGGCGTCCAGTCCAGCTCCAGGACCGGAGCCTTCCTCTGCGTAGGTTTTCACTTCAGCCCTACATGAAGATGTAGGAGGTCTTCACTTCAGCCCTACATGAAGATGTAGGTGGTCTTCACTTCAGCCATACATAAATATATAGGAGGTCTTCACTTCAGTCATACATAAATATATAGGAGGTCTTCACTTCAGCCATACATAAATATATAGGAGGTCTTCACTTCAGCCATACATAAATATATAGGAGGTCTTCACTTCAGCCCTACATGAAGATGTAGGTGGTCTTCACTTCAGCCATACATAAATATATAGGAGATCTTCACTTCAGCCATGCATAAAGATTTGCATGTAGGAGGTCTTCACTTCACCACTACAGAAAGATGTAGGTAGTCTTCACTTCAGCACTACAGAAAGATGTAGGAGGTCTTCACTTCAGCCATACAGAAAGATGTAGGAGGTCTTCACTTCAGCCATACATAAAGATGTAGGAGGTCTTCAATTCAGCCATACATAAAAATGAAGGAGGTTCTAAAAATAACACTGATATAAAACCAGAGAAACATGCTGCTACTTATGACTCCTTCCTTTCTGCAGTGTGCTACTCCCTGTGTCCTAGAGTAACATCTGAGCTGCTTCCTTTTAGACATAAAACACTCCACTGATAAGAAACACATCTGTCCTGACTGGAGGACTTCATCAGCAAACCTGTCAGGATTTTTTTATACTGAAATTGTCATGGAACTACTGACCTTTTTGAATACTGAAATGATACTAAACACAAATATGCCTGCGATGACATAGTCATACACACTTGGCAGCCAGGCCTCTCTGGGGAGCTAGTCCCAGCCAATCAGAATCAGTTTTTACCCACAAAAGGGCTTTATTACACACATAAATACTCCTCACACAGGCCCCTCCCCAGAAGATCCTGAAGGTAAAGAAGCCAGATGTGGAGGTCCTGGGCCACGTGGTCTGACCTCTCAGCTTCTCTATCAAATCTACAAAATTCTAACAGAAAACCAAAGAAAATGAACAATGACAAATGGTTTGATGAAAAAACCTAAGAAAGAAATTGAGAAACCTGTCCAACCAAAAACATAGAGACCCAGAAAACCTGAATCTACACCTTCAATATGGTGAATCACTAAAACAATACAGAAATACACCTTCACTATGGTGAATCACTAAAACAATACAGAAATACACCTTCACTATGGTGAATCACTAAAACAATACAGAAATACACCTTCACTATGGTGAATCACTAAAACAATACAGAAATACACCTTCACTATGGTGAATCACTAAAACAATACAGAAATACACTACGGAAAAAGAAGGAGACTCTAACCACTTCTGGGAAAATTGGAAAACACTAAACAAACAACATGAAGACATATCTATCCAAAACAGAGATGTCTGGATAAACCACTTCTCCAATCTATTTGGCCCTATAACAATGAACAAACAGCAAAAACATATATGATCAAATACAAATCCTAGAATCAACTATTAAAGACCAGAACCCACTGGATTCTCCAATTACATTGAATGAACTACAGGACAAAATACAAAACCTCCAACCCAGAAAGGCCTGTGGTGTTGATGGTTTCCTCAATGAAATGATCAAACATACAGACCTCAAATTGTAATTGGCTAAACATAAACTCTTTAACATCCTCCTCAGCTCTGGAACCAAGGACTGATCATCTCAATCCACAAAAGTGGAGACAAATTTGACCCCAATAACTACCGTGGGATATGAGTCAACAGCAACCTTGGGAAAATCCTCTGCATTATCAGTAACAGCAGACTGGTACATTTCCTCAGCGAAAACAATGTACTGAGCAAATGTCAAATTGGCTTTTTACTCAATTATTGTACGACAGACAACATATTCACCCTGCACACCCTAAGTCTTCTCATGCTTTGTTGATTTAAAAAAAGCCTTTGACTCAATTTGGCATGAGGGTCTGCTATACAAATTGATGGAAAGTGGTGTTGGGGGAAAAACATACAACATTATAAAATCCATTTACACAAACAACAGGTCTGCGGTTAAATTTGGCCAAAAACACACGCGTCTTTCCACCGGCCAAACTAGGATTCAAACCAGGTTGTTTGTAGTGACGCCTCTAGCACTGAGATGCAGTGTCTTAGACAGAGAGAGAGAGAGAGAGATGTGATTTTTTTTAGCTGTTTAACGTGGCTTTTTGTAAAGCCTGTTAGTCTGACCTGTTTATTCACTGATTCCCTAATGGTGCGTCTGTGTCCACTTGATCCATTCCTCCCGGTTGGCAGCCTTAGACTGTATCCCAAATGGCACCCTATTCCCTATGGGCCCTGTTGGGCCCTGTTCAAAAGTAGTGCACCACATAGGGAATAGGGTACAATTTGGGAAGTAGCCTAAGTCTGGGCTGAGGCTCAAGCCATTGTTCTGTTATTCTGGACGGACAGCGAGAGGAATATTAGAATTAAGAATTAGACTGCCGGTAAAAAGGCTTTAGGTATGACTCATGGCAGGCTCCATTGAGGCTCAGGATTATTGAGGTTCAGGCTCCATTGAGGCTCAGGATTATTGAGGTTCAGGCTCCATGGAGGCTCAGGACCCATATTGAGAGTCAGGAGGTTCAGGACCCATTGAGGTTCTGGATTATTGAGGTTCAGGCTCCATTGAGGCTCAGGACCCATATTGAGAGTCAGGAGGTTCAGGACCCATTGAGGTTCTGGATTATTGAGGTTCAGGCTCCATTGAGGCTCAGGACCCATATTGCGAGTCAGGAGGTAACCTACCCTACCTCATTATACCTTATCATACCTTACCTTATCTTACATACCTAACCTACCATACCTAACCTTACCTACCTTACCTTATCATACCTTACCTTGTCATACCTTACCTTATCATACCTTACCTACCTTATCATAAGAGATGCTGTGTCTTAGAAAGAGAGAGAGAGAGAGAGAGAGAGCGAGAGAGAGAGAGAGAGAGAGAGAGAGAGAGAGAGAGAGAGAGAGAGAGAGAGAGAGAGAGAGAGAGAGAGAGAGAGAGAGAGAGAGAGAGAGAGAGAGCGAGAGAGAGAGAGAGAGAGAGAAGGAGAGGGAGGGAGAGAGGGAGAGAGGGAGAGAGGGAGAGTAAATACGTAGCTTGCTTACTGGAAGGGATTTACACAATATTGCATTACTGTGTGTAATCGTCTCTGTATTCAGCATGTAAACCACCTATCTTTCCCCCTCTGAAAGCCCCATGTTCTGATAGAGAGGCAGGGAACAGAGTTGCCCTATAAGAGATATGAGACTCTCTGGGCATTTAGGGGGATTCCAATTTGATTACTACAGAAAAGGGAAGCATCAAATGACCTTTACTACTTCAATGGTGTGTTATTGGAGTTGGATCCCACTCTCCCCACTGTGTCAGGCTCAAAGTACCTCTTAGGAATACATATATTATCATTTTAGAGATTTCAAGATTACCCTCACCAAATCCTAACCTTAAGTGTTAGTGGGGAAACACACAACTGCCCCTATATGACAGTCTAGAGACAACTACATTCTTCCCCAACATCCCACTGTACTGTTTGACAAGCAAGCCTTTCCTCTGACCTCTTGATCTGGCGAGTGACATCTGTTATCTCAGAGACCATGAAGCTAGACCATATATCTGTTATCTCAGACCATGAAGCTAGACCATATATCTGTTATCTCAGACCATGAAGTTAGACCATATATCTGTTATCTCAGACCATGAAGCTAGACCATATATCTGTTATCTCAGACCATGAAGCTAGACCATATATCTGTTATCTCAGAGACCATGAAGCTAGACCATATATCTGTTATCTCAGACCATAAAGCTAGACCATATATCTGTTATCTCAGACCATGAAGCTAGACCATATATCTGTTATCTCAGACCATGAAGCTAGACCATATATCTGTTATCTCAGACCATGAAGCTAGACCATATATCTGTTATCTCAGACCATGAAGCTAGACCATATATCTGTTATCTCAGACCATGAAGCTAGACCATATATCTGTTATCTCAGACCATGAAGCTAGACCATATATCTGTTATCTCAGACCATGAAGCTAGACCATATATCTGTTATCTCAGACCATGAAGTTAGACCATATATCTGTTATCTCAGACCATGAAGCTAGACCATATATCTGTTATCTCAGACCATGAAGCTAGACCATATATCTGTTATCTCAGAGACCATGAAGCTAGACCATATATCTGTTATCTCAGACCATAAAGCTAGACCATATATCTGTTATCTCAGACCATGAAGCTAGACCATATATCTGTTATCTCAGACCATGAAGCTAGACCATATATCTGTTATCTCAGACCATGAAGCTAGACCATATATCTGTTATCTCAGACCATGAAGCTAGACCATATATCTGTTATCTCAGACCATGAAGCTAGACCATATATCTGTTATCTCAGACCATGAAGCTAGACCATATATCTGTTATCTCAGACCATGAAGCTAGACCATATATCTGTTATCTCAGACCATGAAGCTAGACCATATATCTGTTATCTCAGACCATGAAGCTAGACCATATATCTGTTATCTCAGACCATGAAGCTAGACCATATATCTGTTATCTCAGACCATGAAGCTAGACCATATATCTGTTATCTCAGACCATGAAGCTAGACCATATATCTGTTATCTCAGAGACCATGAAGCTAGACCATATATCTGTTATCTCAGACCATGAAGCTAGACCATATATCTGTTATCTCAGACCATGAAGCTAGACCATATATCTGTTATCTCAGACCATGAAGCTAGACCATATATCTGTTATCTCAGACCATAAAGCTAGACCATATATCTGTTATCTCAGACCATGAAGCTAGACCATATATCTGTTATCTCAGACCATGAAGCTAGACCATATATCTGTTATCTCAGAGACCATGAAGCTAGACCATATATCTGTTATCTCAGACCATGAAGCTAGACCATATATCTGTTATCTCAGACCATGAAGCTAGACCATATATCTGTTATCTCAGAGACCATGAAGCTAGACCATATATCTGTTATCTCAGACCATGAAGCTAGACCATATATCTGTTATCTCAGACCATGAAGCTAGACCATATATCTGTTATCTCAGACCATGAAGCTAGACCATATATCTGTTATCTCAGACCATGAAGCTAGACCATATATCTGTTATCTCAGACCATGAAGCTAGACCATATATCTGTTATCTCAGACCATGAAGCTAGACCATATATCTGTTATCTCAGACCATGAAGCTAGACCATATATCTGTTATCTCAGAGACCATGAAGCTAGACCATATATCTGTTATCTCAGACCATGAAGCTAGACCATATATATGTTATCTCAGACCATGAAGCTAGACCATATATCTGTTATCTCAGACCATGAAGCTAGACCATATATCTGTTATCTCAGACCATGAAGCTAGACCATATATCTGTTATCTCAGAGACCATGAAGCTAGACCATATATCTGTTATCTCAGACCATGAAGCTAGACCATATATCTGTTATCTCAGACCATGAAGCTAGACCATATATCTGTTATCTCAGACCATGAAGCTAGACCATATATCTGTTATCTCAGACCATGAAGCTAGACCATATATCTGTTATCTCAGACCATGAAGCTAGACCATATATCTGTTATCTCAGACCATGAAGCTAGACCATATATCTGTTATCTCAGACCATGAAGCTAGACCATATATCTGTTATCTCAGACCATGAAGCTAGACCATATATCTGTTATCTCAGACCATGAAGCTAGACCATATATCTGTTATCTCAGACCATGAAGGTTGTCTGTAGTGACGCCTCTAGCACTGAGATGCAGTGTCTTAGACAGAGAGAGAGACAGAGAAAGATAAATTGAAAGAGAAAGAGAAAGAGAGAGAGAGAGAGAGAGAGTGAAAGTAAATACGTGGCTTGCTTACTATCTTTCCCCCTCTGAAAGCCCCATGTTCTGATAGAGAGGCAGGGAACAGAGTTGCCCTATAAGAGATATGAGACTCTCTGGGCATTTAGGGGAATTCCAATTTGATTACTACAGAAAAGGGAAGCATCAAATGACCTTTACTACTTCAATGGTGTGTTATTGGAGTTGGATCCCACTCTCCCCACTGTGTCAGGCTCAAAGTACCTCTTAGGAATACATATATTATCATTTTAGAGATTTCAAGATTACCCTCACCAAATCCTAACCTTAAGTGTTAGTATATCTGTTATCTCAGACCATGAAGCTAGGACATATGTCTGTTATCTCAGAGACCATGAAGCTAGGCCATATGTCTGTTATCTTAGAGACCATGAAGCTAGGCCATATGTCTGTTATCTTAGAGACCATGAAGTTAGGCCATATGTCTGTTATCTTAGAGACCATGAAGCAGTCCAACAGGCATCAGCTATGTAGCCGAGTGATCATAAGATCCGATGAGCAGCAAAGAGGTGAGCCAGGGAGCAGTTCAATGGGCGCTGCACTAGGCGAGCAGGAGGCACAGCGTTCAGAGTCCTAACTCTTCATCTCTGTCCTGTTCTAACCTAACTCTTCATCTCTGTCCTGTTCTAACCTAACTCTTCATCTCTGTCCTGTTCTAACCTAACTCTTTATCTCTGTCCTGTTCTAACCTAACTCTTCATCTCTGTCCTGTTCTAACCTAACTCTTCATCTCTGTCCTGTCCTGTTCTAACCCCTCACCCCTCCTCTACCTCCTTATGGATGGTATTATGATATACTGCTAGTCCCTAAAAGACGGTATACAGTGTATTCGGAAAGTATTCAGACCATTTTGTTACGTTACAGCTTTATTCTAAAATGTGTTAAATAGTTTTTCCCCCCTCATCAATCTACACACAACACCCCATAATGACAAAGCAAAAACAGGTTTTTAGAAATGTTATAAAAAATAAAAAATAAATGAAATATCACATCTACATAAGTATTCAGGCCCTTTCCTCAATACTTTGTTGAAGCACCAATGGTCATTCTGACAGAGCTCCAGAGTTCCTCTGCGGAGATGGTGGTGGCAGCATCATACTGTTGGGATGTTTTTCAGCAACAGGGACTGTGAGACTAGCATTGAGTGTTCTTGGGTATGATGCTACAAGCTTGGCACACTTGTATTTGGGGAGGTTTTTACATTCTTCTCTTCAGATACTCTTAAACTCTGTCAGGTTGGATGGGGAGCATTGCTGCAGTTATTTTCAGGTCTCTCCAGAGTTGTTTGATCGGGTTCAAGTCCGGGCTCTAGCTGGGCCACTCAAGGACATTCAAAGAAAGTCCCGAAGCCACTCCTGCATTGTCTTGGCTGTGTGCTTAGGGTCGTTGAAAGGTGAACCTTCACCCCAGTATGAGGTCCTGAGTGCTCTGGAGCAGGTTTTCATCAAGGATCTCTGTACTTTGCTACTTTCATTTTTCCCTCGATCCTGACTAGTCTCCCCGTCCCTGTTGCTGAAAAACATCCCCACAGTATGATGCTGCCACCACCATCTCCGCAGGGGAACTCTGGAACTCTGTCAGAATGACCATTGGGTTCTTGGTCACCTTCCTGACCAAGGCCCTTCTCCCCCGATTGTTCAGTTTGGCCGGGCGGCCAGTTCTAGGAAGAGTCTTGGTGGTTCCAAATTTCATGATGGAGGACACTGTGTTCTTGGGGACCTTCAATGCTGCAGACATGTTTTGGTTCCCTTCCCCAGATCTGTGCCTCGACACAATCATGTCTCAGAGCTCTACGGACAATTCCTTCGACCTCATGGCTTGGTTTTTGCTCTGACATGCACTGTCAACTATGGGACCTTATATAGACAGGTGTGCCTTTCCAAATCATGCACAATGCACTGAATTTACCAAAGCTGGAATCTAATCAAGTTGTAAAAACATCTCAAGGATGATTAAGGGAAACAGGATGAAAATTAGCTCAATTTTGAATCTCATAGCAAAGGGTCTGAATACTTATGTCAATATGTTATTTCTGTTTTTTTTTTTTTATTCAATATTGGTCGAGATAGTTCACAACCTGCCTCTCTGCTTAGTGGGGTTCCACAGGGGTCCATTTTGGCCCAATCTTGTTCTCCTTGTATTTGCTACCCCTTGGGTCAATTTTTAGCAAGCATGGAATACCCTTTCACTTTTATGCAGATGATATGCAAATGTATCTCCCTCTGAAAAGAAACAGCAGGAACCAAATAGAGTTGTTGCGAAATTGTACACATGACATTAAGTCATGGTTATCTTTAAATTTTTTAAAACTAAATGAAGAGAAAACTGAAGTTGTGTGGTTTGGAGCTCCAAATAATCTTGATGATCTGGGCGATTTGGCCCCCTTTTGTAAGCCATTAGTCCGAAATCTAGGTGTTCTTTTCGACAGTGATCTTAAGTTTGAGAGACAGATTTATTCTGTTGTTAAGTCTTGTTTCTATTATCTGAAATTAATAGCGAAAGTGAAACCATTTCTGTCTACTAGTGATCTCGAAAAGCTCATTCATGCATTTATATTTACAAGACTAGATTACTGCAATGCGTTATATGTCGGCATAAATAAAACACTGATAAATCGCTTACAATTAGTTCAAAATGCCGCTGCAAGACTTTTGACGGGTACTCGTAAGCGAGACCACATTACCCCAGTATTGAGCTCTTTAAATTGGCTACCAATTGACTACAGAATAAATCTCAAAATTTTAATTTTTGTTCACAAATCACTGCATGGTATGGCTCCATTGTACCTTGTAAATCTTATTAAGAAATACGAACCAAAACGGTCCTTGAGGTCAGCTGACCAGCTGGTTTTAACGACTCCAAGAACAAAGCGGAAAAGTGGAGATCGAGCATTTGTAGCGATAGCTCCTAAACTCTGGAATGATCTACCACCTTTTATCAGATTGGAACGTACATTTACTGTTTTTAAACATAAGCTTAAAGAATACCTCCTAGCTCTAGCATTTAAATATTACTACTACTACTATACCACTACTACTACTACTACTACTACTACTACTACTACTACTACTACTACTACTACTACTACTACTACTATATTACTATATTACCTCCTAGCTCTAGCATTTAAATATTACTACTACTACTACTACTACTACTACTACTACTACTACTACTACTACTACTACTACTATATTACTATATTACCTCCTAGCTCTAGCATTTAAATATTACTACTACTACTACTACTACTACTACTACTACTACTACTACTACTACTATACTACTATATTACCTCCTAGCTCTAGCATTTGATGGGGTTTAGTAGTTGCATTTGTAGGTTTATCAAACTGAGGGGTTTATTTTATTTCATTGATATTTTATGTGGTGTTAATGATGTATGTTGTCATGATTGTTTATGTGTTTGTACAGCACTTTGTTCAATGACAAGTTGTGTAAAAGTGCTTAATAAATAAAATAAACAAACAAACAAACAAACAAACAAACAAACAAACAAAACAAGTAAAAAATCCCCAAACTTGTTTTCACTTTGTCATTATGTGGTGTTGTGTGTTGATTGATGAGAAAACTTTTTTATTTGATCCATTGTAGAATACGTCTGTAACGTAACAAAATGTGGAAAACGTGAAGGGGTCTGAATACTTTCCGAATGCACTGTATGTATACTGCTAGACTGTATATGTGTACTGCTAGACTGTATATGTGTACTGCTAGACGGTATATGTGTACTGCTAGACTGTATATGTGTACTGCTAGACGGTATATGTGTACTGCTAGACGGTATATGTGTACTGCTAGACGGTATATGTGTACTGCTAGATGGTATATGTATACTGCTAGACGGTATATGTGTACTGCTAGACGGTATATGTGTACTGCTAGACGTTATATGTATACTGCTAGACGGTATATGTGTACTGCTAGACGGTATATGTGTAGTGCTAGATGGTATATGTGTACTGCTAGACTGTATATGTGTACTGCTAGACGGTATATGTGTACTGCTAGACGGTATATGTGTACTGCTAGACGTTATATGTATACTGCTAGACGGTATATGTGTACTGCTAGACGGTATATGTGTACTGCTAGACGGTATATGTGTACTGCTAGACTGTATATGTGTACTGCTAGACGGTATATGTGTACTGCTAGACGGTATATGTGTACTGCTAGATGGTATATGTATACTGCTAGACGGTATATGTGTACTGCTAGACGTTATATGTGTACTGCTAGACGGTATATGTGTACTGCTAGATGGTATATGTATACTATCCCCACCCAGCCCCTGAGATGGCATCTTAACCGACTTTATTTGGCTTCAATGCGCTATTGAGTCTTTAAATAAAAATGAATGGTGTCACGTGATCGATGGCTTCGTCCATGTGAAAGTCATTGCCCTCATCCCATCTCTACCCTCACCTTACCTCTGTCCTCTCCTGCACATACCCTCACTCCCCCCTGCCACCCCTGCTCACCCCACCCACCTCACCATTTTGAATAAGCCTGGAAGGTAAACAGTTGTTTGATGACTTGTCCTCCCCTCCCCCTCCCCTCCTCTCCAGCTATAACACAACCACCATCTCCATTTCATTTGTTTCAAGTCGATTTCCAGATCATCTATAGAGCACCGTTATCTTCATCTCTCATCATTCTAAGTATATTTCCCTCGTCTACAGTACCTCTCTCTCTCTCTCTCTCTGTCTCTCTCTCTCTCGCTCTCTCTCTCTGTCTCTCCCCCTCCCTCTCTTCACTACACTACACAGTGGTCCCATGACAAAAGCTGCAGAGAGAGAGAGAGAGAGAGAGACAGAGAGAGAGAGAGACAGAGAGAGAGAGAGAGAGAGAGAGAGAGAGAGAGAGAGAGACAGAGGAGAGAGAGACAGAGAGAGAGAGAGAGAGAGAGAGAGAGAGAGAGAGAGAGAGAGAGAGAGAGAGAGAGAGAGAGAGAGAGAGAGAGAGAGAGAGAGAGAGAGAGGACACAGGGGACACAGTGAAGAAGAGATTACATACCTTTATGGCACCAACATCATCATCATCATCATCATTATCACACAAACCTCATCCACAACAATGCAGAGGATCAAGCATTTCAACACAAACAGAAAGATGAGATCTGCAGTTTTGTTGTTAACATTAGGGGTTAGTTAGTTACTCATGGCATTCAGTTAAACTTTTCTCACCCTCTGGTTTATGTAGTTAGAAACAGATTAGATAAGCATTCCTGCAACATCATTTTTTTGAAAGACAATTTTAACTCTGAGATATTAAGCTAATTGAGTGAATCCAAATTGGCCATTTCAATTTATAGGATTCGTATAGTATTCAATAAATATAGCTGATACTCCATACTGGACCATACTGGCTACTTTCACAACAAACGTAGGCAGGTATCACCTTTTTGAAGTGATTTGTTTCACAATCAGATAAAAACATAACCACCCAACATCCATGATATGCGAAACTGAGCCTGTGCAGACCGTGGAAAACAACAGTGGGTTTAAATTGAATAAGACGTTAACATGCCATAGTATCCCATGTTTCTTATTCTGGTTTCTCCATACCGGGATACACACCTTTTCTGGTTATTGTAAATGTGATAGGATGTTTTTGTATATGCATCAACTCAGAAACAGAATTCTTGAGTATCCTGAATAATTATCTCTTTCTTTCTAGGGATGGAAAATTGTGTCATGACATACAAGACAACCAGGTTCAGGCCAGGGTTTACATCCACAGGGCATCACATCAGGTTCAGGCCAGGGTTTACCCCCATAGGCCATCACATCAGGTTCAGGCCAGGGTTTACCCCCATAGGCCGTCACATTGGACAGACATAGTAATGTGCCTGATGGATTCAACAGGTCAATGTTAACCTCATTCTGGTAAAATATATTGATATGATTGTGCTTGCCTTGGTTTACTTATCAATTCAGCCACATGCATTCTGAGCTATTGGTGTTGTTGTTAAAAAGTGAAGTCATCAATAAAGGTGATTGATAGTCTGGAGCAATGTGAGCAAGGATGAATGTGGGCTGTCTAAAATAAACAGCTAGAATGTCTAAACAATTGCAGCTTATGTTTGTGTGGGCACACGGTTGGAATGTGCGTGATGGCCACGTCACATGTTGTTGGGATGTTGTTGTTGTTGACAAGCTTAGGGGAACAAACAAACCTCTAAAGATGTCAAGGTTGCCTGGCAACCCGACTTTGAATTGCATTGAATCCTATGTTTGGGCTCCCAAGTGGCGCAGGGGTCTAAGACACAGCATCTCAGTGCTAGAGGTGTCACTACAGACAACCTGGTTCGAATCCAGACTGTATCACAACCAGCCGTGATTGAGTCCCATAGGACGGCGCACAATTGGCCCAGCGTCGCCCGAGTTTGGCCGGTGTCATTGTAACTTGCCTAGTTAAATATATAAAAAAAAATATATATATATATGTTCGTTTGTATCAGGAACCTTTCCTCTCACAACCTCTACAAGCCAGAACGTTGAATACAATTACAAAACAAGTAAAACATATTTTTTATTTAATCCATTTCCGCCAGACATAGAATTCAATGTAATTCAACATCGGGTTGCCAGGCAAATGTTATGGTGTTCAATTTGTATTCGATCTGGTAGATGCGCACGTCATTGTACGACTATTAAAAAAAGAAATGAGCTCGAAATGATTTTGTCACTATTCTACACCGCACTCAGTCACAGAGACTCACGACTCGAGCCATTCAGTCGCTCAATACAGTCCATTGGAGGGGGGAGGGGTTTATGAAGAGGGCGGAGAGAACTCATACAGTTGCTCATGATTGGATAGACTCGTGTGACGACGCCCGTGGGCGGGATCTTGGTCTATCTTCAAGCGCTGCGTTCAACCAGTGTTGAAACTAGTGGGTATCCTTCTACGGGAGCGACAGGTTGAACTACGAAGAAAAACCAAAGAAACTACAGATTTTTCTTCAAAGGAAGCCCCCAAATTACAGGTTCGCCTATTTTGCCATTGGATCCATAACACTGGATTAAATTCAGACCACTTTTTCTGTTTCCTTTGAAAACAACACGAACAACGATGGGTTCCCAAGCGTCCAAAGGAGAGGTAGCGGTGGAGACGGATGCTGCTGCCGTCAAAACTAACGGACAGGTATGGAACCGCCAGACGACACTAACTACAAGTAGCTCAGCTAAGATGTTCTGTGGTATAATGTTGCTATTAATTTAAAACCGAGGTTGGTCTGTTTCGATTAGATGTTTGGAGGATAAATGTGCATCTTGATTAAGTCAGGGATCCGTGTAAAGTTAGCCATCTACGGACACTACGTTCATGATTCAGACGCGGGAGGATGAATCTGCCAACGCGTTTCTACTAAAGCCATAATCTGATGTTTCTAATATATATATATATATATATATATTCTGAACATCTACAATAACGTAGTTAATCAGGGTTTGGACCGGGAGCATAGGCCACCGGTAACTAACCGAGGTTCTAGGTAGCCTGACTAGCTCGTGTGGGTTCCAGTTCTAACCCCGTGTATTTGACACACGTGCCATATATCAAATGCTATGAGGGGGGTTGGAGAGGCACGTAGACGAGCTGCCCCTCATGCATAAAATATCAGAGCTCATTTGTGAATTATGGATTAAAAAGCAGCGTGTTAACAGTGGATGTCAATCTAATCACGCCGAATTTATGCAGCCCATCCATGATGGATGAAAATACAGCCCCTCCGAACCGACGAGTCTAGACATGTCTCGGTCAGTGACTGCAAACGTTATTTTATAGACAAACATGCAAAATTGACATAATTCACATCTTCACCTTGTAAAATTAATGTACAGTTTTGTCAATGCATCATCGGCTTCATTGACATTTTTAATACAATTTATTGTTTTTTCATCGACCTGTCAGAATCTTTATTGAAAGAGACCCTTGTCTGTGTGATGTGGAACCGTCGCCGCCTGTCGTTTTCTGGTGGTACTGCAAGGCGTCGCCTTTGAGCGACACGGTGGTTAATTGATGAGCACGACGAATTATCGTTATATATCTAAACGTTTTGACGGTTGTGTTCGAGCCACAGTGTAAAAATCAAATGTAAATTGTATTTTCTTTATTGATTGAATTGTATTCTTTAGAACCATCCTTCATGTTTCCCTCCTAGGAGAACGGCCATGTCAAGTCCAACGGTGACATCTCTGCCACAGACACGGCCACAACCAACGGTTCTGCTGACGCCGCCAAGGAGCCAGAGGCGGCCGCAGGAGGGGACGCCATCGAGCCAGCGCCAGCTGCCGACAGGGAGGCCACCAAACCGGAAGGTGAGGCCGTCGCCAAGGATACTCCCAAGAAGAAGAAGAAGTTCTCCCTGAAGAAATCATTCAACTTCAAGGGCCTGAAACTGAAGAAGACCAAGAAGGAGGAGGTGAAGGAGGAGGCTGCCGCTCCTGCTGAGGAGAAACCAGCGGAGAACGGCGCCGCTGTGGCTACGGAGAAGAAAGAGGAGGAGGTGAAGGAGGAGGTCGTGGCGGCTGCTACAGAAGCCCCTAAGGCAGAGGAGGTGCAGGCTAAAGCAGAGGAGGTGAAGGAGGCTCCTAAGGAGGAGGTGAAGGTGGAGGTGAAGGAGGAGGTGAAGGAGGCGGATGCTGCTGCTCCTGCCCCAGAACCCACCAAACCAACAGAGGAGACCAGATCGACCCCCGTGGCAGCAGCCCCCTCCCAACAGAAAGCAGAGTGATTGTATCTTTACCCACAACAAGGACTGTGAACTGTTTTTCAAGAGAGAAAGATAAAATAGAGTTATTTATATATATATATATACATTTATATATATATTTATATATATATATAAATATATATATACATTTATATATATATTTATATATATATATAATGTGTGTGTATATATATATATATATATATATATGTGTGTGTGTATATATGTGTATGTATGTGTATATATGTGTGTGTGTGTGTATATGTATACATATGTATAGGTATATGTAAATATATACACATTTATGTGAGAGACTCCTTCGTGCCACTTTTGTCATAGTAACAAGATGACAGACTAGATTCACTAGTTCACTTCCCTGGTTACGGCGAGACATCTGAAGCCGGTAGTAATATGTGCTTGTTGCTATGGGACAATGGATTTATTGGACGACGGAGAGAGTTATGGGTGGGAGTCGAGTTGACGCGTCTGTCCCAAAACACCCGACACAAAAAGATGCATCAACGTGACCGAACGAGATAGACACCAACCAACCACCACATAAAAAAAAATATAAAAAAAATAAAGACTTGCCAACTTTTTACATTCCTATATTTTAACCCAAAATTTGAAGTATTTTGTGGTGTTCAATAGAGAACCATTTTAAAGATTCAGAGAAGCTATGTCTTGTTTGTTTAAAGAAAATGAAAAGAAGAAAAAAAACAATTTTAGATTTTTATCTTGGCTATAAAAAAAGAACAATAAAGCTTGCTATGTTCACTGTTGCAGTTTTAAAATGAAGCAGAGTTGTTGATCTGTCTGTGGTGTGTAAGTCTGAATCTGCTTTATGGTCTCTGTAAATACATTGGACTGATTCTGTTCTTTATTTTGCTAATGTTGACAGATGTTTATGGTTTTATTGTAAAGTTGAAAATGGTAAATAAATGTTGGTTACCAATACCTGCCCCATTGTTGTATGGAGATGATTGGTAGTACAGTGCACTCGCTGAGGAAAACAACATAAGGCTTATTGGGGTCAGAAACATTCCTCTAACTATACTGAACAAAATATAAACTAAACACGCAACAATTTCAAAGATTTTACTGAGTTACAGTTCAGATAAGCAAATCAGTAAATTTAAATAAATAAATTAGGCCCTAATCTATGGATTTCACATGACTAGGAATACAGATATGCATCTGTTCGTCACAGATACTTTAAAAAAAAGTAGCGGTGTGGATCATAAACCCAGCCAGTATCTGGTGTGACCACCATTTGCCTCATGCAGCGCGACTCATGTCCTTCGAATAGAGTTGATCAGGCTGTTGATTGTGGCCTGTGGAATGTTGTCCCACTCCTCTTCAATGGCTGTGCGAAGCTGCTGGATATTGGCTGGAACTGGAACACGCTGTCGTACATGTTGATCCAGTGCATCCCAAACATGCTCACAGGCTGACATGTCTGGTGAGTATGCAGGCCATGGATGAACTTGTTTACAGATCCTTGCGAGATGGAGCCATACATTATCATGCGGAAACATGAGGTGATGGCGGCGGATGAATGGCACAACAATGGATCTCGTCACGGTATCTCTGTGCATTCAAAATGCCATCGATTAAATGCAATTGTGTTTGTTGTTCGTAGCTTATGCCTGCCCATACCATAACCCCACCATGGGGCACTCTGTTCACAACGTTGACATCAGCAAACCGCTCACCCACACAATACCATACACTGCGGTTGTGAGGCCAGTTGGACATACTGCCAAATTCTCTAAAACGACGTTAGAGGCGGCTTATGGTAGAGAAAGGAACATTCAATTATCTGGAAAGAGCTCTGGTGGACATTCCTGCAGTCAGCATGCCAATTGCATCTGTGGCATTGTGTTGTGTGAAAAACTACACATTTTAGAGTGGCCTTTTATTGTCCCCAGCACAAGGTGCAGCTATGTAATGGTCATGCTGTTTAATCATCTTCTTGATTTACCACACCTGTCAGGTGGATAAATTATCTTGGCAAAGGAGAAATGCTCACTAACAGAGATGTAAATACATTTGTGCACAAAATTAAAAATTTGAGAGAAATAAGCTTTTTGTGCATATGGAACATTGTCAGCTCATGAAACATGGGACCAACACTTTACATGTTGTGCTGATATTTTTGTTCAGTGTTCAATGTGCTTTTCTGATAGGAATGTGATTATTTTAACAGCAGGTGTGTTTTAGACTTCTCATAGTCCACAATCCCAAGATGAATGTCCAGCTAAGAGAAAACCTGACCTTCTTAACAAGCTTGAACAACTACATGTGTAATCAACCAATCACACATAGAAGTAAACCACCTACAACTGAAAACGAGTGGACAATATTTCATTTGTCATCATTTTGGACATAGGATGCGTTTTGATGGAGTATTGGTAAGTGATGGAGAGGAGAGACTACTGTAGAGTATTGAGATGCACCCCATGATGCTACATTTTAGGGCTATGGGACAATCTCAATATATTTTCCTTGACTCCTCACGTTCTCTCTCCTTGCCTGCTTTTCAAAAACACATTGGATAAGATAGTTAGAGGTCCCTCCCCTCTGACCTTCTCCTCCAATTGGTTTTGAAAAGGAGGCGAGGAATCAAGGAAATGTAATTGAGATTCTCCCTATGTACCTATTTGTCTCTCCTTCCTCCCAAAGTCTGCACTTGTTCACTTCCCTTCACTGAGTTGAAAGGAATTTATTGGCCAAGGTGGAACATTCACACTAGCCCATGCCTGCACCAATCCAATGCTTTTAGATTTGTAATCCAATCCAATTTCCCCCCCGGGGGATCAATAAAGTACCTATCTATCTATCTATCTATCTATCTATCTATCTATCTATCTATCTATCTATCTATCTATCTATCTATCTATCTATCTATCTATCTATCTATCTATCTATCTATCTATCTATCTATCTATCTATCTATCTATCTATCTATCTATCTATCTATCTATCTATCTATCTATCTATCTATCTATCTATCTATCTATCTATCTATCTATCTATCTATCTATCTATCTATCTATCTATCTATCTATCTATCTATCTATCTATCTATCTATCTATCTATCTATCTATCTATCTAACAGAACAAGTGCACAGGTAGAGAATTGGAAACCAGCCAATGATCCTTGCTTGCACCCACATTGTCCCTGTGACCTCTAGCCCCTGTAGTGACAGCATCTCTCAAGAGGTCATTGCTTAGGGCTTATATACTTCCTCAAATCTTAAACATTTTACCCATATAAGAAATAACTTCTCCTCAACATAATTTATACCTCCTCAATAAAGTTACTTCAATTCATTTTTTTAAAACTCTAAATCGTTGATCCTGATCAGGGTTGGTTGTAGAGTGAGGGCTTGCATTTCAAATGTATATAGTGCACTAATTTGGACCAGAGCCCTACGGGGAATAGGGTGCCATTTGGAACATACACACTGACCTAGTTCACATGGTGATATGATGAGTTGAGATCAGTGTGAATTTTAGTCCTCCCAGCCTTCAAACAACAATGAATTATTCAAACACGGATGTAGCTCCACATTTGTGTTGCTTCAGCCATTTTCCACAGATTGATGAGGCATTTGTCAAACCCACAAAGTCTATTACTTTAATCACTGATTTTTGAGGTCATTAGGTAGCTTACTACTGTGGATGAGGTCATTAGGTAGTTTACTACTGTGGATGAGGTCATTAGGTAGTTTACTACTGTGGATGAGGTCATTAGGTAGCTTACTACTGTGGATGAGGTCATTAGGTAGCTTACTACTGTGGATGAGGTCATTAGGTAGCTTACTACTGTGGATGAGGTTGTTAGGTAGCTTACTACTGTGGATGAGGTCATTAGGTAGCTTACTACTGTGGATGAGGTCATTAGGTAGCTTACTACTGTGGATGAGGTCGTTAGGCAGCTTACTACTGTGGATGAGGTCGTTACGTAGCTTACTACTGTGAATGAGGTCGTTGGGTAGCTTACTACTGTGGATGAGGTCATTAGGTACCTTGCTACTGTGGATGAGGTCGTTAGGTAGCTTACTACTGTGGATGAGGTCGTTAGGTAGCTTACTACTGTGGATGAGGTCGTTAGGTAGCTTACTACTGTGGATGAGGTCGTTAGGTAGCTTACTACTGTGGATGAGGTAATTAGGTAGCTTACTACTGTGGATGAGGTCGTTAGGTAGCTTACTACTGTGGATGATGTCGTTAGGTACCTTGCTACTGTGGATGATGTCGTTAGGTAGCTTACTACTGTGGATGAGGTCGTTAGGTAGCTTACTACTGTGGATGAGGTCGTTAGGTACCTTGCTACTGTGGATGATGTCGTTAGGTAGCTTACTACTGTGGATGAGGTCGTTAGGTAGCTTACTACTGTGGATGAGGTCGTTAGGTAGCTTACTACTGTGGATGAGGTAATTAGGTAGCTTACTACTGTGGATGAGGTCGTTAGGTAGCTTACTACTGTGGATGAGGTCCTTAGGTAGCTTACTACTGTGGATGAGGTCATTAGGTACCTTGCTACTGTGGATGAGGTCGTTAGGTATCTTACTACTGTGGATGAGGTCGTTAGGTACCAGCTTACTACTGTGGATGAGGTCGTTAGGTACCAGCTTACTACTGTGGATGAGGTCGTTAGGCAGCTTACTACTGTGGATGAGGTCGTTACGTAGCTTACTACTGTGAATGAGGTCGTTGGGTAGCTTACTACTGTGGATGAGGTCGTTGGGTAGCTTACTACTGTGGATGAGGTAATTAGGTGCCAGCTTACTACTGTGAATGAGGTCATTAGGTAGCTTACTTCTGTGGATGAGGTCGTTAGGTAGCTTACAACTGTGGATGAGGTCGTTAGGTAGTTTATTACTGTGGATGAGGTCGTTAGGTAGAAGCTTACTACTGTGGATGAGGTCGTTAGGTAGCTTACTACTGTGGATGAGGTCGTTAGGTAGCTAACTACTGTGAATGATGTCGTTAGGTAGTTTACTACTGTGGATGAGGTCGTTAGGTAGCTTACTACTGTGGATGAGGTTGTTAGGTAGCTTACTACTGTGGATGAGGTCGTTAGGTAGCTTACTACTGTGGATGAGGTCGTTAGGTAGCTTACTACTGTGGATGAGGTCGTTAGGTAGCTAACTACTGTGGATGAGGTCGTTAGGTAGCTTACTACTGTGGATGAGGTCGTTAGGCAGCTTACTACTGTGTCCAGTGTGTACTACTATAGTCCAGTGTGTACTACTATAGTCCAGTGTGTACTACTATAGTCCAGTGTTGTCTACTATAGTCCAGTGTGTACTACTATAGCCCAGTGTGTACTACTATAGTCCAGTGTGTACTACTATAGCCCAGTGTGTACTACTATAGTCCAGTGTTGTCTACTATAGTCCAGTGTGTACTACTATAGTCCAGTGTTGTCTACTATAGTCCAGTGTGTACTACTATAGTCCAGTGTTGTCTACTATAGTCCAGTGTGTACTACTATAGTCCAGTGTGTACTACTATAGTCCAGTGTTGTCTACTATAGTCCAGTGTGTACTACTATAGTCCAGTGTGTACTACTATAGTCCAGTGTGTACTACTATAGTCCAGTGTGTACTACTATAGTCCAGTGTGTACTACTATAGTCCAGTGTTGTCTACTATAGTCCAGTGTGTACTACTATAGTCCAGTGTGTACTACTATAGTCCAGTGTTGTCTACTATAGTCCAGTGTGTACTACTATAGTCCAGTGTGTACTACTATAGTCCAGTGTGTACTACTATAGCCCAGTGTGTACTACTATAGTCCAGTGTTGTCTACTATAGTCCAGTGTGTACTACTATAGTCCAGTGTTGTCTACTATAGTCCAGTGTGTACTACTATAGCCCAGTGTGTACTACTATAGTCCAGTGTGTACTACTATAGCCCAGTGTGTACTACTATAGTCCAGTGTTGTCTACTATAGTCCAGTGTGTACTACTATAGTCCAGTGTTGTCTACTATAGTCCAGTGTGTACTACTATAGTCCAGTGTGTACTACTATAGTCCAGTGTGTACTACTATAGTCCAGTGTTGTCTACTGTAGTCCAGTGTGTACTACTATAGTCCAGTGTGTACTACTATAGTCCAGTGTTGTCTACTATAGTCCAGTGTGTACTACTATAGTCCAGTGTGTACTACTATAGTCCAGTGTTGTCTACTATAGTCCAGTGTGTACTACTATAGTCCAGTGTGTACTACTATAGTCCAGTGTTGTCTACTATAGTCCAGTGTGTACTACTATAGTCCAGTGTGTACTACTATAGTCCAGTGTTGTCTACTATAGTCCAGTGTGTACTACTATAGTCCAGTGTGTACTACTATAGTCCAGTGTGTACTACTATAGCCCAGTGTGTACTACTATAGTCCAGTGTTGTCTACTATAGTCCAGTGTGTACTACTATAGTCCAGTGTGTACTACTATAGTCCAGTGTTGTCTACTATAGTCCAGTGTGTACTACTATAGTCCAGTGTGTACTACTATAGTCCAGTGTTGTCTACTATAGTCCAGTGTGTACTACTATAGTCCAGTGTGTACTACTATAGTCCAGTGTTGTCTACTATAGTCCAGTGTGTACTACTATAGTCCAGTGTGTACTACTATAGTCCAGTGTTGTCTACTATAGTCCAGTGTGTACTACTATAGTCCAGTGTGTACTACTATAGCCCAGTGTGTACTACTATAGCCCAGTGTGTACTACTATAGTCCACCTCCACCTGCCAGTAGTGTCGTCCAGATATCTACTGTAGATATCAACCTGTTACCTCTCTGTCTGCGTCAAGATTGTTGAAGTACATGCAGGAGAAATAGAACTTGTAGAGTTCATCACATGTATCATATGCAGGGGTTCCAGTCTCCTCTATACAACAGAAGATCATGTCCTTCACTACTTTTGTTTGTCTGAAAGGCGAGGAAGGCCTGATTTGTGAGGTCATTAGGTAGCTTACTACCGTGGATGAGGTCATTAGGTAGTTTACTACTGTGGATGAGGTCATTAGGTAGCTTACTACTGTGGATGAGGTCATTAGGTAGCTTACTACTGTGGATGAGGTCATTAGGTAGCTTACTACTGTGGATGAGGTTGTTAGGTAGCTTACTACTGTGGATGAGGTCATTAGGTAGCTTACTACTGTGGATGAGGTCATTAGGTAGCTTACTACTGTGGATGATGTCATTAGGTAGCTTACTACTGTGGATGAGGTTGTTAGGTAGCTTACTACTGTGGATGAGGTCATTAGGTACCAGCTTACTACTGTGGATGAGGTTGTTAGGTACCAGCTTACTACTGTGGATGAGGTCGTTAGGCAGCTTACTACTGTGGATGAGGTCGTTACGTAGCTTACTACTGTGAATGAGGTCGTTGGGTAGCTTACTACTGTGGATGAGGTCATTAGGTACCTTGCTACTGTGGATGAGGTCGTTAGGTAGCTTACTACTGTGGATGAGGTCGTTAGGTAGCTTACTACTGTGGATGAGGTCGTTAGGCAGCTTACTACTAGTGTGTACTACTATAGTCCAGTGTGTACTACTATAGTCCAGTGTGTACTACTATAGTCCAGTGTGTACTACTATAGTCCAGTGTTGTCTACTATAGTCCAGTGTGTACTACTATAGTCCAGTGTTGTCTACTATAGTCCAGTGTGTACTACTATAGTCCAGTGTGTACTACTATAGTCCAGTGTGTACTACTATAGTCCAGTGTGTACTACTATAGTCCAGTGTGTACTACTATAGTCCAGTGTTGTCTACTATAGTCCAGTGTGTACTACTATAGTCCAGTGTGTACTACTATAGTCCAGTGTGTACTACTATAGTCCAGTGTTGTCTACTATAGTCCAGTGTGTACTACTATAGTCCAGTGTGTACTACTATAGCCCAGTGTGTACTACTATAGTCCACCTCCACCTGCCAGTAGTGTCGTCCAGATATCTACTGTAGATATCAACCTGTTACCTCTCTGTCTGCGTCAAGATTGTTGAAGTACATGCAGGAGAAATAGAACTTGTAGAGTTCATCACATGTATCATATGCAGGGGTTCCAGTCTCCTCTATACAACAGAAGATCATGTCCTTCACTACTTTTGTTTGTCTGAAAGGCGAGGAAGGCCTGATTTGTGAGGTCATTAGGTAGCTTACTACTGTGGATGAGGTCATTAGGTAGTTTACTACTGTGGATGAGGTCATTAGGTAGCTTACTACTGTGGATGAGGTCATTAGGTAGCTTACTACTGTGGATGAGGTCATTAGGTAGCTTACTACTGTGGATGAGGTTGTTAGGTAGCTTACTACTGTGGATGAGGTCATTAGGTAGCTTACTACTGTGGATGAGGTCATTAGGTAGCTTACTACTGTGGATGATGTCATTAGGTAGCTTACTACTGTGGATGAGGTTGTTAGGTAGCTTACTACTGTGGATGAGGTCATTAGGTACCAGCTTACTACTGTGGATGAGGTTGTTAGGTACCAGCTTACTACTGTGGATGAGGTCGTTAGGCAGCTTACTACTGTGGATGAGGTCGTTACGTAGCTTACTACTGTGAATGAGGTCGTTGGGTAGCTTACTACTGTGGATGAGGTCATTAGGTACCTTGCTACTGTGGATGAGGTCGTTAGGTAGCTTACTACTGTGGATGAGGTCGTTAGGTAGCTTACTACTGTGGATGAGGTCGTTAGGCAGCTTACTACTAGTGTGTACTACTATAGTCCAGTGTGTACTAATATAGTCCAGTGTGTACTACTATAGTCCAGTGTGTACTACTATAGTCCAGTGTTGTCTACTATAGTCCAGTGTGTACTACTATAGTCCAGTGTGTACTACTATAGTCCAGTGTGTACTACTATAGTCCAGTGTGTACTACTATAGTCCAGTGTGTACTACTATAGTCCAGTGTGTACTACTATAGTCCAGTGTGTACTACTATAGTCCAGTGTTGTCTACTATAGTCCAGTGTGTACTACTATAGTCCAGTGTGTACTACTATAGTCCAGTGTTGTCTACTATAGTCCAGTGTGTACTACTATAGTCCAGTGTGTACTACTATAGTCCAGTGTGTACTACTATAGCCCAGTGTGTACTACTATAGTCCAGTGTTGTCTACTATAGTCCAGTGTGTACTACTATAGTCCAGTGTGTACTACTATAGTCCAGTGTTGTCTACTATAGTCCAGTGTGTACTACTATAGTCCAGTGTGTACTACTATAGTCCAGTGTTGTCTACTATAGTCCAGTGTGTACTACTATAGTCCAGTGTGTACTACTATAGTCCAGTGTTGTCTACTATAGTCCAGTGTGTACTACTATAGTCCAGTGTGTACTACTATAGTCCAGTGTTGTCTACTATAGTCCAGTGTGTACTACTATAGTCCAGTGTGTACTACTATAGTCCAGTGTTGTCTACTATAGTCCAGTGTGTACTACTATAGTCCAGTGTGTACTACTATAGCCCAGTGTGTACTACTATAGCCCAGTGTGTACTACTATAGTCCACCTCCACCTGCCAGTAGTGTCGTCCAGATATCTACTGTAGATATCAACCTGTTACCTCTCTGTCTGCGTCAAGATTGTTGAAGTACATGCAGGAGAAATAGAACTTGTAGAGTTCATCACATGTATCATATGCAGGGGTTCCAGTCTCCTCTATACAACAGAAGATCATGTCCTTCACTACTTTTGTTTGTCTGAAAGGCGAGGAAGGCCTGAGCTCCGTACGTCACAGTCATGACCACATGTGTGGCTGTTTTCTGCTGAATCCCTTCAGGAAATGTAACCTTCTCTAACAGGCCAGGTTCCCAGGCCCAGCATAGCCCAATAAAGCAGGTCTGAAGTTAATGGGTTGGTTAATTGACTTTTCTCTCTTTATATATACACAACGTAGAGCAGGAGAATCCTCTCTCTCCTCGACACCATGGATCAAAATGGTCCCCAAAGAAAACTATGAATATAAAAGCATACACAGACTAGTCTGCTGTAGTCCCAGTTCAAGACTAGTCTGCTGTAGTCCCAGTTCAAGACTAGTCTGCTGTAGTCTCAGTTCCAGACAATTCAAAAAATTGTCAAAAACTCCAGTCACCCTAGTCATAGACTGTTCTCTCTGCTGCCTATGGCAAGCGGTACCAGAGCGCCAAGTCTAGGTCCAAAAGGCTCCTCAACAGCTTTAACCCCTTGAGTCGTAAGACTGCTAAACAGTTAATCAAATGGCTACCTGGACTATTTGCATTGACCCCCTTTTTTAACGCTGCTGCTACGGTATTCGGCTTTGATTACTACAAGTTTAAGTCTAAAGATGGTTTGCTGACATGGCTAATTGAGTGACTGTCAGTGACTGTCAGTGACTGACATAACAAGAGAAAAACTGCTGATGCACAACCACATTTTTGTCACTTATGATTTCTGCACAGATACTGAACTTCCCCTTTAAGAATGGTGGAATAGCGGACAGGTAGTTCAGACAGGTATAGTGCCAGAGACTATAGCCCAAAACTCTGTGGGCAGCTTTTTATAAGCAACACACATGCTAAACTGAGCAGACTAGCTTATTGTGGTACAATGGAACCATCTGGTGGCTAAAAATTGAACTATTGGAAATTATGTATGACGGCTCCTGTAGTAGGTTCGGGAACCGTGACTATTGGAGCTCGGCCCTCAGTTGCGGAAAAAGATCTGACGTCCTACATATAGATAGAGAACTCGGTTGCCTGTGTATACAGAGCATGACCTTGAGACCTTTCTTTTGCAGACCTATGTAGGAGAAGCAATTATTTGATGACAGAGTCTCGGCTGTGGCTCACAGAAGCAGCACACGTACACAACGGTTGCAAATATCGATAGCAGGAACCACGTTTGAAGAAAATATGGTTGCGTCGTTTCAAATAAACATTTGCCAAAACAGTCACTCAAATAGTGGCGGAATAAATTCAACCACACAACTACTCACATAGTTTCAAGACCACGGACAGTATATGCTGTCAGTCCATCTTCTATCTCCAGCATGCAACAATAAAAAAATGCACCACAACACAAAATGTCATGTACCCAGTACTTCCAATTGCAACATCATTACCTTAATTTTTACCACACAACCAGTGATCTAAAGTTTCCTGGTCTGTACAATATTTAACTTTTCATTAAAAGTTAGTCTTGATAAGGGCGATGCTAACAATTTAGCCGCCACATCGTCCTCGATTGCTCTCTCTGCAGTTGCCATCGCCATCGTTACAAACACTCACTGCAAAAAGCTAGCCAGCTAGCTAGGCTAAAGCGTGAGAAAACAAGATAAGGCTCGCTATTGGCTCTGAATTAGTGACGTATACTTAGGCCATCTAGAGGCATCATACATTTTGTCCCGCCTATTACAAGACAATTTGTGATTGGTTGATTCTACTGTCATTCCAAAATGCTGCTCTAATTGAAGTCAATGTCAATGATGTTGGCTGGTGCCTTCTATTCAAAGCCGGAGGGTCTAGCCAATGAGCTTTGAGCCCAGATAGATTATTTATACCAATAGACTACTATTGGTATAAATAATACCAATAGACAAATTCTGATTTGATCTTTTTTTATCTTGGATATGAACCCATATTTTTCCAACACAAACTGAAGAAATTCAATAGGAAAATCATTACAATGAAGACAATTAAATCAATGAAAACAAAATTACAAATTATAATATATAAATATATATAAATATTTGTATCTATCCTTAGGCCCTCTCTGAGGGCGTAGAGGGCCCTGACGGTTCCCCACTGAGTAGGCTATTATTATCATCATCATCCTCACCATCACCATCCCTTTGCCTGTGTACTTCAATATACAGCTCAATGTGAGAGAAAAAAGTATTGTGCAAGATCATTGTACAGGAATGTGTCGATTATGTGCGAGATCGTTAGTCTTGCAGTGTATGTGGAAAAGTTAGCCTTCATCATACAGCAATTATTTATTTTTACTTAACCAGGCAAGTCAGTTAAGAACAAATGATTATGTACAATGATGGCCTACCCCGGCCAAACCCGGAAGACGCTGGGCCAACTGTGCGCCGCCCTATGAGACTCCCAATCACGGCCGGTTGTGATACAGTCTGGATTCGAACCAGGCTCTGTAGTGATGCCTCTAGCACTGAGATGCAGTGTCTTAGACCGCTGCGCCACTCGGCAGCCAGAAATGATTCAACATATTCGTGGGGGGAGGGCTCGTTAGCAGCACATAGCTGGCATCACAAAGCTGGCATCACACAGCTGGCATCACAGACCAGTGCAAACAGACAGAGGGATTGGACCAGACGGTACCCAGCCTGGCACAAAGACCTGCTAATTGGAGTAAAATGGCGCTGTCGTCTGCAGGAGGAACAAAGAAGAAAGTTTGCTACTATTATGATGGTAAGATTTGACGTAGTGTAGCTCAGTGTTGTCCGCAGTATTATTAGTTGTATCGACGAGGATGTGTTGCTCGATTAAAGGCTTTTTCTTGTTCCGCCTTGAAGGAAGTGCCGGAGGTGAGTTAGCTGCTACTGTAGCTACCAGGTGGTTCTCCTGCTAGCCGCCTGCTACGAAGAATACTCTGCTTAGACAGACAAACTACTTTGAGGTGGTCGTTTAAAAAAAAAAATTATTATTCAATGTCGCAATCATCTGAATTGCCGATGTCTAGGAAGTTGATGTTTTTAATTTATTTGCGTCCACTAGGCTAGCTAACGTCGGTAGCTACCGTCAGCTAGTAGGCTTCTAACTGTCTGGGACTGTGGTTGTCATGTAACTACCTGTGTTGGATTGTCAACTTCTGACGAAGTAAGTTAGCGAATTGTGCGGGAGGGGGATGTTGAGCCAGTAATATATTTTATTAAACCTTTTATTTAACTAGGAAGTCAGTTAAGAACAAATTCGTATGGACAATGACTGCCTACACCGGCCAGTTGTGCGCCGCCCTATGGGACTCCCCATCACTTCCATGGAGGTTCAGATCTCTTTGCAGAGGCTTTCCATTTGATTAACTTCCTATTATTTTTGAGTTGTGTTTCGTGCTGTGTAGTAACCTGGCTGCATGTGTGATTCAGACGTTATAGTGCTTGCCTGGAACATAAGTCTGCACTCAAAGCGACAGGTTAAGAGCGTTGGGCCAGTAATCGAAAGGTTGATGGTTCGAATCCCAGAGCCGACTAAGTTAGGTGAGAAGTCTGTCGGTGCCCTTGAGCAAGGCATTTAACCCTATTGCACCTGGAAGTCGCTCTGGATAAGTGCATACAGCTAAATAACTAAAATGTAAAGACTACCTACCATACCTCTGGGCTAGGGGAAGGAAATGTGGTTTGTTGTCTCAGTAGTTTGTCTAAACCTCTCTTTCCTCTCCCCAGGCGACGTGGGTAATTATTACTATGGTCAGGGTCATCCCATGAAACCCCACAGGATCCGTATGACCCACAACCTTCTGCTCAACTATGGACTGTACAGGAAGATGGAGATATATGTAAGTACAGTGGGTTTATACACAAATTGTATTTTTTTTTTTACAAACGTCCTGTTAGTGATGCACACACATTCAAGCATCAAAAAGAAGCCCAAGCATAAAATCAGCCTAACTTTTCACAACGTGGCCAGGAGATGGGTCTATAGAGGATGGCACAACACTTGTTATACAGTTGAAGTTGGAAATGTACATACACTTAGGTTGAAGTCAATAAGACACATTTTTCAACCACTCCACAGATTTCATGTTAACAAACTATAGTTTTGTCAAGTCTGTTAGGACTTGACACAAGTAATTCTTCCAGCAATTGTTTACCGACAGATTGTTTCACTTATAATTCACTATAATCACAATTCCAGTGGGTCAGATGTTTACATACACTAAGTTGACTGTGCCTTTAAACAGCTTGGAAAATTCCAGAGAATTATGTAATGTCTTTAGAAGCTTCTGATA
Organism: Thymallus thymallus; assembly: GCA_023634145.1. Classification (NCBI taxonomy): domain Eukaryota; kingdom Metazoa; phylum Chordata; class Actinopteri; order Salmoniformes; family Salmonidae; genus Thymallus; species Thymallus thymallus. Next base: position 31,237,809 of record CM042396.1, read on the forward strand.
GGCTAATTTACATCATTTGATTCAATTGGAGGTGTACCTGTGGATGTATTTCAAGGCCTACCTTCAAACTCAGTGCCTGTTTGCACGACATCATGGGAAAATCAAAATAAATCAGCCAAGACCTCAGGGAAAAAAAAATGTAGATGGGTCTTCCAAATGGACAATGACCGCAAGCATACTTGCAAAATGGCTTAAGGACAACAGTCAAGGTATTGGATTGGCCATCACAAAGCCTTGACCTCAATCCTATAGAACAGGCGTGGCCAACCAGTCAGAGACTAGGAGCCAAATTATTTACTATGTTACTGCAAAGAGCCACATCATCCATACGGGACACATGAACATCCCCCATCCCTTCCTCTCTCTCTCACACACACACCTCTGTTCAGACAGATTTACTGTAAATGTCACACACCAACATGATAATGACAGAAATGGACACCTACAGTACTAAGACCACAGGCCAGTCATTTTCAACAATTAACATTGTGTGCAATGTTTCACACACAAACTCTCAGTTCAACCAAGTCCACTAACAAAAACAACCATTTATAATAGCGTTTTTCTCTTACTATTCATTTTGCTGAGTGGGACTTCCGGCATTCCTTGCCTTGAACAATCCTCTTCAAATCTGCCTTGTATTCCGTTGTTGCCACTCGAAGCAATTCTTTTACATGTATGTCAGTCAGAACAGATCGATGCTTTGATTTCACATGTTTCAGGGTAGAAAAAAAGAGACTCGCAGACATATGTTGAACCAAACATTGACAGTATCTTGAGCGCAGCCCGTTTGACATTGGGGTATTTTTCCATTGGCACACTTTTCCAGAACTCAATGGTCCCTTCCCTTAAAGCAGGTTTCAGTTGGTCCTCCTCACAAAGACCCATCATCTCCAACTCAGCCGCAGCTTCATCTGTGACTAGCGGAGATTTCAAACAGTCCGTCTCCGCATTAAAAGGGTCGATGAGGAACGTGATCTGTGGTGATCTGTCAGGAGGAATGGGCCAAAATTCACCCAACGTATTGTGGGAAGCTTGTGGAAGGCTACCCAAAATGTTTGACCCAAGTTAAACAATTTAAAGGCAATGCTACCAAATACTAATTGAGTGTATGTAAACTTCTGACACACTGGAAATGTGATGAAAGAAATAAATCACTACTATTATTCTGACATTTCACATTCTTAAAATAAAGTGGTGATCCTAACTGACCTAAGACAGGGAATTTTTACTAGGATTAAATGTCAGGAATTGTGAAACTGAGTTTAAATGTATTTGGCTAAGGTGTATGTAAAACTCTGACTTATACAATATACTGTATAGAACTGAAGCTGATACGAGTGGACTCCTTATTCTTCAACACATTGTTCTACACTACAGGTCTGAAGTAGCATTCTGTCTAGGAACACAAGAATTTTGCTTCACCCACAATAACATCTGCTAAATATGTGTATGTGACCAATACAATTTGATTTAGTTGAGCTGTCCTATAGATGGATAGTTGTGGACTACAATAGTTATGACCTCATAATTTTGGTTATTGAAAATATTATATAGTGAATTTAGGTGACCATTTCAGCAGCCAGGTAATGGGGGAGTGTTTTCTTCTCCAGAGACCTCACAAGGCCAATGGAGAGGAGATGACCAAGTACCACAGTGATGACTACATCAAGTTCCTGCGTTCCATCCGGCCAGACAACATGTCAGAACACAGCAAGCAGATGCAGAGATGTACGTAGCAGATGGTGTTTCCCCTAACATTGCTTAGGTGGGGTGCCCTATGTGTATTTTAAAGGGATAGTAACCTCAAAACCAAAGTTTTCCATACGTTTTAATAACTTGTTTGCCATACTTTCTAAACTTTTGTCACATGTTTTCATAAGGGCTAATGTTGAGCTGAGTCTAGGCTATATTCAACACTCACATCTGTTACGTAGGGACTGCTTCATGATTTGGAACAAATCTGCAGGCCTCAATCACACATCTGAAATGAATGTCTTCTATCCTTGCTGTTCTCCAACAGTTAATGTAGGAGAGGACTGTCCAGTGTTTGACGGCCTGTTTGAGTTCTGTCAGCTCTCAACGGGAGGCTCTGTCGGTAAGTCATCTTCTGTTTCTCTTTTCTCGCTCTTTAGTTCTGTCTACCACTGACTTCTCTTGCCTATTGACTGTCTCTGTCCCATCTCTCACTATATGGACTCTGGCCCATCTCTCACTCTATGGACTGTCCTCTGTCCTGTGTGTAGCGGGGGCAGTGAAGCTGAACAAGCAGCAGACTGACATCGCCATCAACTGGGCCGGAGGACTCCATCATGCCAAGAAGTCTGAAGCCTCTGGGTTCTGCTACGTCAACGACATAGTCCTCGCCATCCTGGAGCTGCTGAAGTAAGAGTCCTGTGTGGTTGTGTGTCGCTCACCCGCACCGTTGGTCTGATTTTTAGCTAAGTTTGTTGGGGTGGGATTTGGATCACTACTGTCTTTAAGTGAACGAGTGATGTGTATTTGAAGCAATACTGGCTGTATCTAAGGCTTAGCCAATCGTTCACATAACAGAATGCAGCACACGACTGAAGAGGGAAGTTACAGCCAATTAGCTAGTTACAGCTTTCTCTCTGGAAACGGCGCTCGCTCTGGACAGCAGAGTAGAAAGACAGTTACAGCACCGCATCCCTGAACGATAACGAAGAGGTATGTGGGAAGCCTGACCATGGAGACGAGGTTTAGAAAGTTTGAGGTGAGGGAGATGGTGTTGTGGAACAAGTATTATTAGCATTAAGTATCTTGCTAGCTAGATCAAATTCTCCGTTAGCTATCCAGATAACGTTAAAGGTTGAGCAACATTAGCCAACTTAACTTATCGAATTGAGTTTATGGTGTAAAAATTAGCTGGCTAATAAAGTCAGACAGCTAACGTTACATCATAGGCGCTAAAGTTAGTAACCTAACCAATTCACTATAGTAGTATTAACTTATTAGTATTAACGTTATACGACTCCTTGCCGTTCCTCAAGTTATAACGCGTTAGTTGCTTACTGGACCCTGACAATCTGTGAAATGTTAACTAGCTAACAAACTACTATCTGTGAACTAATGTTTTCCCTCTACAGTATGTGGTTAATTTTTAGAATGAGAGAATTTGGTGAAAAATGAGGCGTTGCTTGTTAAACAAGTGGATTCAGGGATCAAGTGGAGCTGGGCCTGGCTTAAGCTGGATGCCACTATAGAGGTCAAAGGAACACCACACACTTTCACTTTTTCAATACATAGACATTCACCCACACTCTGTTTCATTCTATTTGTACTTTCTTTCCCATGTTGATGTCAGGACATGCCTGATGGACAACTAATTTGTCGGTGAACTTTCCGTATGTCGACAACAGGCAGGATCTTTTAAGTATGCGAGAAGTGGCTGTGCAAGTATTGATAACCCTATTGAAGTAAACTTAGTCACGAGATATGTTGTGGTCTTCCCACTGACTCGGAAAGCATGCGTTTTAGGCTACAGATGAAATGATACAGGGTGGTGAAAGTGCACAATGAACACTTTCCAATAAATAGGTATTTCTCCCTGGCATGGATTTTTTTTGGCATGTTTCGGTACAAAAAAAAGTTGGGCCCTGTGTCGCTCACCCACACTGTTGGGCCCTGTGTCGCTCACCCACACTGTTGGGCCCTGTGTCGCTCACCCACACTGTTGGGCCAGTCTTCTTGTCTGAGTCTTTCTCCTCTTTCACATTAAAGGATGTTGAAGTGTCCTTGGCTAGTCATGGTGTGTAGTCCCCAGGCTCAGATGAAAAATGTACATATGAGTGTATTAATTGAATTGTCTGTCTTATCCAGTAATATATTAAATACTATCTGTCCTATCAGGTACCACCAGAGGGTGTTGTACATAGACATAGACATTCACCATGGAGACGGTGTGGAAGAGGCTTTCTTCACCACAGACCGGGTCATGACTGTCTCCTTCCACAAGTATGGAGAATACTTCCCTGGCACTGGAGACCTAAGGGTGAGTGTGGGGGGTCAAAAATGAACAAAGTACATTTCAGTATTAATATTGGAGTGATTTTTGTATTCCAGTATTTACATTAATGTTTGTTTTTAGGACATTGGAGCAGGGAAGGGGAAGTACTATGCTGTAAACTACCCCCTCAGAGACGGCATCGATGATGAGTCTTACGAAGCCATCTTCAAACCTGTAAGTCTGCTGCTGCAAGTCATTCAATGTTCTGGTTCCTTGCATACACACAAAAAGGTATCACGTTTAGCAATGTCTCTTTGTGTGTGTACTAGGTGATGGCTAAAGTGATGGAGATGTTCCAGCCCAGTGCAGTAGTGTTGCAGTGTGGAGCTGACTCTCTCTCAGGAGACAGACTGGGCTGCTTTAACCTCACCATTAAAGGTAACACACATTCACTATTCTGTTTCAGGTGCAACACTACTGCAACACTACATCAATGAAGCTACTCTTAGTGTTGGTAGTTTTAATGTGTAGGCTTTGAACGTTGACGTGTTTCAGGCCATGCTAAGTGTGTGGAGTACATGAAGAGTTTCAACCTGCCTCTGCTGATGTTGGGTGGAGGAGGTTACACCATCCGTAACGTGGCCCGCTGCTGGACCTACGAGACCGCCGTGGCTCTGGACAGCACCATACCTAACGGTACACAGACACACAGACGTCTAGTTCTACCATAAGCAACATTAGAGCATGATCTCATTCTGTTAGTCAAGTTTGACTTGATAATCATGACTCTCTTGTCCTATCAGAGCTGCCATACAATGATTACTTTGAGTACTTTGGCCCTGACTTCAAGCTCCACATCAGCCCGTCTAATATGACCAACCAGAACACCAATGATTACCTGGAGAAAATCAAGTAAGTTAGACAGGCAGTTAAGAACAAATTCTTATTTACAATGACTGCCTACCTCAGGGACAGCCGTAGTAGTACGGCGCCCCCGGAATTCGGCTCGGGAATTCGATCCAGCAACCTTTCGGTTACTGGCCCAACGCTCTGTCCACTAGGCTACCTGCCGCCCTCACATTCAATGCGCAGCAGGCTATGTGCGAATGCTTGTTCCATATTAGTCGGAAAACACTGTCATATCTGTTAGAAATGTAGAAAAGGGAGAGATCTAAAGATGCAACAGCTAATATCTAGTATGTAACAACTAGCATGGGTTGTTAATGACGTTGGCTACAGGACATTCAAAAAAGAAAGTTGATTTGAAAACCAACAGAACATGAGAAATAGGCTACTGGTTTTAATGGCACATCAAGTCTTTATTAAAGAATTGCCTCGATGTAAATGAATAGGCTAAAAAGCATTTTTGCCTCTTGCCAGTTTAATTATCTTACCTGACAAACAGACGCATACTAAGAGTCTCTCTCCCACCCCAGACAGAGGTTGTTTGAGAACCTGCGTATGCTACCCCATGCCCCGGGGGTCCAGATGCAGGCCATCCCAGAAGATGCTCCACACCCAGACTCTGGAGATGAAGAGGATGAGGACCCTGACAAACGAATCTCCAGTAAGTACACACACTATAGCTCCTCCAAGACTATCGTCACATAATCTCTCTTACTACTTTTGATGGTGGTATTGTCTTTCAGTCAGGGCCCATAATAAGATGATGGTGGTATTGTCTTTCAGTCAGGGCCCATGATAAGATGATGGTGGTATTGTCTTTCAGTCAGGGCCCATGATAAGATGATGGTGGTATTGTCTTTCAGTCAGGGCCCATGATAAGATGATGGTGGTATTGTCTTTCAGTCAGGGCCCATAATAAGATGATGGTGGTATTGTCTTTCAGTCAGGGCCCATAATAAGATGATGGTGGTATTGTCTTTCAGTCAGGGCCCATGATAAGATGATGGTGGTATTGTCTTTCAGTCAGGGCCCATGATAAGAGGATAGCCTGTGAAGAGGAGTTCTCTGATTCTGAGGATGAGGGACAGGGAGGAGGAAGGAGGAACGCTGCCAACCACAAGAAGACCAAACGAGTCAAAACAGAGGAGGAGAAAGAGGCAGAGGAGAAGAAAGGTAAAGGAAACGACTTCAACCTCAATGACTGGCCGGGGACACTGGACATGACACCTCAATGACTGGCCGGGGACACTGGACATGACACCTCAATGACTGGCCGGGGACACTGGACATGACACCTCAATGACTGGCCGGGGACACTGGACATGACACCTCAATGACTGGCCGGGGACACTGGACATGACACCTCAATGACTGGCCGGGGACACTGGACATGACACCTCAATGACTGGCCGGGGACACTGGACATGACACCTCAATGACTGGCCGGGGACACTGGACATGACTCCTCAGTGACTGGACATGACACCTCAGTGACTGGCCGGGGACACTGGACATGACACCTCAGTGACTGGCCGGGGACACTGGACATGACTCCTCAATGACTGGCTGGGGACACTGGACATGACTCCTCAGTGACTGGCCGGGGACACTGGACATGACTCCTCAATGACTGGCCGGGGACACTGGACATGACTCCTCAGTGACTGGCCGGGGACACTGGACATGACTCCTCAGTGACTGGCCGGGGACACTGGACATGACTCCTCAGTGACTGGCCGGGGACACTGGACATGACTCCTCAATGACTGGCCGGGGACACTGGCCATGACTCCTCAATGACTGGACATGACACCTCAGTGACTGGCCGGGGACACTGGACATGACTCCTCAATGACTGGCCGGGGACACTGGACATGACTCCTCAATGACTGGCCGGGGACACTGGACATGACTCCTCAATGACTGGACATGACACCTCAGTGACTGGCCGGGGACACTGGACATGACTCCTCAGTGACTGGCCGGGGACACTGGACATGACTCCTCAGTGACTGGCCGGGGACACTGGACATGACTCCTCAATGACTGGACATGACAACTCAGTGACTGGCCGGGGACACTGGACATGACTCCTCAGTGACTGGCCGGGGACACTGGACATGACTCCTCAGTGACTGGCCGGGGACACTGGACATGACACCTCAGTGACTGGCCGGGGACACTGGACATGACTCCTCAGTGACTGGCCGGGGACACTGGACATGACACCTCACCTACATTCTGTTTTCCCCAGACGTGAAAGAGGAGAAAGACCCAGAGGAGAAGATGGACACAACGGGGTGAGTAGTGACCACATGTACTGTAACTGTACTAGGAGAGGATTATGGCTCCAGCCCATTACACTGTTTCTTCATGTCACCACCAGGCCAAAAGAAGAAAGCAAGACGTCTTGAAGTTGAAGCATCAGATATGCATGGGGGTTTTGTTGTGTAATTGAAATGGACTGTAAATTATTCCCAACACTGTTTTAGTATTTCCTCAGTCAAATGTTTGAGCCTGTCAGTGTTAAAATGCACGTTTTTATTTTTACTTTATGTCTCAGCCACTTAATGTTGACCACGTGTTTCCACCTGAGAATCTGAAGCGGTAGGGTCCCTTACAGTCAAAGGTATGCTATAGTGCCTGCTATAAGACTAAGGTAATTTTCACTTGAGCTGACATTAGCAGGAGGTTACCGTAGGGCAAGGTGCCTTAACACAAGGTGCATTGTTGGCTGTTTTTAATGCACTGTTCTTTAACATGCCATGGATTGAATCCTGTACCTCTTCACTGATCAGATTCACTTAAGTCCCCAGCCCTGTTCTGCTCCAAGTTATTTTAAATCATTGATCAACATGTTGTGCTTTTCTCTTCACCACAGGGTTAGTTGCGCTCAGAGGACCGTACGCTCTATGCTAGCTCCTTCCTCACCTAAAAAGTAATATGTTGAAATGTCTTTGTTGTTGAGGTCATAGGACTGGGTTCTGCAACTGGTGGTATACCACGGGTATGACTTTTTTTTTTTTTTTTTTTTACTGTTCTTTACTGCAGTTTATAATAGCAATAAGACACCAATATATATGGCCAATATACCACAGCTAAGGGCTGTGTCCAGACACAACCCTAAGCCATGATATATTGGCCGTATACCACACATCCTCTGGCCTTATTGCTTAATTAGATCATTATTGGCCATAAGACCGTAAACGTCAGATATTCTTACAAGATGTGATCATGTTTTAGTCCATTTCTGTTTGGGCTTCTTGCGGTCAATTTGCACTCTGCATCCCCTCAAGAATATCGGCCCTGTCGTAAGGTATGTTGGGAATGATTCAGGGTGACGTGTTGCCCTAAGTACATATCCAAGATCAGCTTCCACCCTATCCTAACCTTAGGGCCAGTTCTGGGATTTTCCTTACTAATGACTAAGATCAGCCTGTATGTGCAACTTCACCCTACACCGTTGGGAACCAGCGCATGTTTTAAACAGGTATTTTCTACTGTAAGGTGAAGAGATGGTGTTCAATTGTGAAATGTGCATTTAACTTGTTTTATATAGAAAATACATTCTCATTGTCTTTGTACTTTTTGAAGAACATGTTAAGGCAGTCATTTGGTTGATGTCTGTAGAGAACCTAGTTGATTTCCAGGCTTCTTTCAGATAAGCTTGTTCTCAATTTAACATGCAGGTTTTATGTGCATTTATCACCAGATATTTCCATTAAATTGACTTGTTCACAACTCTTGCGGTTAAATCACTCTGAAACCCTTGACCTTTTTTTAATCTCATTTAACTACTGATCGTTTTAGTCAGTGTAGCTTCCTATTTTGGACAAGACTTCAAAAGGTGTCACTCGAGAAATACCCATTTATTGGAAAGTAATATCAAGCTCATTGTGCACTTTGTTTTAATCTGTAGCCTCAAATGCATGCTTTCCTAGTCGTAGTGGGAAGACCACAACATCGCGTGACTAAGTTTACTTCAATAGGGTTAGCAATATTTGCACAGCCACTTCTCACCTACTTAAAGATCTTCCCTCTTGACATTTGGAAAGTTTACTTACAGTTGTCCTGACTTCTCCAACATGTACTTACCTGGCTAACATTTTCAGGGTTTTTATTTAACTAGGCAACGCTGGGCCAGTTGTGATAGTCTGGATTCTAACCAGGTGACGTCTTACACAGCCCCATTTGTGCCAGATTACTGTGCTTTATGGGCTCCCGAGTGCCGCATTGGTCTAAGGCATTGCATCTCAGTGCAGGAGGTATCACTAGTTCGAATCCAGGCTATATCACATCCGGCTGTGATTGGGAGTCCCATAAGGTTGCACACACTTGGCCCAGCGTCGTCAGTCATCGTAAATAAGAATTTGTTCTTAACTGACTTGCCTTGTTAAATAAGACAAATACAATTAAATATTTAACCATGTAACTCATTCTATCTACTTTGGAGAATCAGTTGAAATACTCTGGATTAGAGAAGTGAGAAGCAAAGGCAATCTAATCACTGATACTCAACTCTGACCCTACGAGGTCCGGAGCCTGCTGGTTTCCTGTTCTACCTGATACTCAACTCTGACCCTACGAGGTCCAGAGCCTGCTGGTTTCCTGTTCTACCTGATACTCAACTCTGACCCTACGAGGTCCAGAGCCTGCTGGTTTCCTGTTCTACCTGATACTCAACTCTGACCCTACGAGGTCCAGAGCCTGCTGGTTTCCTGTTCTACCTGATAACTTAATTGCACCCACCTGGTGTCCCAGGTCTAATTCAGTCCCTAAACAATGCTGTGGGTCTGGCGTCGATGTCCAGATTTGAGTTTGAAGGCTCTATGTAGTGCACTACTTTTGACCACAGTCCTATGTAGGTAATAGGGTGCCATTTGGGACACAGCCATGGTCAAAGGGCAACAGAGATGAGGATCACAGTCATGTTTATGGTTCGATACGGGAACAGCACCATGAGTGAGAGGCTGTTGAGGGGTTGTTTTGAGACTAATCAGAAGTGTACACTACTTATCTGCTGGGGATCCCGGAGGTCGAAGTAGTTGAGGAAACACTGGTAGCCCATCTGCTTGTCAGTAGAGAACATGATGATGTTGCCACTGAAGTCAAAGCCACAGGTCCTCACAGCTGAGTTGTTGTTCAACTTGGCTAGCTGTCTACCTGGTTAGAGGAGGGGGCATTATACCACACACATGCCAGGAAGTTGTTCACAAAACCTCAGTCTTACACATTCATGCACTAACACATGTATAGTACCAGCCAAAACTTTGGACACCTACTCATTCATTTTCTACATTGTAGTAACCAAAAAAGTGTTAAACAAATCAAAATATATTTTTATTTGAGATTCTTCAAAGTAGCCAACCTTTGCCTTGACAACCACTATGCATTCTCTCAACCAGCTTCACCTGGAATGCTTTTCCAACAGTCTTGAAGGATTCCTTCACTCTGCGGTCCAACTCATCCCAAACCATCTCAATTGGGTTGGTCAGGTGATTGTGAAGGCCGTGTTCATCTGATGCAGCACTCCATTACTCTCCTTGATCAAATGGCCCTTACACAGCCTGGAGGTGTGTTGGGTCATTGTCCTGTTGAAAAACAAATGATAGGCCCACTAAGCGCAAACCAGATGGGATGGTGTATCGCTGCAGATTTTTTGGAACCAAAAATCTCATTCTGACTCATCAGACCAAAGGACAGATTTCCACCGGTCTAATGTCCATTGCTCAGGTTTCTTGGCCCAAGCAATTCTCTTCTTCTTATTGGTGTCCTTTAGTAGGGGTTTCTTTGCAGCAATTCGACCATGAAGGCCTGATTCACGCAGTCTTCTCTGAACAGTTGATGTTGAGATGTGTCTGTTACTTGAACTCTGTGAAACATTTATTTGGGCTGCAATTTCTAAGGCTGGTAACTAATGAACTTATCCTCTGCAGCAAAGGTAACTCTGGGTCTTCCTTTCCTGTGGAGGTCCTCATGAGAGCCAGTTTCATCATAGCCCTTGGTTTTTGCGACTGCACTTGAAGAAACTTTCAAAGTTCTTGACATTCTCCAGATTGACTGACCTTGGACTTGGTCTTTTACCAAATCTGTATTCCAACCCATATCTTGTTACAACACAACTAATTGACTCAAACGCATTAAGGAAAGAAATTCCACAATTTAACTTTGAATATGGCACACCTGTTAATTAAAATGCATTCCAGGTGACTACCTCATGAAGCTGGTTGAGAGAATGCCAAGAGTGTGCAAAGCTGTCATCAAGGCAAAGGGAGGCTAAGGGAGGCCAACTTTTTGGTTATATGATTTCATGTGTTATTTCGTAGTTTGATGTCTTCACTATTATTCTGCAATGTAGAAAATAGTAAAAATAAAGAAAAACCCTGGAATGAGTAGGTGTCAACTTTTGACTAGTCCTGTATATGCATACACACAAACAGACGTCTAGCTTCTCCATATGTTTTTTTTTTACTCTCTCACACACACACGTACCTGTCTCACAGTCCCATAGACTACAGCTGTTGTCTGCTGATCTTGTCAACACGTTCTTGGTGTCCCCTGAGAGCACGGTTAAGGACAACCCTATTAATTACCCCCGTAAACTCCCAACGAACCTATTACATTTTTAACCTTTATATAACTAGGTGAGTCAGTTATGAACAAATTCTTATTTACAATGACGACCTACAACCCCCTTTACTTCCTGTAAACTCACAAACCTTCACAACCCTATAACCTACTCCCTACCTCCTGTAACCACAACACAGGATGCTAACCCCAGATGACCTACTCCCTGTAACCACAACACAGGATGCTAACCCCAGATTACCTACTCTCTGTAACCACAACACAGGATGCTAACCCCAGATTACCTACTCCCTGTAACCACAACACAGGATGCTAACCCTAGATTACCTACTCCCTGTAACCACAACACAGGATGCTAACCCTAGATTACCTACTCCCTGTAACCACAACACAGGATGCTAACACAGGAGCCTTCCCGCTCTTTCGTTTCATCCAACCCCTCCCCTTCGTGTAAGCAGCCGTCATATCGGATAAGACCACTAGGGACTTTACATGATGTGACTTAGTATTCGATGTACAATATATTGTGTGTATATATGTAATTCTGTGTGCTAGCTAGTAAATAAATTAAGACAATTTGTGGATGCTGATTTTAACATCGGAGCTAGGATTCGTGCAGAATTAGATGTTCAGAATGAGACTGATAATGAGGTAACGATTAAATAATTGACTGCTATTTGATATAAGATCTTCAGATCTTTAAGAGTTTTTTTTTGGCAGGCAGCAGCTCTATAAACACACTTCCGTGGTGCCCCAGGTTATTAATGAGTTAATTGTTGCAGGATTTAATTAAATCACGTCATCAATTAAATGTTGAGTAATCTATTAAAATAGCATATCACATTTTGAATCATAGCCAGAGACACGACAGATGTTTCTACAACTTGATTGGAGTCCACCTGTGGTAAATTCTATTGATTGGACATAATTTGGAAAGGCACACACCGGTCTATATAAGGTCTCACAGTTGACAGTGTATGTCAAAGCAAAAACCAAGCCATGAGGTCAAAGGAATTGTCCGAAGAGCTCCGAGACAGGATTGTGGTGAGGCACAGATCTGGTGATATCGAAATATTTCTGCAGCATTGAAGGTCCCCAAGAACACAGTGGCCTCCATCATTCTTAAATGGAAGAAGTTTGGAACCACCAAGGCTCTTCCTAGAGCTGGCCGCCCGGCCAAACTGAGAAATCGGGGGAGAAGGGCCTTGGTAAGGGAGGTGACCATGAACCTGATGATCACTCTGAAAGAGCTCCAGAGTTCCTCTGTGGAGATGGGAGAACCTTCCAGAAGGACAACCGTCTCTGCAGCACTCCACCAATCAGGACTTTATGGTAGAGTGGCCAGACAGAAACCAATCCTCAGTAAAAAGCATGACAGCCCATTTGGAGTTTGCCAAAAGGCACCTAAAGGACTCTGACCATGAAGAACAAGATTCCCTGGTTTGATGAAACCAAGATTGAACTCTATGGCCTGAATGCCAAGCGTCACATCTGGAGGAAACCAGGCACTGCTCATCACCTGGCCAATACCATCCCTACGGTAAAGCTAGCACAAATTGCTAAGTAACTACCAATCTAACTATGAAACAACAAAATGTCTTGTGGCTAACGTTTATGATTAGTTAATTGCCTCTACCTTTACGTGTCCTTAGTGTCAAAATCTAAACCAAACATCTTGAAAGGTAACGGAATAATTGCAAGGCGCCATCATATGAGAGTCACTGGCTCTGTCTTTTTGTGGGGAAAAACTCATTCTGATTTGCTGGGCTGACTCCCCAGTGGGTGGGCTTATGCCCTCCAAGACTCCCCAGTGGGTGGTCTTATGCCCTCCATGGCTGCACCCCTGCCCAGTCATGTGAAATCCATAGATTATAGATTATGGCCTAATTTATTTAAATTGACTGATTTCCTTATATAAACTAACTCAGTAAATCTTTGCGTTTCATATCTTTGGTCAGTATACATGGTTATCAAACATATGACCAGTGAGCTGAGATAAGGCGGGGATTTACCTAATAAAGTCTTATAGATGACCTGGAGCCAGTGGGTTTGGTGACTAATATGTAGTGAAGGCCAGCCGACGAGAGAATACAGGTCGCAGTGGTGGGTAGTATATGGGGCTTTGGTAACAAAACGGATGGCACTGTGATAGACTACATCCAATTTGCTGAGTAGAGTGTTGGAGGCTATTTTGTAAATGACATCGCCGAAATCAAGGATCGGTAGTATAGTCAGTTTTACAAGGGCATGTTTAGCAGCATGAGTGAAGGAGGCTTTGTTGTGAAATAGGAAGCCAATTCTAGATTTAATTTTGGATTGGAGATGGTTAATGTGAGTCTGGAAGTTGAGCTTACAGTCTAACCAGACACGTTGAGAGTAGTGATTCTAGTCCGGCTGGTTCTGGCAGTGTAGGGCGAGGGAGAGCTTTGTATTCGTCTCTGTGTGTGGAGTAAAGGTGGTCTAGAGTTTTTTTTCACTCTGGTTACACATTTAACATGCTGGTAGAAGTGAGGTAAAACAGATTTAAGTTTCCCTGTGTTAAAGTCCCCGGCCACTAGGAGCGCTGCCTATGGATGAGCGTTTTCCTGTTTGCTTATGGCGGAACAGCTCATTGAGTGCGGTCTTAGTGCCAGCATCGGTCTGTGGTGGTAATGTATGACAGCTACGAAACATACAGATGCACCAGCTGTTGTTTACAAAAATGCATAGCCGCTGTTCTATCCTGCAGATACATTGTGTAGCCAGCCAGCTGTATGTTGACTGTCATCGTTTAGCCACGACTCCATGAAGCATAGGATGTTCCAGTTTATAAAGTCCTCAGAAGGCAGAGTCTTCTCTTCACACAGATGACAGGGATCTGGGTCTGTTCCTGGGTCAACAATGTCCTTCATGTCGGGGTCGTCGGACTTGTTGATTGAAAAACAAGCTTCCAGCTCGTGAGTAATCAACGTTCTGACGTCATAAGAGATGGTAGCAGCAACATTATGTACAAAATAAGTAACAAACCCGAAAAAGCACAATTGGTCAGGAGCACGTAAAACGTCAGCCATCTTCTTCGCCAGTAATCCGGTGATGTGGAAGAGAAAGCAATCCGATATGCGCTGGGTTGGTAGCGCGCTGTGCAGACTGGCAGATATTATTTACTTCAGTTTATTTAGTAAATATTTTCTTAAAACGGCATTGTTGGTTAAGGGCTTGTAAGTAACCATTTCACGGTAAGGTCTAAAACAGTTTTATTTGGCGCATGTGACAAATAAAATGTATTTGAAATGTCTCATAGTAGTTGCAGCTAATATTTTAAATCCTTCACACTCCTAAATCAAAATCCCAGAGAGCTAAATAGCACCTTTATATAGGGTGCCACAAATAAAAGACCCATTACCAAATCACATAACAGGTAGGCCTACATATTTTAATGAGCAAGAAATTAAGTACACAGGCTAGGACAAAAACTGGGGGGAAAAAAATAGGAGAAACATAATATCTGGTTATTGATCAACATGACTGAATCTCTAAAACCATCTAGGATCAAAATACATGGTATGAGGAAGTGAGTCAGAGGAAATAAGGTTTGTTGTGTGATTACGATAAACTGTATGAATGAAATATGATAAGACAAGTATTGCATTCCTCAAACTGCAGCCCCCGGAACCCTGACCAACGCTACAAGCTGAAACATGGAAGACACAGACAGTGACGACATGGAAACACATTTTATACAGTTACTTTCATTTAAATAATGGGATCTATTCTTCCTCCGGCATAACTCGGATGATGGTGATAACATTTTCTGTACTGAAAGTTGGAACGAGTTTGTCTTTATTTTTTAAAACAGTATGGGGACCACACTGACTAGCACCAGAGTTATAACCGTGGCAAACGGAACACTACACGGTACAAAGAAGATACACGGTTTATATAAGAGAAGGTAGCCATTGCCACGAACCACTGATACAGGTTCAGTGGTTTCACCACCCCAATGGTCAAGGAATGATCTGTAGTTAGGAATGGGCTAGAGTAATCTGATCCTACATCTGTGGTTAGGGTCAACTGCAAACCATAGCAAACCATTTTGCAACGGAAAACATTTTAGAACAAAAAACATGTTTCTATTGGATAAATTCAGGTAGGTCCTTACCGGTTGCATACGGTTTCCTAACGTTTGGTTCTTAGTGAATCCACCCCAGGACAGTGTGTCGAGGAAGGGAGTGGAATAATACATTCTCACTTAAGCGCTTGTAAAATCAAACTGCCACAAAACTAAATAGCGAGGCCGGGGTTAAATGTTATTAACATTATCCACGTTGGGATGCAACGATCTCGTTAAGATACGCATTCTCCCCCACACACAGGAATTAGTTATTGGTAGCCGCCTTGGTCAAGACATTAAATCTCACATCTTAAACATAAAGGATCACGATCGCAAGGAAAGCCAGCATGAAAAAAAAAACAAGAAACATTTCCATTTCCAAATTGAAAACAAGGAATATGAGTGTGAGGAATGGATACATGCATATTGTGGGAATGATGACATTCTCAGAGGAAACGCAAGACAAGAAACTTCAAGAAGGCACAATCTTCCTCCTCCTCATCATCATCATGGTTACTTTCAACTCTCCAGGAGGAAACAGAGTAAGTAGAAGCTGCACCTTGACTGCAGATCCAAGATCAGGTTCTTGCACCGCCCTATTGGTTTTAGTTAGGGAACTGATCCTAGATCTGTGGTGAGGGAATAACACAGACCCACGCTCTTAACTCCTACATTAGCAGTGGCTTGGCTTGCAGGCTGGTAGTTGGTTGGTGAAGAGGAGAGACTGTGATTGGTGTTGCTTAGGCGAGAGGTCTCATTCCTGGGCAGTGAGGGGGGCTGCACAGGCCTGGTTCTCAGTGTCCAACTCTGGGCCGCAGGGTGTGGGGGAGCCAGTGGTGGTGTCGGGGTCTGGGCTGGGCTCATGGGAGTCTATGGGGGGGAGGGAGGTGGATTCATCTCCTGGGTTGGTGTCGTTCTTGGGGCCGGCGCTCAGGTCCTGGACCTTCTTGCTGAGTTCATTGCGTTCGTTTTGCATCGCTCTGCAAAGCTTCTCCAGCCTCCCCACCTTCCCCCGGAGGCAGTCAATCTCACGGTCCTGCAGAGTTTTCTAGGGAACACAAAGACTTATACAGATGTACACACACACACACACACACACCCCCCCTTGCGCTTTTCACAACAAAACAAAAATTCACACTCACTCCAATATAAAAGCCACATTCAGTGATTTAAGTGATAATTGAGACCAGCCTACCTCCTCAGCCATGTTCAGTAGGGCTTTGTTGCTGCTCTCCCATCTGGAGCGATACATGGTCGTCTCCTTCTCCAGCTTTTTGATCTTCTTAGTCATCTAAGGAAATACACCACATTTGGAGAATTTTGAATTTTAAAAACACATGAAACAGCTTTTTCCTGCAATCTAGAGCCATAACCATTATTCTTAAAGTTTTATTGTTCTGCATATCTAAGCATGCATCTTGAGCTGTCTGTATCCTCCTGACGGGTGGATATACAGTGTGTTAAAGAAACT